>CM053570.1:39007304-39050013 GCA_028646485.1 Cryptoprocta ferox
AAGAATCAAAATAAACTATCGGGACCTCATCAACATAAAAAGCTTCTGCACTGCAAAGGAAATAATCAAAAAAACTAACAGGCAACCGATGGAATGGGAAAAGATAGTTGCAAATGACATATCGGATAAAGGGCTAGTATCCAAAATCTACAAGGAACTCACCAAACTCCACACCCAAAAAATGAATAATCCAGTGAAGAAATGGGCAGAAGACATGAATAGACACTTCTCCAAAGAGGACACCAAGATGGCCAACAGACACATGAAACGATGCTCAGCATCACTCATCATCAGGGAAATACAAATCAAAACCACACTGAGATACCACCTCATGCCAGTCAGAGTGGCTAAAATGAACAAATCAAGAGACTATAGATGCTTGCGAGGATGTGGAGAAATGGGCACTCTCCAACATTGTTGGTGGGCATGTGAACTGGTACAGCCACTCTGGAAAACAATGTGGAGCTTCCTCAAAAAACTATCCATAAAACTCCCGTATGACCCAGCAATAGCACTGCTGGGAATTTACCCAAGGGATACAGAAGTTCTGATGCATAGGGACACATGTACCCCAATGTTCATAGCGGCACTTTCAACAATAGCCAAATCATGGAAAGGGCCTAAATGTCCATCAACTGATGAATGGATTAGGAAGATGTGGTTCATCCATACAATGGAATACTACATGGCAATGAGAAAGAATGAAATCTGGCCATTTGTAGCAGTGTGGATGTGCTCGAGGGTGTCATGCTAAGCGAAATAAGTCAGGCGGAGAAGGACAGATACCATATGTTTTCACTCATAGGTCTAAGGGGAGAAACGTAACAGAGGACCATGGGGAGGGGAAGGAGGAAAAAGAATTAGGGAGAGGCAGGGAGACAAAACACGAGAGACTCTTGAATACTGAAAACAAACTGAGGGCGGAAGGGGAATGGGGAAAGGGGAAGGGGGGTGATGGTCATGGTGGAGGACACTTGTGGGGAAGAGCACTGGGTGTTATATGGAAACCAACTTGACAATAAACTATAAACTAAAAAAAGAAAAGATTCATTCACAGAGCATTTCACAATCTGGTAAGGGCATTCAAACAACCCATACTGCCTAGTGTTATTCTCATGATTACCTCTTTCACACCTTAGTACATTTCTTTCTCTGGAAGAAATGAATTTGCTATTAAATTGAATTTTCCCTGAATGAGTAGACTGAAATAGGATGCCCCACCCTTCATTTCCCTTTTTTAAAATTATTACCCACTTTTCTTTTTTTTCCCATATGCTATAAAATATCTCTGAAAGACTACTTCTCAGGATACATACATTAAAAGTTTTTAATTCAGAATGTTTAGCTAGCCAGTCAACAGTTACTGAATGGCTTACTAGACTTGGGACATTCTTAAAGATGTTTATTACCACACAGAGAAGAATTACAACTCCAGATAATAATCTACAATATTGACCTCCCAAAAAAGTATGTTTTATCAGTTGGTGATTTGGGACTCATAAAACTTGAAGAAACAACGAGAAGCAATGACTTCTTTCAATTAATAGCTGTTAGGTCTTTAATCCATCTTGCTGATCAATTTATCAAGCTATGAATATAGACTTTCTTTATTCTCTCATTCACTTGTCTAGTTCCACCAAAAACATGCTTGTGGCTTAAAGGGGGCTATTTTAATAAAGATGGTTAAATAAAAATGCAAGTTTAGACATAACAATGAAGACTGAGCAAAATACAAATAAGAGAGTTAGATACCATTACCATGCAATTTATCAGCATTATAGAATTAATATATTTGAGCCACAAATTTGGACCTAAGCTTTCTTGTAAAACCATATAAGGGAAGAAACAGTCATATCATTGTTAGAGACAACGAAGGAAGGGCAAAACACCTGTTCTTTGAAGTGGGGTGAAGTGCGAGGAGATAACGGTCTAGCACATGAACGAGAGATACCATATTGGAATATGCATAACAAGACATGATATGTAATATGCAATGGTGAGTAAGAACACTGGGGTCATAAACATCTGGGCTTGAAAACAAGTGCACTACTTAACCCCTAAAAGCTTCAGTTTTCTCATCCGTTAATAGGGATAAAAAAAAAAAAACCTACCTAATAGTATTATTTTAAAGAGTAAATTATGTAATACATGCAAAGTAATTGAACATGGATACCAACATCTAACTTAAAGGGTTGTTGTGCAGGGGCATCTGGGTGGCTCAGTCAGTTAAGCATCCTACTTCAGCTCAGCTCGTGGTTCCTGAATAGGAGCCCCATGTAGGGCTCTGTGCTGACAGCTCAGAACCTGGAGTCTGCTTCAGATTCTGTGTCTCCCTCTCTCTCTCTGCACCCCCTCTCAAAAATAATTAACATTAAAACATTTTTTAAAAAAGACCACTGTACAAAATGATGCACGGTGTGCAAAGCAATTCGCCATCGTCGAGCCCAGCAATAGACATGGGACCAAGAGATTCATGCAATATTGTCTATTATTAATATTCACTAGCATCTTATATCTAAAATAAGTGTCTTACATGGGAGCCTCTCCGGAAGCTTAAATTTACAGATGTGGGCACTGGTTTGCATAAATAACAATGGGATGGAATTAATGTGATAATTTCCAAAATTTTACCAAAAATTTCCAACTTTACCATAAATCATAACAATATCTAATATTTATTGAGTGCCTACCATTAAGCCAAATAGTGTTCCCTGTAACTTACACATACTTTAAATCCTCACTGCAACCCTAGAAGGTAAATACTATTCTGTTCTTCATCATATAGATTAAAAAACTGAAGTTCCAAGAGTCTAAGTAGCTTGCCAACCAAGCCCACCAAGTAATTGATGGGTAAGTAATTGATATCTCTAGTTCCCTCCAAATTTGATTAAACTAATGTCATGACCTTATATTAATAACAGACTGGAAAGTTCAATTTGAGAACGTCTAATGTAACTCCTCATTTTAAAGACAGGGAAACAAGGCTCAGAAGAGACTGGGGACTTGCCCATGGTCCTCAAGTTATTTTTGGCAAAACTAACATAAAAAGGTATCCTCTCTGAGGGGGAGAATGGCAGGATGACACCAATAACTCTCTATGGCTGAAAGAGCTCTGGCTGATGGATATACTCACATTTATGATGAGTATGGTTCCAATACAGCTCTGCTGCAGCAACACTTGATGTTCAGAACAATTCAGTGAAAAGAATTCATTAAAATTAATGTTTGACTAAATCTGATGGTTCTGTTGTAGTGGCTCATTTGACTACCTCATTATGCAGAGCCAAGGTCATTTTCCCCAGAAACTCTATAATGAAGCACAGCCTTAATCATCAGAAGCACAGTAAGAGTGGTCTCTGTTTTGCTACTTTGTCTTGATCTCCTACTTTGTAACTAACAAGATAAGGAGATCTCATTAAATGAAAGCAGCCTACGTATTTCTCTCAATCATTCCCAGACATCTAATAATGGTTCTTGTAGAATATCGCACACTTTGAAAATTCTTGACATTCTCTGTTTTCATAAGTAAACTTTAGTTTGTCATCAGCATGCTTGGACTTCCCAAAGTAATCAACATTTGGAGCATTCTCTTTAGGCCCCAAAACTTTCTTAAATACTTTATATATATTAATACACTAACATATTTTATATTCTCAAAACAGTACTAAAGGCAGGTACTCTTATTATCCCAACTTTTACAGGTGAGAAAACGAAGACACAAAACTAGTAAATAACATGTCCATGGTCTCAAATTAGTAAGTAGTGGGTTGAGAGTCAAACTCACACAATAATGATCCAGATTCCACATCTTTAATCCAAATCTGCTGACTGATCCCGCAGCAAAGACGTCAAAAGACAGTGGAATGTATTATTATTGTCATTCTGTTCTATCAAAACAAAAGAAATTGAAAGAGAAAGGTAATATATAAATGTGGAACTTTTCTCACTGGAGAATTTGTACATTTCTTAGGCCCCCAGTTAGCTCATCTTTCTCTCTCTTCATCCCAAATCTTCAAACATTTGTACTTAAGTGTAACAAATATTTACAGAGCACCCATCAGCTAGATACTGTAGAACATGGTCTTCTTCTCTCACAAGAGAGAAACTTGGCCCTCACTCAGCTTTCAACGCCACACAAAGCAGCAGTTCTCTTATCCTCTCTAATGAAACCAACATGAGATTAAGGTGGACATAACACACAGTCAGGAATAGTAGGAATGAAAGGATCTGGCAAAACTTGGAGCACAACTACTACTTGTTGTTAGCCATTTTATGATATATAACACTTGTGAATTTGTAACATTGTCTCACGTTATAATTTTTCAGCATTTCATATATAAAAGTATATATTTATAATATACATGTTTATATTTATATTTTATATACTTTCATATGCATAACGTTTCTCGTATTATAATTTCATTAAACATTTTTATAATTTTTCTCATTTCTTCTTAAATCAATCTGCTTCCATACGAAATAAATAATTACATAAACAGTTATCCATACTTTTGCAAATTAAAAAAACATATACCAGACACGTTCTATTGCACTTTTCTTTTTCATGGTTTCTGAAGGTGTCACCAGGGATGGAGAAAGGAGCAACTTGGAAGTTGACTTGTCTCCTTTCCACTTAGTCCCTATACCATTCATTGTAGCAGATCAGCAGAATGCATCTCTATGAAGCTATATTCCACAATGATTAAGAGCACAGGTCTTAGCACCAATGTTCCTGGTTCAACTCCAGCTTCATCATGTATTAATTGGGACCTTAAGCAAATGACTTGATATCTCTGTACAGTGATTTTCTTAACTGCAAATTGAGATAATAACACTAGTGCTAATATTCCCCAGCATGCACCAGTATGGGAGATTTGGTTTTTAAAATACTAAATTATGGAGCACCTGGGTGGCTCAGTCGGTTGAGCATCTTTATCTTGATTTTGGTTCAGATCATGATCCCAAGATCGTGGGATTGAGCCCCGCATCAGGCTCTGCATAGAGCATGGGGTCTACCTAAGATTCCCTCTCTCTCTCTCTCTCTCTCTCTCTCTCTACCTCTGCCCCTCTCCCCTGCTCATGCCCTCTCTCAAAATATAAAATAAAATAAAATAAAATAAAATAAAATAATATAATATAATATAATACCTAAAATGCTTTCATGCCAGTAGCTAACTAGGTACCTAATCAAGTACCCCAGTGCCCATATGCATACAACCTCCACCCAGGCTCCACCCCTTATTTTCCCTCTCTATACTCCATAACACTGAACTTTAAAATAGAAAACTAACACCTTGAATAGCAGAGGCCTGGCCACTCTGCTTTAGCTCTGTGACCTAAATCCATTCCAATGGGCCAGAACCCATCCCTTACACGTTGTTAAATGCTTTGCATATAACTTCTGCCTACCTATATAAGGCTGTTGAAAGGAGCAAATAAATTTCACACTTATTATAGAAAGTGCTTAATGAATTTATTTATTTACTTATTTATTTATTATTACTCTCAAAATATTAGGAAATATGCAGCAACAACCACATGCACCACTTGAAAACATTACCCCTAAATATTTCCCTAGTTATCAGGTAGCATCAATTCTTAAGGCTATTTGAAAGACAAAGCAAGTGCTTCTTAGACTAGTGAAAATCTTTTCAAAGTGAAAAGAATTCCTTTGAAAAAAAGGTCAACTGTAAATATGTATGCTTATTAATATTAATAATACAAAACAAATAGCTGTTCTTAGAATTATAAATTTGAAGGGGTTAAGAGTACATCCAATAACAAGTGATCAGCTATGTATGGATATAGTAATAATATTTCTCCCAGTGTAAAACATGAGTTCTTCTAATACAACAAAGCTTTTTAAAATGTCTCTTTTCTAGAGTCCAATATAAACTTAATTAAGTGGTAGGAGCTCTTTAGCAACATTACAGAATAAAAGCCTAGTTTCAAAATAATAGTCGAGAGAGGTATGGGCTTTTTAATTATTATTATTAGATTGAATATTTGAACAAAAGAGTTAAATTCTATAAGTCAATCTTTAAAAACATTTTAAAATCTCATGAAAAATTGTATTTTAAGCTGACACATTTTCCTTTTTCCTAGTGATTCCCACAGATCTAGATTCAAAAACAGCCTTCACATGTATGTGTGTGCATGTATGTGTGCAGTGGGGGATGATGTAGGCTGAAACTAAATTAACCTACTGCAAATTAGAAGTAACAACCAATGGCTCAAATGAATTCACTCTCTTTTAAAACCAAATAACAATTAGGAAAAAAAATTTTAATTACTGAAGCATTCACAATCTTAACCGTGAATGTGTTAGTACTTTACCCTCCTGCATTTTTTCTCTACAGGCTTTGAAGACAGAGTTTGTGATTCATAGCACTCAAAATTCATCCTGGGTATTTTTATGAGATTCAAGATAATTTTATAAAAACTAAAACCTAGATTCTGGACATCATCCAGAAAAAAAAGGTTTAGGAGTAACATGAAAAATAATATTAGTCATCCAGGAAAGGAGACCCATGATTCAGAGGAATAGACAGCAAAGGTCCAAATACTCTATTTGGGAGGACCCTTAACTCAGGCTGTTCCCAGCAACTGCAGGCAGCCAGCCAGGCAGGGCAGAAGTCTGGCACTGAACAGTCCTGTTCTCCGCACACAGTGCCTTTGGGGAAGAAGTGAGGATTAAACTACTTCAACGCTGGCTGGGCAGAAGGTTCCACGTAAATACTTGGGTCTTACTATCCTTTTCCTTATTAAAAAAGGGAAGACATAGAAAGTTTCCTTTTGAAAAAAGTCATTTTTCATTATTTATGAAAGAGAAACCTGATAATATGTATGATTCCAATTAAACTTTCTTTTTTGCTATTTTTTTAATACTTTTTAACGTTTGTTATTGAGAGACAGAGAGAGACAGAGCATGAGTGGGGGAGGGGCAGAGAGAAGGGAGACAGAATCTGAAGCAGGCTCCAGGCTCTGAGCTGTCAGCACAGAGCCCGACGCGGGGCTCTAACTCAGACCCCGAGATCATGACCTAAACGACGAACGAGTCGGTCGTTTAACCGACTGAGCCACCCAGCTGCCCCCTTTTTTGCTGTTTAAAGAAAAGTTTATCAGTGCCTATTGGAAACTTAGGAGTTGAAACTAATACCAATATTTTAAATTATTTTTAGTAGAAATTCAAAAAACTCCAAAATAAAGAAATTTATTATGATTAGATTGAAAACATTTTCCAAGAAATGACAAGATTAATGTTCACACACAAAAAAATGTGCACCTGAAGATAAATTTTTGTAATTTCTCCTATTATGTTTAAATGAATATTTCAGATCTTAATATGCACACTTAAGAATAAAATAATGGGGCACTTGGGTGGCTCATCTGACTCTTGATTTAAGCTCAGGTCATGATATCGCAGGTTCATGGGATTGAGCCCCATGTCCAGCTTTGTGCTGGGCATGGAGACTGCTTGGGATTCTCTCTCTCTTTCCCTCTCTCTTTGCCCCTCTCCCACTCATGCATGCACACACACATGTGCTCGCTCGCTCTCTCTCTCTCAAAATAAATACTTTTTAAGAAAGAATAAAATACCAAAGAGAGAAAAAGGGAGAGAATAAAATACCAACTTGCATATATGTGTGTGTGTGTGTGTGTGTGTGTGTGTGTGTATCACTCTCCTCCTCCCCTCTTCTTTCTTTTTTGGAGTAAAATAATAGTTTGTGGAAAGATCTTAGAAATATACAACATAACTAAATGGTGGAATAAAAAAGCACAAGATAGTCAAGGCAGAGAGAAGTAACAGTTACAAAAATTAGTATTATTAGCAAGATTTTTATAAGTATACCAGAATTCCATGTTTCCTCTCATGAGATATCATTAAAAGTGAAAAATCATTTACTTAACAAATAATTTTTAAGGCCTTGCTATGGCACTGGATGACACTTAGAATATAGCAGTTAACAAAACACACCCAAATTCTGCATGGAGCTTGTGTTCTAATGGCAGGAAACATGGGCCCTTGTACTAGCTGTTGCCTCTTGGCACAACGGCTCTTACTGTGTTCTCTGTTGATTCCTTCTCAAACCTCAGGCCTCTCTCTTATTAGGAAGCAACCACATAGTCCAGGAAGGATATGACAGTGGCTTGGACCAGATTGTGGAAATGTGAGAAGTAGTTGAACATAATCACATAGTAGAGCCAATAAGATTTACTGATGGATTTGCCATGGGGTGAAAAGAAAGAGAAAAGTCAAAGATGCCTCCAAAGATGTTGGCCAAAGCAACTGAAGAACGGAGTTTCTATTAGCTGAGAGGAGTAAGACTAAGGATAGAGAAGATCTGGTGAGGGAGGGAGGAATTCAGTGGCACATATGGTAAGTTTTAGATGCCTGTCAGTAATACAAGTAGAGTATTGATCAGGCTGTTGTATATATAAGCCTGGAGTTCAGACTGGAAATGTAAGTTTGGGAATCATCCACCTATAGCTGACATTTTAACCTATGAGAATAAGTAGGAAAGAAGAGGAGGCACTCTTACATTAGGAGTATGGGTTGATAAAGAAGGGACAGCAAAAAAGACTAAGAAGCAGCAGATAGGCAGAAGGCAACCCAGACAAGTGTGATATTCTGGGAGAAAAATGTAAAGAAAGTGTAAAGGACAAAAAAGTGATCGACTCTGAAAAATGTCAAATATAGTTCTAAGAATTAATGTTTCCAAAATTGGAAATGCCTACTGACTTTGACAATACTATACTTATACTATATTAAATATTATATACTATATACTAAATCCTAAATAAAAATGTAGCCAATACTATAGACTATAATTTTTTCCTTGTACTGTGTTACGAGAAAGGTTGGAAGGTGAGTTATGGAGTCAGGTCTCAAACCTAAGTCTTCAGTCTCCAACTTTTGCTCTCATTCCATGTACAAAGAGCCTTTTGACATCCAGCTTGTCTCCCAGGCTGGAAGCAGCGTTCATCACACCATTTCTCTAAAGACTATATTCTATTTCTTGAATTTGGTAGTAATAACTTTGCCATAATTTATCAAATTCTATACTTAGGATTTGTGTGTTCTTCGTGGTGTATATTTAATTTTTTTAATTTATTAAAACTCATTTTCTGGCTGCTGTGTGACGAATGAGCAGGATCAAAACTAGAATCAGAGAAACTAGCTAGAAGATGTGTTTATTTGATTATAGGTAATTTTCTAGTGCTCAAGATGGAACAAAGAACAGATTTGTTCCTCTAGTTGCACCAGACTTTACACGGATAATGCAGACTCCTGACAGCAGTAAACCAACAGCCAGCCTTAATGCTTCCTCCTGTGCCCCCATGAAACTGATAAGCAAGGAAGGAAAGAGTTAAGGGAGAACATGGGGCAGCCCATACAGTTGGAACGTGGATGAGCCTAGAGTTTTCCAAAAAGAGTCTTTCTTCATGTGGTCAGGGGAAGACTAACGATTGAATCAGAGGGTCTTAGCAGGTGCAAAAGCAGCGGCTATGAGTATCTTCTTGCCTCAGGCTGTCTCAGAAATAATGTCAAAAAACCCTGGCTCTTATGGGACACGGTGGATGCATGCTGGGTCGGATGGACAAAAACCAGACATTCAGAGTCTAGCCTGCCCAAGTATAGATAATCAACAAATCCTTTTAAAATATTTGGTTACATTCCCATAACATCCTTATATTGCATAAGTAGCATTTCTACCTGAATTCAAAGACATCAGCTACATTTTTAATTTTCTTTCTAAGGCTTATACATCTACTGGTATTTAAGCTCTGCAGAAATCCAGATGAGAGATGATAGACTAAAGTGATAGCAGGAATGACAGAAAAGAATGGATGCTTCAGCCATAATAACTTCTTACTAGACACATCTCCAGAAGCAAGGGAAACAGAGGCAAAAATAAACTATTGGAATTTCATCAAGATAAAAACCTTCTGCACTCTGAAGGAAACAATGAACAAAATAAAAGAGAGCCTACCATGTGAAGATATTTGCAAATAATATATCTGATGAAGGGTAAGTCCCCAAATTCTATAAAGAACTTATCGAATTTAACACCCAAAAAAAAAACAAAAAAACAAAAAAACAAAAAAAAAAACAAAAAAAACACAAATACTCCAGTGAAGAAATGGGCAGAAGACATAAAGAGACATTTTTCTAAAGAAGACAGCCAGATGGCTCACAGGCACAAGAAAAGATGCTCAACATCACTCATAATCAGGGAAATGCAAATCAAAACCACAATGAGATTCCTCCTCAGATCTGTCAGAATGGCTAAAATTAACAACAGAGGAAATGACAGATGTTGGTGAAGATGCAGAGAAAGGGGAATCCTTTTATACTGTTGCTGAGAATGAAAACTGATGCAGTCACTCTGGAAAATAGTATGGAGCATCCTTGAAAAGTTAAAACTAGAACTAGTCTACTACCCAGCAATTGCACTACGGGGTATCTACCCAAAGGATACAAAAATACTGATTCAAAGGGGCACATACACCCTGATGTTTATAGCCGCACTATCAACAATAGCCAAATTATGGAAAAAGCCCAAATGTCCATCAACTGATGAATGGATAAAGAAGATGTTGTGTGTATATACATATATTTGATGGCTGGAATATTATTCAGCCATCTAAAAGAATGTAATCTTGCCATTTGCACCAATGTGGACAGAGCTAGAGTGTATAATGCTAAGCATAATAAGTCAGGCAGAGAAAGGCAAAAACCATATTATTTCATTCATATGTTGAACTTAAGAAACAAAACAGAGGAAAATAGGGGAAGGTAGAGAAAAAGAGAGGGAAGCAAACCACAAGAGACTCTTAACTATAGAGAACAAACTGGGGGTTGATGACGGGGAGGCGGATGGGGTGGGGTAAATGGGTGATGGGTATTAAGGAGGGCACTTGTGTTGAGCAGTAGGTGTTAAATGTAAGTGATGAATCACTAAATTCCACTCCTGAAACCATATTACACTATGTGTTAACTAACCAGAATTTAAATAAAAATCTGAGAAAAAGAAATTTAAAAAGTGGACAGATGTAAAATAAATTTTGGAGATGGTAGTGACAGGATTGTATGAGAGATGAATAAATAAAGAGGAAAATAATAATTCCCAGCTTTCTAGGTTTCACAGTGGGGCAGAGAGCATGGTGCCATTTATTGGGATAGAAAAGACAGTTTGTGGACTTGGGTACAAGAATATCAAGAACACTATTTCCGGCTTTGTAAATTTCAGATGTCTATGACGAGACATTCAAATGGAGATACCAAGCAGGCAACTGGATGTCTGAGGCTGGACATCAAAATGAAAAGCTTGATATGTAGATACACATTTGGAGATTGTTGGCATGTAAACAGTATTTAAAACCATATGTCAGAGTCAAATACCTTTGGGAGAAATTAGCGTAAATAACAACGGAAGGTCACTAAGATGCTGAGCACGATAACAATGAAGAAAAATCAACATAAATACAACACAGAGGTCACTGGAAAAATTAACAAGGGAAGTTTTAGTGGCTAGAAGCCAGATGGGAGTTGGTTTAAGAGGGAATGGAGGAAGGAAGAGGAAACAACATGTGTAAAAATGTCTTTCAGAGAGTTTTTCACATGCATTAACTTGTTCCATTCTCTTACCAGTCTTATGAAATAGGTATTCTTATTACCCTCACTTTACAGATAGAAGAAACTCAGACTTAAAGGTGAGTAATTTGCCCCAGGTTACACAGCAATTAAGTGCCAGAGTTGGGATTTAGTTAGGTCCCTCTAAGTCTTAAGCCCATGCTCTTCATCACTATCCAGTATAGCAAGCTACATAGCACAAGATGAAATACAGCTCTTCCTCAAGTTAGAATGGGGTTACATGTCAATAAACCCATCATAAGTTGAAAATACCATAAATCAAAAATACATTTAATACACATAGCCTACTGAACATCACAGCTTAGACTAGCCCACCTTAAATGTGCTCAGAACACTTACATTAGACTACAGTTGGGCAAAATCATCTAACACAAAGCCTATTTTCTAATAAAGTATTGAAAACTTTATGAAACTTATTGAATTCTGTACTGAAAGTGAAAACGAGAATGGCTGCTGGTGTATTAGCTGTTTACACTGGTGATTGTATGGCTGGCTAGGGAGCTCTAGCTTGCTGCTTCTGCCGAGCATCACAAAAGAGGAGTATAGTACATATCACTAGCCCAGGAAAATATCAAAATTCAAAATCTAAAGTACAGTTTCTACAAAATGCATATTGCTATCCCACCATTACAAAGTCAAGAACTCATAAGTCAAACCACTGTACATTGGGGACTGTCTGTACAGATTTTGGTATTCACTGATTTATTTGTTTAATATACAAGAGTTAAATTGGATAGTAAATTCAGAGATGTTTTCCCAGAATGGAAGCAACTTTAAATACCTGAAAAATTAGATTTGGTGTTTCAAACAAGTGTTTACAACTGAGGAAAGAAATGTTAATTAACTCATCAAAAATGCAGTCATCACTTCCTATGCACTTAACGCAGTGGTGAAATAACACCAAGTATAAGACTTGTCTCTCTGTTTTCTATTAGCTGAGCTCAATTAGCTACTACATTGATAAAATGATGAACCAAACCACTGACACTCATGTGCAATCTAAATAGTATTTGCTGGTGTTTCTATGAGGGACAGGGGAAAAAGACATCTGTAAAGCTATTAGTACTCGTCTATTTTACTTTCCAAAAACTTTAAAACTGAAAGTTTAATATTATGACACTCTTTACCCGTTTTTATCTTTTATCATCAAATTACTTCAAAATCACATATCTTAAGTTGTATACACACACCTTATAGGAGATGTGGATATAAAATATTATATAGTACTACATTGTTAAGAGTACGATTCTTATATCTCAACATTTCAATTTGGAGTCCAAGAGGTGTACAATCGAGTGTTTTATTTCCATTCCTGTTTTCTTGAGAAGAATCTCCTTCAGAATAGATTGGTCTAACAATTATCACACTATAATTTGTCCTTTCTCCTACATCAATCAAAATCATAATGTTTCTTTATTAAATAAATCTGTAAGTTTTTACATTCTCCCTTGCATTACTTTCATGTTTCTCCAGACCTTTTAATTTTATCAGAGAATTTTTCCATGAGTTAACTTCAGCCAAATTCCTAAGATTTATGCCTGGTTTTTATACTGCATTGCTTCCCAAATTCTCCATGATTTATTACTGGGCTAACAAATCAGAAAATCCTCTAGGAATCTATATGTACATTTAAACATTTTATGTAATATACAATGTGTGTATTCAACTCTGCTAACAATTAGTAATATATATACATACATATCAGTATATATATTTATAATTATTATTAATTTTAGAAAATAATCAAAATATCAAACTGAGAAGAGTTAAGATGTAAGTCAAGGTAGAACACTACAATTATTATATTTCACTAGTAAATATATTTCTATTAAGTATATAGTATTTATTTTAAAAACTAATATTTATTAATATTAAATATTTATTAAATTGTTATTACATATAATACCTAATTATATATAACATATATTGCTAGTGGAATGCAGTAATTATATTGTTCTACCTTGACTTACATCTTTTCTTTTTAAAGTTTATTTATTTATTTTGAGAGAGAGAGATTGAGCCAGGAGGGGCAGAGAGAGCGGGAGAGAGAGAATCCCAAGCACGTTCCCTATTGTCAGCACAGAGCCCGATATGGGCTCAAAGTCATGAACCAAAAGACCATGATCTAAGCTGAAAACAAGAGTCAAATGCTTAACCGACTAAGCCACCCAGGTGCCCCTCTACCTTGACTTATATCTCAACTCTTTGTCAATTTGATATTTCGATTCTTTTCCAAAAATGTTATTCCCAAGTAAGGGTCAAAGAACATGGTACCTCTGTATAAACAGAATGGTGTTGAGCAGCCAATCCTTGGTATCTTCCTTGACTGAGGGATGCTGTCAGACTTCATCAATCAGTTGAATAGCAACCGAGCTTCTCCTGATGCTAGAGATTCTACCTGTATCAAAGCCCTCCAACATAGCTCCATTGTCATGGTCACATCATTTAGCGAACACCATATCCCAGAGATTATGCTCACCCAATAAAGGATAATTCTGTGACCCCAGAACTGGCAAGGATCTGTCATCTTTGCATCCCTAGTTCCTGGCACACAAACTATCACACAAATGTTTTAAAATGAATAAGGATAATGAATAAGAAGACAGGGTTAACAGAGTCTCTGATACGTCATTATAATTCTGTACCTCCTTCCTACCAACTGAATACTTTAATAGCCACTTTCCTTAGTTCTTCTATCTCCCCCATCTCCTTTATCTAATCCATTGGTAAATTTACTTGGTTCTACTTCCAGAGTAAATCCTGAACCCATCTGTTCTTCTCCTCTTCTCTGCTCTACAACATCACCCAAGCCATACCATAACTCTCACCTAAAACACTACAATAGTAGTACAATACTAGTCTCCCTGATCCTACTTTCATCTACCTCCAATGTTCCATACAACTTCTATATGGTTTTCTGAAGTATAAATTTGATTAATGCCACTGACTTGCCTAACACGCATCAACAACTTCACAATATGCCTTACAATAAAGGCAACTGTTCTTCCTCCCAAAGTTCTGCATGATGTAGGCCCTATCTCCCCAACCTCATCTTCTGCCATTCTTCTCTGAGCCCAGTCCTTTCCAAGCACATAAGTTCCATTGTGCTTTTCCAGATACACAAAAATCTTTAAGACTTGCACACATACTCTTTACCTGCTCAAAGTCATAAGAGAAAAAATTTCTCCTGAAAAGGGCTTGATTCTTCAATATCAGGAGGATAGCCGGACATTTTCTGGTGGAATGTTTAAATTTTGTAGCTATTAAAAAAATGTTCCATACTTACAGAAATAATTTTTAAAAGATTATCTTTAAATAAAAGAGACTACACAGGTGTGTGACTTCTATACTATATTATTAAATATAAGAATGAAAAAAGTAGATCCCTTAGCAGCTACTAGAAAAAACAAAGTTCTGAGAAACAGGAACCTCATGAGTATTTGTCAGATCAAGCAGAGAAAAATTAAATAAGTAACAGAGGACCAGAATAAGTTGATAAACTTGACATATTAATATGTAGAATTTTGTACCTAATACTCCTTTTTTCAGACACCAGGAATGATACTCTAAACATAAAAGAAATCATAATAAATTCCAAAAACTAGAAATATTACAATGTGGTTCACTGACCACACAGCCATAAAGCAGATATTGTTAAGCATCCTCTACATCCTCACCATCCATCTAACCACTTGGAACTTTAAAAATCTTTCTCTAAATAATTTAGATTGAATGGAAATTTATGCTGAAGTCATAGAATTTTAAAATAAAAGGCAATAATAACACATCCAAACTGTAACATGATGTCAAGGGGTGTGTAATAAAACCAGAATAACCCCAAATGTATTTATTAGAAAATAAGATATATCTAACTCAAGTTAATTCAACATTCCTCTAAAGGAGCTATTAGATAAACAAGTAAGGCAGCCAAAAAGAAGTCAAAAGAAGGAATTCACAGAGATAGAAGCAGAAGTTAATAAACTAGAAATATAACATTTCTAGAAATTGTAAAATGACACTGAAATCTTTTCTAGTACAAATAAGACAGCCAAAATATCTAGCAAGTCTGAATAAGAACAAAAAAAGGGAAAGAAAAAATAATATGCAAAGTTACACACAATCACAGATATAGATGAAATTGAAAATCTGGATAAAGCATGTGATACTCTAGAAAAAAATAAATTATCAAACTGGCACAAGAAGAAGCAGATGACCTAAAAGAACTAATCCTAAAAAGCAAAATTGAAAAGTTGTCAAATTTGGGGGCACGTGGATGGCTCAGTTGGTCAAGCATCTGACTCTTAATTTCAGCTCAGGTCGTGATCTCACGATTGTGAGATGGAGCCCCACATCCGGCTCTGCACTGACAGCATGAAGCATGCTTGGGATTCTCTTTCTCCCCTCTCTCTCCTCTCTCTTCTCTCTCTCTCTCTCTCTCTCTCTCTCTCTCTCTCTCTGCCCCTCCCCTTGCTTGCTCATTCTCTCTCTCAAAATAAATACATAAAAGCTTTAAAAAAAAGTTGTCAAATAAGTACCATCCTAAAAGTTACCAGGCTTTTAACAGCTATCAATTTTAATATTCAATAATAAGTAAGAGGTATTGCTAGCAGCTAGCATTTGCTGGGTGACTGCTCTCTACCAGGCATTCAGTGTACTGAGCACTTTACATTACTTAGTTAACTACTACCTTACTCTATTTTACAAACCAGAATCACGTAAAGTTACTTGTCAGCTTTCACATGGCTGGCAAGTGGCAGGCCTGGTACTGGAATTCAGACTGTAGAGACCACAAAGTCCAACTTCTTCTTCTTATAACTTCTATATTACAAGCAAGGATGACTTCACAGCAAACTGGAGCAATATTTTTAAGAAATAAAGAAGAAAAATCATATGATCATTTCAATAAGAGTAGAAAAGTGTGATCAAATGCAATATCAATTCCTGAGTTTAAAAAAACACTCAACTTCCTTTACGGGATAAAAAGTTATTTCTCAGAAGCCAACAGCAAACACAATACTCAAGGGTGAAGCAGGAAAGCAGGTCCTCAAACTGGTATTAAGGGAGGAGGTGTCCACAGGTATGTTTAGAAAATAAAAGAGTCTTGTCCAGAACAAACAAGTTCATTTGTTTAGCTATTAAGCATATTGAACTCGTTTCTTTTCTACTGGGTGACTTCTCAGGGGCTTTAATATGCTAAGGTATTTGTTCTGTTCTGTGACTCCCTGCAGGGGGTAAGGGTGGATTTAGTGTGCTGTTTCCCAAGTTTTTTTTTTTTTACTAGTGAACCTTTGCTCTCCCCTCTGGGAACCAGTGCCTACAGTTTAGATAAGTCTACTCTATAGCACTGAAGACAGTGGCACTGAAGTTAATAACAAAATAAGGAGTCCCCACTCTCACAGCTACTAGTCACCATTACCCTAGATGTCTTAGTCAATGCAATAAAAGGAAAAGAATAAGAGGTAAATATTGGAAAGGAAGAAAAAATATTATTTATAAATGATATGATTGCCTACATAGAAAATTCAAGATCAAAGTAGTTAATTAAAACATTAAAAAGAAAATAACTTAGATAATTAAATACAAAATAAGTATGCATATAAACTGCCCTCTATCCTTCAGTGAGCTTACAACTTGTCCAGGCAGATTTATGTGGAGTCTGGAAGAGGTGAAAAATAAGGATAAGAGAAGGAAAAAAAATTATTGAATATATGTAAATCAGTTAATAATTCTCCCATCTTATCTCAAGGATAGCATGATGATTGGAGGAAAAGCAAATTTCCCTTGCTACTGGATTTTGCATTTTTAAAGGATTGTATCAATCCACATGATAGTGGATAATACAATTAGACATACATCTGCTCATGATTAGATGTGTGACCAGGTAACACTCGTAGGTCCAACATTTTATAGAATCAGGATGAAGAGGGAAATTAGCGGTGTCTGGGAGTCTCAGTCTGACTTTGGCTCAGGTAATGATCTCACAGTTTATGAGTCTGAGCCCTGCATTGGGTTCTGTGCTCACAGCTCAGAGCCTGGAGCCTGCTTCAGATTCTGTGTCTCCCTCTCTCTCTGCCCCTCCCTCGCTCATGTTTTCTCTCCATCTTTCTCTCCCTCTCTCTCTCTCTCTCTCTCAAAAATAAACATTAATAAAACTTTTTTTAATTAAAAAAAGAGGAAACTTACAAATCACCTCATGTGGACCCTAAGATATATAGATATTTACCTTGATGTAGCATATCTACTTCAGAGAATTTATCATAAGATAGAAGTAAAAAACCTGCATAATGATAGTCACATCACATTTTAAGAACAAAACATTGCAAATAGCTTCAATGTATACAAAAGGCTATTGTTTAAAGAACTGACAGTATATCCATACTATGCACCTAAATCGTGTATACTAAGCTGACTTTAAAAATGCCGTGACCATATGAGAAAATGTTCTCAATATGATACAAGAGAAAAGTAGCTTACAAAACAGTGTGCACAGTGTGATCCCATTTTTGCAAATATGCACACTTAGGGCCTCCTTGATCCCTTTGCTGGGCACCTTTGAGTAGGAAACAATCTAGACAGCCATACAGAGATGCCCTGAAGATCAAAATATTACTGGTGCTTATCTGATACTAACTTTACATAAAGGTGATTTGTATTTTCCTCTCAAGCTTCCCATGTCTACAAAATCCATTCTTTGTAACCAAAACAAACAAAGATTAATAAGTGGCACTTTAATTTATCTAGTTTAACCATAAAACTTGTTTTTCAGTCTTCTTAAATAATACTCCTCCCACTGTGTTCTTCCATTCCACACTGAAAGGTCTCCAATGATGTGGCCTAAGGATCTTCAGAATGACCTCCTAACTGTTAGAAGATTTGTTCTGTTGGTCAGCTGTAATCTGACTTCCCTATAATTACCATTTGGTGGTCATGAAAAGTAAGTTAACTTGTGTTATAAATAATAGTTCTTCAAAAGGTTTTAAGATATCAAATATGTAGCTTTTGATTCTTCTTTTCCTCAGATAAAACATCTCCCAGTTTTTTACATTAATCTTCTTGGTGGCATAGATGTATAACATTCCTCTCAATATGTGCAAATATTTTTAACCTATTAAGGATGGGAAAGAGGGAAATATGGTCCTGGCCAAGTTCTCAAACTTGAATAGGCATGACAAAAAATAATAGCTGGAGTATCATTTTATGATCCAATATTCTTGCTCAAACTCTGAGTAATGAGTTGTCAGAAGACTCTGTCTTTGCTAACTTAAAATAGTAATGTTTTTTAAACAAAAATTTCAAATTATTAGTTTATTTTTGAAAGAATCCACCATGCCTGCCTATCAAGTGCTGAGTTGGGGTTTGAGTTAAGTCATAGCTTGAAAGTTGTTCAAGTATCAGAAGACTACCTTCTTCATCACCATTTTGTTCTGTTGTTCAAGAAATCTCAAAATGACTCCATTTACTAGATAAGGAGTCAGGAAAAAGAACTGTTCCACATATTTCTATATGGAAGATTGGGGAGAGAAAGAATGATGCCCATTGTTAATGAAAAATTCCTCAGCCCCAAGGATTTGTAAAGATTCCTAGTAATAGAATATCTTTTTTTTTAAAAAAGTTCCAATAAAAGCAAACACAAGTATATAAATCATCTACACGGGCTTACACACCTACTTAGTCATACAACAAGACTTAAAGTATGAAAATAAATAGAAGAAAACAGAACTAGGAAATTGAAATACAGGATTGAGAAAAATGTGGTAACCTTCAAGTATGATAAAGGCTAAAACACATGACCACAGTCACATCTCTGGATGAAGGTTTGGGTGAGAGCCACTGGAGGAAAAATGAAGGAAGCATAGCAGTCCTCTCTCTCTCTCTCTCTCTCTCTCTCTCTCTCTCTCTCTCTCTCTCTCTCTGAATCCCTTGACTTTTATTTACTGAGATATGCTGGTGTACATTCTGACTTCACAAAGCAATGTCCTAAGTTGTCTTCAGTTCCCTGTGACAATTTTCCAACTGAGAGATTAAGAACGTAGGATCTTCCTCAGACTTTGTTTCTGCAGTAACCCCCTGTTGTGCATGGTCAATCTCTCCACCTCTATTAATCATCCTAAAGCATTCAGAGATGTTCCAAGATCTTCCTTCCTGGACCCCATACTTCCTCTAGCTGTTGTCCCATATCCTTGCCCCATTTCACAACAAAGCTTATCAAAATGTCTCACAGGACTCTGCTGCTACATCTCTACTCACCATTCCCTTTCTTTTCAATATTGTTATTAATTCTTAATTAAGTAAACAATACTATTCATTGTGCCTCAATAAGATATGTAATTCTGTAAGGATGTTTTATGTAAGGTAACCAATGTTAATAATGTGGTCTATATTCATTCACACCCTCTTCCAAGTATATAAATATATATGCATGTATAGAGGGATTTTGTTGTTATTGTTGTTTGTTCTTACAAAGGGAAATTGTATGCCTCAAGTATTTTCTATTTATTTACCAAGTTGACAATTCATGATGGAATGCACTTGAAACTGGCTTCTATCCTACCATGCCCCTAAAATTGCTTGTCAATATTACTATATTAGCATGCTGTAAATCACATACAATGATCACTCTGTAGTTTTCACCTTACTCTGGCTCCTGGCAGAGTGAGAGGAAACTACTCCTAACTTCTTAAAGCACAATCCTCATTTGGTTTTATGATACCTCACCTCCACTCCTTGTGTTCTTCAGTGGGCGTCTCTGTGGTCTCCTTTGTTGCCCCCGCTTCTACTGACCCCTAAATATTGGAAGTCTTGGGCTTCCATCCTAGGTCCTTTTCACTTCTCTACCTCTGCAATAATAACTTGCTATCTAATAGAAATTTCATATTTCTCATGTTCAAAATTGAATTGATCTTCACCTCTAACTACACATTCAGTCAAACAAATATCCAAGTGAGTCATCAGGAAGGTGGTTGGAGATGCAGGTTTGAAGATCAAGGAAGAGTTATAATATATGAGTCATCAGCAATAGATGGTATTTAAAGCCATGAGTATGAATGAGATAACCTAGAGAGAGATTATAGTTAGAGGCTTTCCCAAGTCCTTTGAAGAAATCAAATCAAGCCCTGCTTTATTAATTTAAAGTTTGGATGTTTTTTTTAAAGGATAAAAGCAGCTTGAAGACAGCAATAGATTATTTTGTAACTATGGATCAGCTCTCCAGGCCTCACAAAAGGTTCTCCTTGCAGCTATTCTAATGGTTCCATGGGAAAGACAACACAATCCGGAGTTGTAAAGGTCTAGGAGACCAAAACTTAGCTTCATAGACTTGAACTAGGGCAGCACGTACAATGCCATGACCCTTTTCCTATTCACCTTTTATATACAACCTTTATTGCAACTGCTCTTCTTTGTCAAAAGCCAAAGAGCAACTATCCAGCCATCATCTCTTTATTAGCTTTAGAAGGCAGCTCATACCTTGAGTTACATGTTGTTTTGAGAAATAAAAATAGCAAGAGAAATTCACTGGGCTTCTTATCTGAAAATCAACCCTACTGAAGCTGTATGAGCCAACTAAGCCAAATGAAATACTGAAATCAAATTACTGACCTACAGAACATGTGGACTGAGCAATGGTCACAGAAGATTGATGAAATAACTATGAGGTCCTGTCTGCCAGGTTAAATTAACTCTTCAGTCATAGAAAAAAAATGTAGTTACCATAAATAGGGTTGCTCATGATCGTGTTTAGCTTTTATGGAGAAGACAATGTGATACCTGCAGTTTGGGATTTGTGTCTCTCTGTGAGTTATGAAAACCTCACTTGACTAAATTTATTGATGTGGAGCCTAAATAATAACATTCAACCAACAATGTGTCTAAACAAGTGTTTAATGTCATATATTCCAAATATCAGGAGAATAAACTGTTGTTTAGAATGATGTTAGTTCCATGTAAGAAAATCAAGAATATCACCTATGAGTGTTCAGAGAATAAAAACATTCATATTCTACTTTAACAGCTCTTTCCAGTTCATTATCAAGTCAGATATCAAGTAAGTGTTGTTTTTTAAGTAATCTCTACCTGCAGTGTGGGGCTTGAACTCAAAACCCCAAGATCAAAAGTAGCATGCTCTATGGACCAAGTCAGTCAGGTGCTCCAAGTAAGTTCTTGGATGGAAGAACCACACTGGAGAGAGGAGCTTCATAACACACAAACCACTGTCTCAAGACACTCACAGCCTAGAGGGACCGCACTTATGAACTCAGAATATTGTATATACGGTAATGGGGCTTCTATATATTATGAGGATTTGTTTTTTCACCTTCAACAGATTAGAAAGGAGTTTACAAAAGACCAAAAATGAAAGGGAACTTTAGAATAATAGTAAATTAATGATGGTGAAGGAAAGGTCAGTACAAATCATTAAAATATGGGAAAAAAGAACTTGAAGAAGGTCAATTTCAAAAAAAGAATAGCATAGAAAGAGGTGAATGTAAAAGAAGTGTAGCCATGTCAGATTTCAGAAAAGTTAGCTTATCCTTAAGAAAACAAAATTAAGTGCACAAGAAGATATTCTTCCTTTGTAGAAGCAAGTTTAATAACCTAGAAAATGGCTAAACAAAGAGTATCTAAACACCAGAAATGCAAAGAACATTGTAGTTCATGAAATAGGGCTGAATAGCATGGGAGCTAGGAGTGAGGGCCCCAAGACAGAGTCCCCAGATTTGAATTCTGAGTCCATTGTCTATTATGTTGTGTGACTTCAGGCAAGTCAGTAAACCTGTCAGTGCCTGATTTTCCCTGGTTATACATTAAAACAAGGTCAATAATAACCTCTATGCATAGAGTTATAATGAAGCTTAAATTAAGTAATCTACTTAAAGCCCTTAGCTCAGCTCTGGGCACACAGGCAGAATTCAAACAAGCAAGTCCTATTACTACTAGTTTTCTGGAGATTTCATACTTTTATTTCTCACATACTTATGGAGTACACTGAGTTGATTATTTATACTCAGCCTGAGCTGTCACTGAGGAGACATTAGGAAAACAAAAGTGACAACATGCCTGTCCACAAAGGACTTACAATTGGCAAGAGAGAGGGAGAAATCAGTCAATCACAGTTGTATAAACATAGAAAAGGAAAATAGGGATGTATATAATTATCATAAAAATAATATATACTAAAAACTTTCACTCAAACACTGGATTGACTGACTCTATTACTAAATGCACTGCCTGGCTAGGTGAACGGAAGTGATCATCTGTTTTAGTATCATGACAAAGCACACCAGTTTTCTAAATTACGGTAGAGGCAGTGGGGAGAAGGCAGAACAAAGAATGTCACAGAGCAGGAATAAGAGTGTTAAAAAAGAGTCCATAGACAGTGGGCCCATCCTTCCCATAAAGTAAAATAACAATATGAGTTCTTTTTTCTATACTTTCTCCTTCTCTGACTCACCCAGAGTAGAAATTTGCTATTTAAAAAACTGGTAATGGTTTATGGGGGAAATCAGTCCAAATAAACAAAAAATCTGAAATAAAGAATTTTTAATGACAGTTTTACTACTTTAAATATATAAAGTGATGAAGCTATTTCACGTGCACCAGAAAGGACATATATCTTGAAACAGGGACTATATTTTTGTTTATTTATTTAATACATATATATAATATATATATATAATCAAATTTTATATATAAAATAATTATATATGTACACACATGCACGCGCACACACACACACACACACATATAATCATAGTCCTTGTTTTCCGGATGCTCAAAGTCTTGAGAAGAAAAGAACACGAGTTACAGTAATTGTTTCTTTTATTTTATGGTGATTGTTTCTAACTTAATGTTTTGCCTCTATTCTTGCTGCTCTCCAGTGCATTCAGGAGCCTGGGTGATCCTTCTACAAGCCATATCTAATCAACACTCTCCTGTGCTTAAAAGCCTGCGTTCTACATTGCCATTAGCATAAAGTGCACACTGCTGGGCATGCTACAGGTCCACCATAACCTAGTCCACGCTACTTCTGCAGCTTCATCCTTTCTCATCACCTCACCATCCTCCTCTTCCTCCCCTCCACCCCAGCCCCTACATTTGCAGCCACACTGGGTGACATACATTTTCTCGAAAATGCCTGACTTTGCTTATGTGTCTCTTTCTGCCTGGAATACTATTCTCTCTATTCTACATGATAAACCTCTATCTTGTAAAGCATTCCAAGCATCATTTCTTGTGTGAAAACTTGCACACACACACACACACACACACACACACGCACGCACAGTGCCTTTTCATTCTCTATGGTATCACAACACGGTTCCACCATCAAGTCTTATTACTGTGTGTCACACAGCAGTGTGTGCTGTCCAGAGCCCCACCTCAGGACTGAGGCTCTGAGTCTCAGGTAAACACCTCCAGGGAAATTGTCCTTGGCCAAAATGAACCTCTTGTACCCAAGGCCACTCAAATCCCATGATTAGCTAGTAAAAAGAATGGGATACAATGGCCCCTTTGCTTCCAAGTGAGACAATCCACAGTGCTATCCCTGCTCCAGAGCTCAGAGGACTTTATGGTAACTGTTCAACTCCTTCCTCTGCTCAGTTCTCACTCCTCCACTTCCCATCAGACTGATCAGTGCATTCCCCAATAAACTCCATCTCAGAGTGTATTTCCTAGGGACCCTAACTTAAGACACCTCATTTGACACTAACTTTTTTATAGCTATTTTCACTCACCAGGCATGGGCTGTGTGCATTTCTGTGTCTCTCAATGCAAGCAGTCAATAAGGCTTGCCAAAATGGCAAATAAACAATAATATGAACCAAGTTGTATGAAGTTGGCTCTTGGTCAAGAGTAGCAAAGATTGCATGGTATCTCCAATAATAATCTCTCCTCCTCTATACTCAAAACATCTTTACATTTTAAATGGACCCATGGCCACCAAGAATAGAAACTACATTGCTCAGCTTCCCTTATACCTACTTGTGGCCATATGACTAAGTACTGGTTAGTGGGATGTAAGCAAAAGGATGTGTGTAACTTTTTCCTCATATCCTTATAATAGATAAATGTACCCTTCTTTGTCCCTGCTTTGTCCTCCCCACTGGCTGCATATGGTTGTAGTGATTGTGATTTGGGCCTTCTTTGACCATTTGGACAAGGCCAATACCTTGGACAGAAGAGCCTGACTCCTCAATATCAAGAAGCTGCTTTACCAACACTGGGCTCAGAGTGTTAAGTGAAAGAAATATCGGTTACAATCTTTTTTAAGCCCCCATATCCTGGAATCTATATTAAACTGTACCCTAATTAATAACCATTGCAGAAAGCTACTTTGCCTAAGGATCAACTTGCTAAATGCCAATTTGTCAAATTTGCTAACTGTATCAATTAACAAGAACTTTTTATTTAATGTTTTTATAACGTTGTCAGAAATTTATGGACATAAAATAAGAGTCTGTGGGAAGCCAGGATTCTAATCTCTTTAGACCTCCAAACTCATCTCAGCCCCTATCCCTCCTTGGCTTTTTGCTCCTTAGTCTCCCCACTCAGCTGCAGTAGCATGGAGTTGGGTCAGAAACAAACTCAATATTTCTTTAAAAACTATTATGAAAAAAAAAATCAAAACTTACTCAACACCTAACATAAATTGTCAACAACTTCTAAAAATTATAAAGTATTAACATTATCCTATCCAATATAAACTTTCACAAACTTTATAAATATTTAAAAGAAACATTTATCAAGATAATCATTATCAAGATAAATTGTGAAGTTGGTCATTTGATTGAATCTTCAGTGAATGAGTATTCAAATAGTTGATTTCAGGGACTTAGACTGCAATTTTTCCTGGAAATCATGGATTGGCTTGTTTCAGACCTACCCTCCTTCTGAGGATAGACAGAAAATCTGGAAATATTTTTATTTTTTAAAAATCTAGTGAGGGCATCTGTATGCTACCAGTAGTGGAAGCTCAAGGAAAGGAAAACACAGAGAAATTAGCCTATAATTTGATAGTGCTATTCCTCTTGAGACATTTGTAATCTAAAACCTGTAGCTGAGGGTCTAGAGGACAAAAATTGAAATTCAGGGCTCACTAAGAAGGAGAGATCCTGAAAAAAAAAACAGTTAAGGCTTTCAAATGAGCCCCTGAAAGCACATATCTTAGAAATAGAGGGAAAGTGGAATAGATCAGTCCTCACCAAGACTGAAGACCAGCTCATAGTCAGCTCAATCCTGAACTGAACTAATAAGATCTGCCCCCGCTCTTAACTGCTTCCCAGAGGTGAAGTAAACTCTCTCTGAAGAAAAACAACATTATCCAGAGCCTCAAATTATCTCTACACTTCATAAACAGTGGCTAAATTGTATCCCCAAAATTCATATATTTAAAGCCTCCCTCCCAGTATCTCAAAATGTGACTCTATTTGGAGATAGGGCCTTTAAAAAGGTAGTAAATTAAAATAACACCTAGATGGCTAGTCAGTTAAGCCTCTGACTTCAGCTCAGGTCATGATTTCACAGTTTGTCAGTTCAACCCCCCAAATGGGCTCTGTGCTGACAGCTCAGAGCCTGAAGCCTGCTCAGATTCTGTGTCTCCTTCTCTTTCTCTCTCTGCCTCTCTCTCTCTCTCTCTCAAAAATTAAATAAAAACATTAAAAAATAATACAATAATACAATAAGGCCATTAGGTGGGCCCTGACCCAACCTAACTGTTGTCCTTATAAGAAGTTGATATTCAGACACAGAAACACCAGGGATGCATGGAGGAAAGATGATGTGAGGACACAAGGAGAAGGCAGCTATTTTCATGTCAAGGGAAAAAGTCTCAGGAGAAACCAAATCTGCTGACACCTTGATCTCAGACTTCTGGCTTCCAGAACTGTGAGAAAATAAATTTCTGTTAAGTCACCCAGTCTGTGGCACTTTGTTATGACAACCCTAGAAAACTCATGCAAGTGCCCAGAAGTTGATTTTTTAAAAGAATAAAAAACAAGGGGACTTACTACAAACTAAATGGGAGAAAAACAACATAGGACAGACCCATAGGACAGACTCATCCAAATATTGGGATTAGAAACCACATTTTGAGATAGTTGTCATTAACATGTTGAGAAATTAAATGAAAAGATGTGAAATCTCATAAGGAAATTGAAAATAATGAAAAAGGAAAAATAGACATTCTGAAAAATCTTTTAATACAATAATTGAAATTAAGATGAGTTTGGCAGTACTTGAGACACAGCTGAGGAGAATATTTATGGACTGGAAGACTGGAAGATTAATCAGAATAAAATACCCAGATTGATTGCAAAGAAAGACATATGGTCAGGTATAAAAGTCTAACATGCACATAATTGGAGCTCAAGAGGGAGAAAGAACTAAACAGAGGTAATATTTGAAGAGACAATGGCCAATAATTTTCAAAACTGATGAAATACATCAAGCCATAGATTCAAGAATCTCTATAAACTCCCAAGAAGAATAAAGACAACAGGAAACACACTTAGGCACCTAGGTATTGTACAACTGCTGAAAATCAAAGACGAATAGAAAATCCTAAACCTCCCAGAGATTACTGCTGACTTTTCAAAAAACAATGAGGTAATATATACAAAAATAAAAAACTGCCAACCTGGAAGTCTATACTTGGCAATAATGTTCTTTGGAAATAAATATGAAATAAAGATATTTTAGGAAGGGAAGAAACTAAGAGAGTTTATCACCAACACACTAAATATTTCATTACCCACGTTAAAGAAAATACTAAAGAGAATTCTTTGGGAAAAGAAAAATTATCCTGAATAAAAGCCCAGTATTTCCATAAGAAATAGCAATGGACCTTGGCCGTGTAAAACAATAATGATTTCTTATGGTGTTAAAAATACATTAAATGGTGTATGGTGTTAAAAATACATTAAATTAAAATGCATCATAATAGCAGTACAAAAGGAAAGAAATGAGTAAGTGGAGTTAAAGTGTTCTAAGCTCTAGAAAGTAGTATAAGTAATAATATTACACTTTAATAAATCAAGGATATATGGTGTAGAATTACCACTAACACTGTAGTAAAATAATGAATAACTAGCAAGATAATTTGGAGATGAATAAAATAATTTCTAAAATGATTAATACAGAAAAATGACCAAAAAAAGAGACCAAAAAAGAATATAAAATAAGTAGGATCAGCAGAAAACATATTAAAATTTGACTGAATTAATGATATTATGTATATATTTACATGAAGTGTACTAAAATACTCCAAATAAGAGACTATCAAACCAGATTTAAAAAAAAAAAGAGACACTGCTACAGGAGTCATACCATAAGTAAGGATATACAACCAATGTTTAAATCCCTGAACCAAATGACACCAATAAGGCAGAAAGTCTAATTAGAGAGGAAGTCTAAGGTCTGAGCCATGGAGTGCTCCACAGATATTGAGAGGATGAGGAGGAACAAGCCAACAAACCTGACAGTGGCTAGGGAAGAAAGAAAACCAGGTGAATGGGCTGTGCTAGAATTTAAGTCAAATAAGTGTTTCAAGGATGAGTCATTGACTATGTCAAGTGGTCCTAATAAGTCAAGAAAGATGAGCATTAAGAAATGTCTATTGGATTTTGTAACACTGGGGTCACTGGTGGCCTTAACAACAGTGGCTTGGGTGGACTGTGGGAGTAAAGGTATGACTGAAGTAAGTTCAGAAAAGAAAGGGACAGGGCACCTGAGTGACTCAGTCGGTTAAGTGTCTGACTTCAGCTCACGTCATGATCTCACAGTTCATGTGTTCAAGCCCCACATCAGGCTCTCTGCTGTCAGCACAGAGCCCACTTCAGATCCTCTGTCTCCCTCCCTCTCTGCCTCTCTCTAAAAAAAAAAAAAAAAAAAAAAAAAAAAAAAAAAAAAAAATCTTTTAATTTAAATTTAAAAAATAAAAAATAAATTAAAATATTAAAAAAAAAAAGAAAGGGGCAGCACACATCAGAGACTGTAAGTATAGACAACTATTTTAAGCACTCATACTCTAAAGGAATGAGAAAATGAGGCAATGGCTGAAGAAGAATTGGGATCGAGAGAGGTGACATTTTTTTGCTTTGTTTTGTTCCTTAAGAACAGCCCACTTCTGTGCTCCTGGGAATGATCCAATAAAGAGAGAAGGGAAAATGCTCAAGTGAGGCATTACCTAGGTGGGAAGAGATACAAATTCATGTAAGAAGGGAAATTTTAGCCTTAAATAGGAGCATGAACACTTTATCCATGGTAAGATAGGGGACACAGAATCTATGTGTGCAGATGTGCACAGTGGTTGAGTGAAATGGGAGCTCAGAGACGTTCTCTGCAGAATGCTTCTATTTTCTTTATAGTATAGGAAGTAAGGTCATTTACCTAAGGGTCAGGGTGGAGGAGGAAATGTTCAAAGTTTGAAAAAAAAGGAGAAGTAATGAAATAATTGTCTAGGAGAGTAGAAGAGAGTAGACTAGAAATATAGGGTGTGATTGCTGAGCAACATTGAGGGTTCTAAATACAGTCAGCCTGCAAGGGTACAGAGGCAGTAATACTAATCCATCTAAGGTATGAGGGTGGGATGAAGGGAGGGGAGGGAGGGAAGGAGAATGAATATTTATAAAGCATTTCCACCTCTTTAGAATCAGGATCTTGTCGGGTCTCTTCACAGACTGTTGTCTCATAAATTCACACCTATAATTATATTTCTTTTGCTTAAAGTTGCCCTTTCTTCTCTCCTCCAGGCTGAACTCTTTTCATTCTCTGTGGCTTCCCCTGATCCACAGAAAATCACTGCATTTTCACATCCTTTGTGCCACCATTGTCCCTCGTATGTACTTCTATCATTGTAGTTAGCACACTGCTGTGTAATATTTTTATGTTAGTCTTCCTAATGAACTATGGGCTTCTTCAGAGAAAAGTCTATCTTTAAGCATCTCTGTGCTCTTACCTAACACACTAGGTATTCAATAACTGTTATTACAAGGAGCTGAATGGATAATATCCTACTTTTAATGAGAGTGTCAAACATTCCTGAATCTTTCTTTCCAACAAAGAAAATTAAAACTTGAATGAAATTTTAACAAAAGACCTTTTATGTGGACTGTGTAATTGTCTACAAGTGTGATATGAAAAGCGGTGCTACATATCTCCTTTCTCTTTATGCATCTCTACTAACATGCTGCAATGCCTCATAAAATCTGAATCAGAGCTCCATTCTTTCAGGTAAATAAAATATAAATAAGAAATATCTTAATTTTTTAAGAAGTAAATTAGCACTTCAGTGTGAGAAACTTTTGTCGTATGTATCTTTTGGGTTGTCTCCCACCCCCTCTTTATCTGAGCACCGTACTTCCTTACATCCACCCATTCACGTGGTGAAAAGAACAGCTCCTAGTAGTTACGGGTGTACATGTAACCCCCAAGCCCCCGCCACAATTGATTAGTATGAAAGTAACTACCTTAACCAAGCTGGGCTAGTAAGAGTTCTACCTGGAAAATTTAGAATTTGGAAGAAAAGAAAAATTTAGTCTTTCTTCTGGTGCTGAACTTGTTACAAGTAAACTCAGAAACTATATGAGCCGTGTCCTTCCATGTAAACAAAAGTAGAAGAAGGCTGTCTATGGGAAAGAAAAATGATAGAGACTCATCCAGAATAGTTAAGGAGACAGAGAAAGAGGCTGATAGTGTTGTAGCACCTGGTTCTAGGTCTAACTACTACTCGATTTTTGTGTGCAATGAAATAGGCATGAATCCTATTTCTGCTTTAATCTAGCTCAAATGGATTTCTATTTCTTGCACCAAAAGAGTCATAGTAAAATTTATTAGAAATTCTCCAACTAGGGGCACCTGGGTGGCCCAGTCAGTTAAGCACCCGATTCTTGATCTCAGCTCAGGTCATGATTTCACATTCGTGAGTTTGAGCCCTACATCAGGTTCTTTGCTGACCCTGCAGATCCTGCTTGTGATTCTCTCTCTCTCTCTCTCTCTCTCTCTCTCTCTCTCTGCCCCTCTCCTGCCAGTGCTCTTTCTTTCTCTCTCAGATTAAATAAACTGAAAAAAATTATTTAAAAAAAGAAACTCTCTAACTAAAGTCTAATGCCATTTTTCTTCTCCAACAAAGTAATGTGAGCAACTGTAATTAAATAATACAAGACATTTCCAATACTACTCTCCTCAGTGCGGTGCTGGTTGTCCATAAAGTAAACTTTGATGAGAGGACAGTTTGGGTACTGCACAGTGGTTGATATTTCAAAAGGTATGTGTGGCTGAAACTGTAAAGAGTAGGCATAGCCCAGAACACTGGGCACCTAGAAAGAAGCTAAGGATTATAAGGAAGGAATGAATAGTTTTGCTAGACTGGAAGAGAACTAGGGTTGATATTTGCCTACTTTGCAATTTCCAACATATAGCTAGGGATACTATTACTGAGATACACTCAAGAAAAACAATGAAATACAAAAGAAGAAAGAGCAAGAAGAGAAGAAGAAGGAAGAGGAGGAGGAGGAGAAAGTTCAAAAGATGATGAGATACTGCCCCTCCCCCACTTGGTGTCTTTCTTTCTCTTCCTCTCTCCTCTCTCTCTTTCTCTCTCTCTCTCAAAATAAATAAATAAACTTTAAAAAAAAACTTTAAAAGAGATGATGAGATAAAGTCTCAAGTTCTTCTCAAACTTCAAGAGGAAATATGAGCTGTGAATGAAGGAAAGCCAATTCTTGACTATTATAGCTCAACTGTAATAATAGTGCTTCTGTGGGTTTTTAAAAACAAGCAAACAACATGCCTGTTAAATTATTGGGTTTTCAAATTCTAGCAATTCACTGGAAAAAGAAAATTTGATCTCCCTTGAATTTCTCATAATTGGATTTTTTTTCTTTAGTAAAAGAAATAAATGATCAATCATCAGAGACATCATCACAATAAAAAGTTTCTAAAGAGTGGGCTAACTTAAGAACACTTTGGGCTTGGTGATTATTTCAAGATATTTTTCAAATGTCTGTGGCTTTACCAAACCCAAAACTTGTTTTATGTTTTACCAAACCCCAAATAAGTTTTGCCAAGTATTTTTTTATATCTAATTTTTTGTCATGTGTATTTTATGTGAAATGTAATTCATATGTTTCTCATTTATTTATAAACAAATAACCAAAATTTTGTTTTTTAAGAACTATTTAATGTTCACAGAGGCATTTTATCAACTGTCTAAAGTATTTTAATGATCTTTTAATGCCTTTTTCCCCAGAAATAGTCACGTTTTCCTTGAATTTACTTAAACCTTCTCTTATTCCCCATCCTTATGCCCCCAAGCTAATTAAAATACAAAAGTTACCATTTTTTGTTTGTTTTTAAGTACAAATTAAGGAAGTACTATGTTTTTCCTAGTAAACTGAAGATAGAAAACTGAGATTTCTTGCCAACTCCTTACTCTTTCTCTTTGCTGTCCTTTTATTATCTTTTTTTACACATTATTAGTAAAAAAAAAATGTATGTTTAATGGAAGAATTTAGGGCAGAGAATTTAAGCTTCTAGAAAAAGTGGCAACTTGGTTAAAGTCTAAGTAGCATAGGCACAGATAAATAATAATTAAAAGAAGAAGTAACTGTGTAGCACCATATTATCACTGATAATGTTAAAACCAAAAAGACACTAGATAAAATTCATGAAAAGCCATTCTTGATGGCTAGTTCTCTAAAATAAGATGTAATCAAGGGAGCTAATTAAAATATTTTTATGCATCCTTTACCACTCCATTCTCTTCTTCATAGCCCATCTCTCTCTCTCTCTCTCTCTCTTTCTCTCTCTCTCTCTCTCTCACACACACACACACACACACACACACACACAACACACTCACACACATTTTTAAAATGAGATTTTAAAATTTAAGATTTGACATCTAGGATGATCCTTTTCATCTTCTGAATAATCTGGAAGCTCTATACTACTCCAAGCAGTCTACACATTTAATGCAATCCAACAGAATTTTTCACAGAGCTAGAACAAACAATCCTATAATTTGTACGGAACCATAAAAGACCCCAAACAGCCAAGGAAATCTTGAAAAAAGCAAAGCTGAAGGCATCACAATTCCAGACTTCAAATTATAATACAAAGCTGAATTAATCTGGAAGAATTATGCAAACTATCTTTGATCATTTGAAGATGATTTGAAGACACTCTTTACCTCTCTGAAATATAAATACCAACAGTAATGAAATGCGTCTATTTCATTTGAAGATTTAATTCTATATAATTATTTCCATCCCTACATTAATAGTTTATTCCTTTAAGATTCTGTTCTTCTGATAAAAAAATTTTCTATTCCTACATTCCTTGAGTTCAACTCCTCAAATTTCTATCTCTTTGCCTAAGTATTTCATTGTTTAAATAATATTTACTGAACACTTACTATATCCCAGGCATTCTTCTAGGTTGTAGGGATATAAAGATGACCAAAACTGATGAAAATCTTTGTCCTTTTGAAGCTTATATTCCAGGATATGTTGTTATCATCAAATTAACTAGACAGGTTACATAGTAGTTAGATCACTTAAAATTGTATTATATCTAAGGGTATACTTAAGTAGATTGACTAAGTGCTAACCATCAGGGTTTTTTTTTTTATCATAAGTATTTTATTCCTAAACTCTTTACAATTTCACCTGACATTTTTGCACCTTCTCTAATGTTTACATCAAAAAAATACCACGAATAGTATTAGGACTAAAACCGCAGCCCTGATATTTCTATGAATATTAAATTCTACTCATGTTTCTGCCTGTGTAGCGTATCCTTCTATGAGACACAAAAGTGATTTAAAGGATTCCACCTGGGAAGGCTTAGAAAAATTAAATAATCATCAGGAGAACACTAAATTCCCAAAGAAGTGTCACATTCACCTCATCACACAAAGTTTGGGATACCAAATTTCCTCAAACTTAATCACCATATATGGATTTAGAACTACCTTGTCAATTGGAAAACATAACTTGCCTGCAGTACTCAGCTTACAAAGAGGAAATTAAGCAATTTGCAAAACATTGTGCTTCAAGAGTAGAAGAGGCATAAAAATACTTCTCCTAGTAACTGCAAATTATTACTCAGAATAGATTTTGTTTAACAATAATAAGCTTTTGCTTGGAATTTCCAGCCCCAGATCTCTCTTACAACTTGCACAGTAGACAATTATCCAGCAAATGCACTATTGTGGAGTCAATAGTGGCAGGAGTGAGGATGAGAACACCACCTCAGCCATGTCTTAACTATGTGACCTTGGCTGGGTCACTTTAACCTTGTTGAGATTTATAGGGCTGCTGTGAGAATTTAATGCACCAGATATTACTTTTTGATCTCATTTCATCCTCACAACAACCCATAATAACTCAATAAGTAACATGCCATAATAATTTAATAGGTATTTTAGAGATGAAGAAATCATTTAAATCAAATGTCTACCACAGTATATGGCAAATAGTAAAAACTTAGAAGTCAGTTCTGTTCCCCTACTGAGTGGAGCACAGAGAGTCCCTTGTATGCATAAGGAGAGTAAAATGTGTACACAGCTGTTCAGTTATTTAATACTTGTCTTGGTCTTAATAAAATCATTCTGTTTACAAACATTTCTTGCATCACTAAAAGATGGTTCCAAAGTATAGGTTCCCCATCTTCTACTGCTTCAAACGAGCTTTTTCTATCCCTTCACAAGTCAAACCAGCAAAAAGTTTATTGTAAAGACAAAGACAGACGAACTTAGTTATCTCATATTCCCATAGATTCCTTTCTTTCTTTTGGTATCTCTTCAGAGAAAAAGAAGGGCCAATTCTAAAAAGTGTCAACTCTCTTAAGGAAAGGTGGGTGGGCTTATCTCTCATAAATTCTCCTTTTCTTCTCCCCTTCAAGAATTCTTTTAGGGGCGCCTGGGTGGCTGGTTGGTTAAGCGTCCGGCTTCGGCTCAGGTCATGATCTCATGGTCCGTGGGTTTGAGCCCCGCGTCGGGCTCTGTGCTGAAAGCTCAGAGCCTGGAGCCTGCTTCAGATTCTGTATCTCCCTCTCTCTCTGACCCTCCCTCTCTCTCTGACCCTCCCCCTGCTCGCGCTGTCTCTGTCTCTCAAAAAATAAATTAAAAAAAAATTCTTTTATTGTTCACTTTGTTGAAAGCATTAAGGAGGATGGGTGATGATCTACATTTTTTTTCAAGGGGAAGGAAAATGCATACAGTAGTTTGATTGGTTAGTATCTGAAGACAAAAATCCGCAGAGACAAGGCAAAACTGGCCAACAGATGGAGCTTTCCTGAAAGGAGCTAAGAGAGCAATAATGGAAATACCTTGGTTTATTTAATTGTTGCTGCTCTTAGCATTTTCTTTTCTATACAACATTCAATTGTTAGTCACCAATTCACAATATAAATGTGTCCTTGGAGAACCCTAAAGAATCAGAATGTTAGTACAAACAGCCAGGCAACAACTCTCTTCACCTACCTTGCTGGGTGCTCTAAAGTTTAAATCCTGGGTACTCGTTTCCTTCTGAGCTCCATGATCCCTGGGGACCACCTCATGGCTTTCCTTTCACTGCAGGCTTTTCTTCTTATAATCACAACATTCATACATTATGTTAGATGATTTCTTTGGCTATAATTTAGTATAAACTCTTGTTTGGCAATCTGTATGCTTGGAAAACTTTCCTTTTTTGTAACAAGTTGTCTTAATATTTAAAAAATATTTTAAGAGCCATATTAACTTCTAATTCATTAATATAATGTGACCCTCTATACTTGAAAATACTTTAATATTTTAGACTTGTTAATAATAATTTAAAAGTGAATTCTCATTGACAGTGTGAAAGTTTCTGGCATATATTTTCAAGTTTTAATCTTCTGTCTAAATAGTTAAGCTGTCTAAATAGTTACTGAATTTCCAGTATATATTTACTGAAACCCAATAAACATTCACTTCTGTATGTGTACAGCACTGTGCTAGGCACCACAATATGATAACACTTTTGAGATTTACACCAAAATAACTGCAGCAATGTCTATGTGATAGAGTAGACAGTTAACTAGATTTATGCAAGGAACAAGTGCTTTCCAACTCATAAAAGGGCAGAGACCAAGTTCCAAATAGCCTGGACAGACCCCAGAGGATATGCATGCATTCTTCCCTTTAACCACTGCCCTATGGTAACCTATAACTTCATTTTAATACATTTACATTGTGGTTTTTAATCCCTCTATGCTCCCCCATCCCTGGGCAGAGAATGGCTGCCATGACAGTTTCGACAAGGACCATATGGGGCCAAAAACTCTCTCTCCCAATCGGTTGGAGGTGCCCTTTAGATGATTGGCTGCAAGCTTAGTCAGACACTGCCTTAGTTATGATCCATAACCTATCCAAACATAAAAAGAAGAGACAACCCTGACCAGTGTAACTGCCACCTCTGGGCCTGCCCACTCTCCCAACTTGAGAGTGTACTTTTGCTTAAACTGCCATTAAACCCTTGCATGCTTAAGAGTTTGGCTCTGAATTCTTTCTTGGCCTAACTCAAGAAGTAAGGCCAGGGACAAAACACACCATTGACATATGAGTTATCAATACCAACAATAATAAAATCTCTATAATTCAATTAAAAATGCAATTGCATGGGGTGCCTGGGTGGCTCAGTCAGTTAACCCTCCGAGGCTTGATTGGCTCAGATCATGATCTCAGGGTTGGTAGATCAAGCCCCTTATGGGGCTTTGTGCTGACAGTGCAGGTCCTGCTTGGGATTCTCTCTCTCTCCTTCTCTCTCTGCCCTTTCCCCTGCTTATGAGCTCTCTCTCTCAAAATAAATAAATAAGCACTTTAAAAAAATAATGTGATTGTGTATAAGGTAATAATTATTTTTTCTTTATATTAATAGTTTTTAAACCCTTGAATAGTCTAAAACGCTTCATATTCCTGCACTACTTTAACTCTTTAATATTCCATCCCTATGTCTAGGATACAAATTAATTTACCAAAGTAAGTTGCAAAAGGTAAACACAATCTCATTTTTTCAAAAGTGGTGGTTTTATCTCTCACCTTTCTAGAATATAATTACTTAGTAAGTACCTGTTTTCAACATGCAGTCATACTATATTCTTCAAGCAGCTGAGTAACTTGTTTTTATGTTCAACATTAAATGGTTCAACAGTTTATTACCACTATGAAGCCCAGCCATAAAATTTACATCAGCTTCATAGCAGGGTCCAGCTATCTGGCAAAAGCAGTACCCATATTAGAACTTTATAATTTACAGAAAATTTAAAATTGTTCTCCAAATTGGCTAGTAAAACAAGCTAAGACTATTCAGATAACTATTTTAAGTTTTTTTGTAAATTATAAAGTTCTAATATTTATATATATTTCATATTATAGATATAGATATTATATTGCCTGGGACCAACACCACTGCAATAGAAGCAATGAGCTTATCTAGCACCAAGATCTTGGCTTTTAAGTACCACTCTCTAATAAAAGGAATCAGAGGTTCTTGGAGAAATGCACGATTCTAGGACTGACACAGGGAAAATATGAGATGAATGTGGAGCCTCTTCTTGTGCCAAAAAGTAAGAACACATTCAAAGCACGATGGGATATGTCAAAAGGACATAGGTGCCAGCTTGAAAAAGATTCTCCGAATCAAATGAGGGGACAATTTAAGCTTCAAAATAAATAATGAAAGAAAGATATTAGGTGCTTCAAATAAAACAGGAATTCATAAGTCCATCCTGAGATAGAAAGGAAGTAAAAGGGGAAAGAAGGAAGGTAGGAATGAAGGAAATTCAATAAGGAATAGGAAGTATAGCTATTCTCAAAGTACCTCTTCACAAAATATTCATTAATTACAAAGAATAATTACAAATATAAGCTGGCAGATACCTCCCTAATCAAATAATCAAGGATCACTAAATGAGTGATGATCACCTCATCAATGATGGGACAAATAGAAGTCATGATGGGATACAATGATAAGAACCCAATCACTTCTATGATATTCCTGCCAAAGACACATAAACTGAATCCAATCAATGGAAAACAAGAAAAATATGCCTTGAGAACATTCCACAAAATAACTGCTCCATAATATTCAAAGGTCATGAAAATCAAGTAAAAAGCGAGGAAAGGTTGAAGACTAAAGAAGTACACATCATAGCTGAAGGTAATGTGAGATTTTGACCTAGACCCTTTTGTTACAAAAAGCATTTTCTAGGGGCCCCTGGGTGGTTCATTCAATTAAGTCTTGGTTTCTTCAGATTCTCTCTCTCTGTATCTCTCTCTCTCTCTCTCTCTCTTTCTAAAAATAAATAAACTTTTTTTAAAAAAGGCATTTTTAAGATAATTATAAAATTTGCATGGTGTTTGAGGAGAGATGGTAGTAATACATTAGTGTTAATTTCCTAATTTTGATGGTTTTATTGTGGTCCATTAGGAGAATGTAAGCAGTGGTAGGAAATACACTAAACTACCCAAAGGTAATGGGACATCAAGAAGGCAACTTGCTCTCTAATAATTCAGGGGGAAATTTTTTCTTTTTACTCTTCTTGCATTTTTCTGTAAATCTGAGATTGCTTCAAAGTAAAATAACTTTTTATAAGTAACCACACTGATAAAAAATAACTGAAGTACAAGAACGTTGAATATATCATGAAAAGACAGAAGCAGAGCTCTCAGAACAAGGCAATAGTTGCTGCAAACTACCTGACAAGTTCATGTGAAGGTCTGTAAAACAAAATATACTTTATTGTTTATTGAATGGCCATTTCATTTCTGGCTGTCTGATCCTGCTCTCGCTTTTCAAGCGGATGAGAAAAGTGACTCTGTCTCTAGTAAGAGCACAGTTAAGTTTCTATGACAGCTCTGAAGGCTGAAATCCACCAAGACAGCCCACATCTTTGTTTACCTACTGGCTTGAAAAACCCTTTCTGCCATCATGAAATTCACACCTCATAAGTTTATTTCAATACCAGACAGTTTGTGATATGTGTAGTTTTAAGAATGTGCCATTAAAAAAATGGCAGTTACCCTAAACCAAAGTGGCTGACAAGTTGACAGCCACCAGCAGTAAATATGTGGCCAAAGGAGGTACATAAAGGATAGCACACGTGAAATTACTTGTAGAGTGCAAAATCCTAACATATAAAGAAAATCTTGGGTTATTGTCTGGTGATTAATAATTTAAGAGTTTTCATATATAAAATTTTTCTAAAGTCATCTAATGGTCTGATAAACATTCATCAAACATAATCTAGGTTTGGGCCACTCCAAAAATGAACCTAAAGCTAGCAACCATGCAGATATACTTGTATCCTTAAGTCAAGTCAGAAGCTTCTACTGTTCCAGCTCAGGCTTCCAACTCCAGTAGGGAGTTTATAACACATCACAGATAAAGGCAATCTCTGTCATTTTCAAAATTAACTATATTTTCCTACTGTGGTTTGCATTTTACCAAGTTCCTCCACCTCAGGGGATATATTCATTTCATTTTTATTTAAATGGTATCTACTCTGTATCCTTTTTTTTTTTTTTTTTGGTCTGTTTTTTCTTCCCTAAGTAAAACATGAAAATATGATTATTTCTTATGTCAATAAATATTTCTCCGAACTTGGCTGCATAGAATTCTCCTTAATAGATGTACCTTTAAAAAAACTATTTCTGGGGTGCCTGGTTGGCTCAGTCACTTGAGTGTCTGGCTCTTAATTTCAGCTCAGGTCATGATATCACAGTTCATGGGTTCGAGCCCCATATCAGGCTCTATGCTGATGGTGTGGAGCCTGCTTGGGATTCTCTCTGCCCCTCTCCTGCTGGCTCTCTCTCTCTCTCAAAATAAATAAACTTTAAAAAAACTATTTTCTTGTTAGTTGACATATAGTTGACAATTTTTATCTGGATAGCTGGTCATCTCCTTTGGATAATTCCCTAAAATGAAATCACTAGCCCAAAATGTGCACCTGAAGGCTTTGAGAGTATTAACAAATTGCCCTCTGAAAAGTGTTAATAATTTCTTCTCCCATGAGCCTCTTCCCCTCTCCCTTGCCTGCACTATTATCACATTTCAGTGCAATGAACTGAATTATTAAAATGTTAAATAATTGTACCTAACTGGGTAGGCCACTCCTTGGGAAAATGTATTGCTCAGAGAGTCAACATCTTTTGAGTGCGAAAGAATTTTCTTTATTTGTTTTTTGTTTGTTTTTCCGAAAACACAATTGCCTTAAAAGGCTGGTTATCTGCTTATCTCCAAGAGAAGAACCTTCTGGATACTACCATTTTTCATAGAGTTGTCTGGCTAAAGCAAATTGCTCACAAAGAAATATTTACTTCCTTGGACTTCTTTCTGAGTTCTACACCAGTCATTTCAAGTGTTGCAACTCGCTTTTTTTGCCAAAATCAGCTCATTCACCAACTGTTTTTAATTAGCTTTGGTTGAAATGGTGTTTGCATTTATCCCCCTCCCCTTTTTAGAAACAAATTTCCAAAACAATTACCTATTAGGCTGGGAGTCTCATGCTTTTGCTAAGCCTGAGGGTGAATGTGTGTGTGTGTGTGTGTGTGTGTGTGTGCGCGCGCGCGCGCGCGCGCATGTGCTGGTATGTGTGTGCAGGCGTGTGCTTGTTTTGGAAAGTTTGTAAATCCACTTAGTTCTTTCTCAGGAACAGTAGCCAAATAAACATTGGAGCCATTTTGACAGAATGGTTATTAAAATACTATATCGCTTTTTAGCAATTCTACTTGGGTTTGGTTTTCTTAAGTACTACTACAGGAAACATAAGATTATGGACTCCATTCACATCATTATAAAAATAAAGGTACAAAGACACAAGATAAGGCAATTGGGTTTATCTAACTGAGTATATTTAGAGAAAAGTATACTTAATGTGTATGAGCAGATACCTAATTTACTTACTTGGGTTTTTCAAGATTAATCTTTCTCACATTGCCAAGAAGTAAAATTTCCTCTCCTTACTACCCCATTACTGTTTTTAATTTGAAATATGTTATAGTATAGAGGCTAATGTAGTATAAAAAAAGACATTGTAAATGCAGTGAGGGGGGAGATCCTGATATTTTATTGTATAGTCCTTTTAATTTTAATGTTTGCTTTAACATAATAAAAAATTAAACCTAATGTTGCATAAAAATCATCTTTGTGTTTAAATTTCCTTGCTCTCACACAAGATCCATTTGGAATAAGGAAAATGGAATTGGAATTTTGCATTAATTAACCTAGAAGAAAGATGTCTCCTTGTAGTTTTCAGGAGCCATTACACATTCCAAACTCTGGCAGCACCGTAGTTTGATCTAGTGACACAGGGTAAAATATCTAAATAGTTGTGTTTCTTGAGAACGCCTAGACTGAGTAATAAGGCTAAATCGGGAAACCAACTCCACAGTTTATGAGGCTTCTCAGGATTCTGCTTGACTCTGTAATAGCTCAGAAAAAAATCCATTTAAGTTTCAAAACGGAGCTTTTGTTTTTTTGCACACATCCATTTTCTTTTAATCTGGAATTCCCTCATCTGATTCTTTTGAGAAACTATGTGGATATTCCCTTTACAAGAGCACATAATTTTGGATACTTTAGGGAGAACAAGTTACATTTGACCCTTGAGCAACATAGGTTTGAACTACATGGGTCTACTTTTACGTGGATTTTTAAAATAAATACAATAATACAGTATTGTAAATGTATTTTCTTTTTCTTATGATTTTCTTAATAAAATTTTCTTTTTTCTAGCTTACTTTATTGTAAGGATACAGTATATAATACATATAACATATAAAATATAAGGCCTCCAGTCAACACAGTTAAGTTTTGAGGAGACACAAAATTATGAGCAGATTTTCAAGTACATGGGGGTCAACACCTCTAACCCCTGTGTTGTTCAAGGGGCAACTGTATTTTCTAGTTGAACCCAACATCTCTACACATGCTGGGAAACAGTTCCTATAGGAATTGTGCACACCAATCAGGCTCAGGCTGAGCTCTGGACATGACAGCCAAGTAGGACTGCAGAATGTAGACTCAAAGAGAGCTGTGCTCTAAACCTGTTTCTACCACTTGCTGGCTGTGTGACCTTGGGTAAGTCATTTGACCTCCATGCCTTAGTTTTCTCATTTGTAAAATAGGAAGGATAGCAATACTTGCCTGACAGTGTTGCATATAAAGCACTTCACAATATTTATAACATTATATGCACTGTAATATTCTAACTATTTTTGTTATCTTTTTTATTTTTTTCTCTGTCTGTGGTCCAGAAAGCATTAATAGAAAACATGAAAACTAGATTATATTCAAAATTTAAGCTCATTGGAATGTTTCAAATTTTATCATTTCTGTTCCTTTAGCTACTCATGATATAGCTGGTTTTATAAATTACAGCAATTCATATACTTACATAGGTAATTTAAATATGTAATTTTCTTACATTTTCTCACATTTAAAAAATATTTTCCAAATTAAAGAAGTGACAAAATCCAACGTTCATTTGGAAAAACTCAGAATAGCTTTAAATTCAACTACTTAAACATTTTTTGAAAGCTTTAAAATTGACAGATACCATATGTTTTCACTCATAGGTCTAACAGGAGAAACCTAACAGAGGACCATGGGGAGGGGAAGGAGGAAAAAGAGTTAGGGAGAGGGAGGGAAAAAAAACACAAGAGACTCTTGAATACTGAAAACAAACTGAGGGCGGAAGGGGAAGGGGGAAAGGTAAAGGGGGGGTGATGGTCATGGTGGAGATCACTTGTGGTGAAGAGCACTGGGTGTTATATGGAAACCAACCTGATAACAAACTATAAAGTTAAAAAAATAAAATAAAATAAAATACAAAAATCTCCCAATGAATAAGAGCCCAGGGCCAGATGGCTTTCCAGGGGAATTCTACCAGACATTTAAAGCAGAGTTAATACCCATTCTTCTCAAACTATTCCAAAAAATAGAAATAGAAGGAAAACTTCCAAACTCATTCTATGAAGCCAGCATCACTTTGATTCCCAAACCAGACAGAGACCCAACAAAAAAAGAA
>CM053570.1:39050513-39088782 GCA_028646485.1 Cryptoprocta ferox
AAACTGAGGGGGGAAGGGGAAGGGGGAAAGGTAATGGGGGTGATGGTCTTGGTGGAGGTCACTTGTGGGGAAGAGCACTGGGTGTTATATGGAAACTAACCTGACAATAAACTATAAAGTTAAAAAATAAAAATAAAAATAAAATAAAATAAAATAAAATAAAATAAAATATAAAACATTAAAAAAAGAAAGCTTAAAATTATCAATGAGAAAAAAAATTACCTTAACGAGGTCTAAAGAGGCATATTTTTCCATATTAAAACTAATTTATTTATTCAACAAAGTTACATTCAGTAAGCACCATTGAGTACTGACTATGTTAAATATCTACTAAGTAGGTATTAAATACCTATTTCAAACAACAGGCAGCTTGAAGCAGCCTCTGGCTTCACAGAGCTCACTAACACCATTCAATTCGTACTGTTCAAAGTCCTAGAAAACTTAATAGGTTGGTTCTAGGATTGGTCGTTTCCAACACATCGTCACTTAAAAAAAGTGAATAAATAAGTAAAAAAACATTAAAAACTTAATTTTAAAAAATGAATAAATAAAACATTCAGATTCTATTTACAATTCTTTTTCCTGGAGCTTTTCCTACTTGACTAGATGACTAGACTAATTTTGAAGGTCTATGAGGAAAGTTGACTTATTTTTATGAAATAAAATAATAATAAAATAATAAACTAACTTTACAAAAATTTTATATTAGTCAAACTTATTATTAAATAATAAAATAATAAGAAAAGAATTTTATGAAATTTTTATATTAGTCGAACTTATTTTTATGAAAACCCAATGGCTGTATCTGTACAAAGACAAAGTAAGTTATTTTTAAGATATTAATTTCAGCTCAGCTTAAGCTGGAATCACGTAAACTACCCCCACAGAATAGTTTTGAAGATTAAATGATATAATGTTTATATATATTATGTATATTTACATATATATATATATAAAACACCTCGTACAGAATAAGAGCATAATAAATGACCGCTGTTAGTATTACTATTTACAGCTATGGCAACAGATCCATATCCACAGTTTAATGCATAGCATTAGTCTTTGCCTTATGTGACCAGTATGCTTTACAGTGCAAATTTAACTTCTGCAATAACAAATTTCATATTATATTTTCCAATTATTGACAGGCCGTCTCTTGTCTAAATTTGCATATGTTGATTTCTCATAATAATTCTGAAATGTATGTATTCACTGTATCATATGACGGAGGAGAAAACTGAAGCTCTTTGAATGAAATAATCTGACCGAGCTGACATGGTTAGTAATTTGCAGAACCGGGATTCAAACCCAGACTCATCTGACTCCAGAGTTTTTCCATGTGTCATACTGCCTGTATTGGAAGACTTTTGTTAGTACAATTAAATTTATAAAATTGTTTTCCAAACTGTTCTTTCTTCTTGAGTCCAGAATTCCTAGAGACTCCAAAAAGATGTCTGGGATTTGTGAACCACTATTTCAACACAACCACACATAAAGAAAATGTTTGACTTTTGTTCCACAGAATAATTTCCCAATATCAGAAAAATTGAAGATGATTTTAGTGTGATAAGAGCATCACCTGGACAACTTAAGGTTTGTAATGATAACATACAGTTCCTTTCTCTCATGTAACAGAAACCATAAGACAAATGCAAGAATGGTAGAAGTTTATCTCTGAACTGAACACATCCCTACTCCCTTGTGAAATCTGTCCTCCTCTCTCATGGTTGAAAAGACTGAAGCAAGTTTAGAAATCAGACCAAAATTGGTAACAAACACGTTTCTGCAAAAAATGGAGATTATGAAATATCTTTCACTTAAAAATGGAAATGTAGCCACAGTCAAAATTGCTACTAGCTTTACTGATACATGCAGGGGAACTCAATGGATCAAACTTTGGGTCCCATTAGAAAGTCCACGGGAGATGGAAATGCAAGCTGAACAGTTACCCCTGAAATAGATAGAAGCACACTCTTAAGGCAGGCAAGGAATCTCCATGAAATACAAAAGTGAGTAAGACTTGAACTACTTTTTTTTAAGGCAGAAGATGAAATTTGATGAATTAATGTAATTTATTAGCGAATTTGTGATTCTCTTAAATCACATAGTAGTAATTTTAGAGGCAAGTACTCATTTAAATACTCTAAATGTCCCTCCAATCTGATTTCTCATTTACTTTCTGAATTAAGCAATTTCTTAAGATACTTAACATATTCACCAACAGTACATATGTTGTTCACTCTCTTCCCTAAATGCAGAATTGATATCTTTAACCTGCTCAATACTTAGGAATCATAGGAATAGGGAGGGATACCCCCAGAGTTCTTTCGCCTCCTCATACCAATCATCCCCACAACTTCAAGCAGAGCTGATTGAGCCAAATACATATCAATACAAATAAAAGATTGCAAGAGACTTGGCAGGTCTTTGTGTGTTGTCTGAACATTTTCCATAGGCAACGCCAACTCCACCACCACTTAGCTACTCCTATTCTACTTGCAATCAAAACTCCAGCATCTGGAAAGAATAATCTTAATTTTTAACATGTTAGTCCTTAGAGGGCTCATGTGAGTAGAGAAAATAAGAAGCGCTCGAGGATGTCTAAGTCACTTAGAAAGTTAAGTTTTAAAAAAATGGTCTTTCTTTCCCTTACATTTATAGTTAAAGAGGGAGAGCAAAACTTACTTGCACAGGTTGCTTCCTTTTATTGCCATTTATAACATCTTACAAATCTTAAAGATTCTACTGGCACTTGCAGCAATAGCAAGAGTGTTCCTCCAGTAAACTCTAAAATGGTACCTTCGGGTACTATCAGTCATGCTTGTTAAATCCTTAGAAGTCTTCTTTTTTAATTAATTAATTTATCTAGAGAGAGAGAGAGAGAGCACAGGTAGGGGAGGGGCAGAGAGAATCCCAAGCAGGCTCTGCACCGTCAGCAGAGAGCCCCATCTCACCAACTGTGAGATCATGACTTGAGCTGAAACCAAGAGTCAGATGCTTAAGGAACTGAGCCACCCAGGCACCCCTAAATCCTCAGAAGTCTTAAGTGGCTATAGATCATGGTGGTGATCACACTGGAAAGCAGCATGAGGCCACAGGGTCAGACAAGACTAAATTTCATTCCAGCTCTGCCACTTACTGACTTTGTTACTTTGGGCAAATTATTGAACTCTCCCTGAGTCTCGGTCCCCTCATCTATAACAGAGGGCTACTTGGGACAGCCCTACAATTTTAAGAAAATTGAACACTCTATAACTGAGCATAGTGCCTGAGACACAATAGGTCCCCAATAAGTGTTGGTTGAAATAAAATTAAATGAAATACCTACATGTACCAGACCCTTAAAGCCCCTTGGAAAACGAATGAAGAGGGTTGTGGTATAATGTTAAAGATTAATACACTAACCATAATAAAGAGTTACCCAACCCGGGTAGGAAATACTCACCAAAATATAGGAAACTCACCCTGAAGTAGGAGGATATCAAGACTCAGATGCAGCCCTAAGTTGATCACTGCTCGAAAGTGTTGACTTTGAGTTCTGCAGGGGTGAGGCCTATTCAATGTCCTCAGGTTACCTTTTGTAGACACAAATCTCATTCCCTGTGGATAAATACTTCCAATTCTAAGAACTGGGCCACCAACACCACTCCAAGAACAGTGGCTGAAGTCAAGCCACTGAGAGATGGTTGCCCTAGGGCAAAAGAAATAGGGCTACAGCAATAGTAGAAACCACAGTTCACAGTGAGGAGCATTCAGGACCCACAGGCTACAGCCAAAGAAAGACCACCTGGTGGAATCAGAGCACAAATCATCACCATGCCTACTCATGCTCTTGGTTAACCTGGAAACAAGGACTCCAGAGAAGAGCCCTATTTTATTCAGTCAATATGTATTCAATTCAGTGTAAAAGCCATGGTTTTGGGTCCCACTTCTGATCTGACTACAATTTGTGGAAAAAGAAGTAATTCTATGAACTTTTTGGTATAGACAGCTAAGAAAATGGATGTCAATGGACAGAGATGAGAATGTAAAACAGTCATAATCTCAGCATTTTCTTGGTCATTTTGAAACAAACACTTCATAGACCTGAGCTTCAGATTACCTGATTTTGAATTGGACACAATTCTACTCACCCTGAATGCTCCTCAAAATTGTTCTGAGTTTCTAATGAGTTCTTACACATAGAATTTCTTGTAAAGATGGGACACAGTTTTGTTCTTGTTTTGAGTAACAAAAGTAATCTTCTAGGTGGCAGGATGGAGAAAGTTTCAGCAATGAAGATAATTTAAGCTTAAAACACATCCACTTTAGGGGCACCTGGATGGTTCAGTTAGTAAAGCAACCGACTTTGGCTTGGGTCATGATTTCATGGTTCATGAGTTCTAGCCCCACATCAGACTTTCTGCTGTCAGCAAAGCCAGTTTCAGATCCTCTGTCTCCCTCTCTCTATCCCTCCCATTTGCTCATTTTCTCTCTCAAAAATAAATAAACATTAAAAATATTGTTTTAAAAAAAGATGCAACCAGTTTAGAACTCTCAAAGAGAGTTTTAGCCCAGGAGACTCACAAAAAAATAACAGTAATAAATTTTAAAGTAGATAGCTATACAAAGAGCTACAGAAACACAATGAATTAAGTTTGGGAGGTCACTGAATGGGTGACATATAAGTGAGTAGGAGCTTGCCACAAGAACAAGTGTGAAGAACATATATGTGTAGGTAGGAGGGGTGGGACTTGCCAGGTAAAAGGGAACATGTGAGCAAAGACACAGAGAGGCATGAAAGCACTTGATATGTTTGGGGATCAGTAAGTACTCTTGTTTGCCCACAGCCTAGGACACATGAAAAAGAGTAGAGACTGGAAAATTCATCAAGGATCAGAGTGTAAAACCAAACTAAGGAATTTGACATTTTTTCATCAGCAAAAAGAACACCACTCAAGATTATTAAGCAAAAAGAGTAACGTTATCAGATTCCTGCTTCAGAGAGCTCACTCCAGCAGCAGTAAGCAAAACAAATTGAAGACAATTACAAATAGCTATATATTGATTGCTAAATATGTGTCACTTAAGTACTTTGCCCCAGGAGGCCAGGAAGAATGTGTGTCTTGTTCACTGCTATATCTCACTGGATACACAGTGCCTAACACAGTGACTGGCTTATGGCCGTGCTTTACAAATATTTGTTGAATTAATTCATTGCTATTGGAATTATGATGGAGATTTTTTAAAGAGGTACTTCAACCTTATTTAACCCTTAATGCTGCAATATGTGACACTATTATCACATATTTATATCTTAGTTATCTTTGGATTCCTAGCACCTGGCTCATTCCCTGGCATTATAGCAGGAGCTCAATAAATTTTGTGAACTGGAACTGAACATGAGAGCATTCACAAGATTTGCCCAAATGGACACAGGAAATGTGAGTACTATTGACCTTACCAAAACAATGATATCCAATGATGTCCAAATTATTATTGACACATTTCATTTTGACCTGAATTTGCAGGTAAGTGCATCCTGAAAAGTAAAATAGCCAGCCTCCAGAAACCATATATGTGTTTTTACTGGTATGTGGACTGTGAGGTACAAAAATGAGACAAATCAGTTAACCAGGCAATGTCAGAAGCCCACTATTGACATGATGGACTTCTAGATGTGAATGAGCAGAGTGCTTTAATTTCCAAATTATAATGAAAACATTAAATTTAAGGGGGGAAAAACAGTAAGTTTATGAAAATAATTATTATAATACTGTGGCCATTTTTTTCTAAGTTAAAAATGGCCTAATAATAATTTCACATAGATCTAGCTAATGTTTGCTCAATAGAAGACTATTATGTTTTTTGAGTAACTCTTCAGGACAGTGTGTCCAAATGAGTTCAAAGGTAAGAAAAAAAAAAAAGACTAGTCTTTCTCATTGTGTGTATGGAACAAAAGTGACTGCTTTAGGAAGCTTATTACAGATTAAATTCTAAAATTTATTAGCAATGTTAGGTAGATTAAAGGGCCAAGGCAACATTTATTTACTTCGTAATAAAGATATTGAAAACTTTTTAAAACCTTCTATATATTTTTTATATAAGCTAACAATTCTTATAGGTCATATACACACATGACTAAATCCAACAACCAAACATTTGAGAATGCCATCAAATGAGTTATTCGTCATTACATAGAATAATGAAATGTGATGTTTTTGCTGAATTAAGTCAAATTTATTTGCCTACGCAGACATAACCACATTGTGGGAGAGACTTGCAAATGATATTAAGACTTATTACACCCTAACACAGCTTGGCCCAGAAAGCAATTGACTTGGCAAACAAATAAGATAATTTATAAACAAACAGAGCTTAGTAGTCCCAGAGTTGCTGTTGAAACAGAGAACAACACATCAGTAGAAAAAATTTAAACATAATGCCAGGGAAAGAGGACATTGGTTGGTTACATGAAGTACCCCCAACATTCAGAAAGAGATGTGTTAAATGTGAGAAAATAAGAGCAAACAGCATACAGGTCTTATGCAACAAAAGGAAAGGCAGAACACTAGCCAAAAGGTATCTTCTCTATTGTCTTAGTCTGTTTGGGCTGCTGTAACAAAATACCTTGGATTGGGTGCCTTAAACAACAGACATTTATTTCTCACATTTTGGGAGCTTAGGAAGTCCAATTAAGATGCCTGCAGATTCAGTGTATACTGATGGCCCTTTTCTTGGCTTGCAAATGGCAACCTTCTAGCTATGTCCACACATGGCCTTTCCTCAGTGCCTGCACAGAGTGGAAAATCTCTCTCTCTCTCTCTCTCTCTCTCTCTCTCTCTCTCTCTGTCTCTCTCACTCTATCTCTCTCTTCCTCCTTCCCTCTCTCTCCCTCTCTTCCTCTTCTTTTAAAGGCACTAATCCCATCATGAGGGCCTCACACTTGTGACCCACACTAAACCTATTTCCCAAAAGTCCCAACTCCAAATACCATCATATTGAGGATTCGAGCTTCAACATTTGAATTTTGAATGGAAACAAATATTCAGTCTATTACATCTGTAAATTCCTAAATTTTATTATTAGCAATTCCTTCTGTCATGATAAGTTCCAGTGCTTTTTGTCTAGAGGTCCTTTAAGAAATATTATTCCTGGGGGATGCCTGGGTGGTTCAGTCAGTTGAGCGTCCAACTCCTGATTTCAGTTCAGGTCATAATCTCATGGTTTGTGAGATTGAGCCCCATGTCAGGGTCTGTGCTGATAGCATAGGGCTATCTCTGCCCCTCTCCCACTCATGTGTGCAAACTCTCTCTCTCAAAAATAAGTAAACTTAAAAATATAGATTAAAAAAGGAAATATTATTCCTGGAAGGAATAACACCTTACCTGGAAGAGATCAGAGGCTACATGTTAGAACACAGAGCACCAATGTTAGGAATGAAATGCTAACAGGCACAAAAAGAAAATATAGAATCACTGAAAACAAAGAACTGATTTCTCATCGTTTGCACTGATAAATCATAAAGACAGCACATAGCAAAAATATCCCAGCCAATTTCTAAACAATATATTATATAATTCATTAATTATTTTAAGAATCTGCAATATGATCTATCTTCTTATGAACTCTGAGGCCCATTAAAAATTGCTCTTTGCTTGCTAAGAGTTTTATGGGTCCCCTGGACACAAGCCCTGTTAATTTTCAGAGCTAGGTGTTTTAGAAGCCCATCACTCCAGTGGAAGTCTTAAAACCTGGGGCACTAGATGTGGGGTCCAAACCCTTCACTCCTCAGGGAGAAGCTGGGAGTTGGGGGTTCCTGCCCATATGCATGCTGCTATGCTGGCATTGAGATTTATTGTGACAGTGTGCCTTATCCTTTCCCACCTGTTTCTATGTGGTTATTTTCTCAGTCATTAGATGTATAGGCATCACTCAGTTAGTTTCTAGATCTCTTTCAGAGGGAGGGGCACCATGGGTAGCTGTACAATCAGTGTGTCCATGGGAAGGGTGAAGCTCAAGAGTCTTCTGTGTTACCATCTTGGATGACTCTCTTCATGAACTCTCTGGCACGAGATATGAAACCATATATTTTACCAATAAAAAAAACTAAAAATTTGTTTCCACAACAAACCACTTTTCATGTACTTGAATTCTTCTGATTATATGTCATGATTTATTTTCCCTTTTTTAATCAAGTAGAAAACTTAAAAATATTAAAAAATTAAAATATAGAAAGGACATTCACCCATAGTGCCCTTATCACAGACAACTAGAATTAACACTTAATGTATTTCTTTTGGGGGGTTTTCCCTATTAGTATTTTGAAAATGAGTCCAGATTTTTTTTCTGAATCCATTTTTTTTTTAAGTAGGCTCTGTGCTCAACATGGGGCTTTACTTACAACCTGAGATCAAGAGTCAAATGCTGTATCGACTAAGCCAGCCAGGTACCCCAATGTTTTCTGAATCTAAAGTCAAATAACATTGCAGTGGGAATGCATAAGACTTATTATTTCTCTATTTTTTTTCTTTAAATATTATTTCATTAGGATACATTTCCATAAGTGGGAAAATATAGCCAAGAGTGGGTCAGGAATAAGGAATGGATCAAAAACATGCTCCAATTTGTCTTTAAAAAGTATAGGCAATTGCTTCTTTCACCTCATCCTTGATATTAGAATATCATTTTTAAATCTTTATTTAATTTAATAGGTGAAAATGAAACCTCACTCTTGTCTTAATTTTCATTTATTTGGTTATTTGTTGTACCAAAGATCATTTCACGTATTTATTGGTCATTTATGTTTCTTCTTTTAAGGAACTTTTCTTTTTAATGCCCTTTAACCACCCACTATTTAGGTATCAGAACTTTTACCATCAATTCCTATTTATCCCATATATAGTAAAAATAATATTACTTTATCATATTTGATATATTTTCCTTTTTTAATTTTAAATTTTAATTACATTCTTTAAGTACACAAAGATATTATCTTTGTGTATTCAAATCTGTAGAACTTCCCATTTTCTAGCAGAATATATTTCAAAAAGGAAACTTTACCCTGCCCCCCCCCAGCTCTTTTGGGGCAAAAAATAAATAAAACCATGCTCTTGATGTATGTAATGTGAGATTTTGTTTTCTTTGACTTGGAAAGAGTAATAAATCCTAAGACATGACCTTCTGCAGGATGAGGTTCAAATAGAAAATCTGAAGCACAGGAAAGAATAACAGCCATATGCCTAGATCAGGCAGTTAACTCAGAGGAATCATTCAAAACCAGAGAAAAAATGCATGCCTAGTATTTTCCAAATCTAAGAATCTCACCACTATTTTTTCTGGGAAATCTTGCCCTCCCTAAAGACCACAAACCACTTCTAGGCCTTCAAGATAGTAGAGAAATTACGTCAATCAAGCTTTGAAATTCACAGTATATAAATACAAGATAATAATCACAGTAGGGCAAACCACACACAACTATCAATATGTTTATTCAATTGATTACCAGAAAGAAAACAAAGCTATTCAAGGGAAAAGACCATTTCATTTTTCTGAGATACCTTTTTGCCTTCTCCTCTTTACTCCACCTATTTAAATCACTCAATATCCAGATCATTGCCCCCTCTTTCATCAAATTTTCCATGATCAGTTTGTTAAATATAATCTCTCCTTCTGAATGCCTTATTGCGAATCCCACCTCTGTGGTCCTATCATAGAACCTTATTTTATAATTTTTTCTACACTTGGCATAACTTCTTTTATGACACACGCTATTACCACCATCACCACCCTTTCGCATACTAGATTGCAGCAATGACATCTTACAAGCTTTTATCTCCTTGAACATAACAAATATTCATGAAATATTTTTAAACGTGAAAAAAATGAAAATTTTTAATGTACATTTTCTTTTTGTTAGTTCATCAAGTGTCCAAAATAGAAAATGTACATTTACCAACTGACAAAGCAAGTTCCTTTGGACAAACAGAAGTCCCCTTAGTAATTTCCTGTGACTATAGTCACTATTAAGTTATTATTAGTCATAAAAGGATTCAGGGACTGATTTCTCCTCTAGTCCTATATCTGCTCTGGAGTATAGTCCACTTTACTATGGTTAGTAACTACAGAAGACAAAATTTATACAGACATGAGCTATGTAACAGACACTTAGGTGAAAACGATTCACTTAGCTCAGCAAGTGTTTGAAATAAGTAGGCTTGTCTTTCAACGTTTCCCTGCCCTTCAATCCTGATCATCATTGACCTTCCTTAAGCCTCAAAGTTGGGTTACTCTTCTATCCTATATCTAGACTTCACTTTATTTCAGTTTTCTGGGTCCTTGGAGAAGAGCTCTTTTCTGATTCTGCCAGGTCCCCAGGTCCTTCTTTATTATCTTAAGTTCTAGACTTCTAGAGTGAATAAAACTTTGATTCTCCATCACATTTCCTAAAAACATTCTGTATTTTATGACCTTGTAACCCCTCTCAGCTTACCTCATTATCTATCCTTCTTTAAACAAATATTTATTGAATACCTGCTACATGCTCAGTACTAGGGAAACAATGGTATGTATGCAGAAACAGTTCTCGTCTTATCAGAACTAAGAGCAATGGGAAGGGCATACAATTAAACAAATCTAACAAGGAGAGTTAGTGAAAAATTGATGCCTTAAGTTTTTAAATTTTTATATAAATACATATATATCCACTGTATATATTTTATTTATATAAGTATATGTATATATATGTGTGTCCTTGCTTCTGTGGACTTCTGGCAAAACTAAAGATCTTCCTTTTGTAGGAACAGACCTATGTGTCCTATAGTTTGTAGTTTCTTGTCTAAGGAACTTTATTGATGGTTGTGTATTTGAATGTGTAGTAAGAAAACCAAGCCAGGTAAGCTAAGAGGGTGATAGACAGAGGCTGATGCTTCCCAGAGAAGCATCCCCCCCCCCACCAAAAGAGGGGATGGCCATGGAGGGAATTAGGAAAGAAAAAGGGGGATGATTAGAACCAGCTCATACCCAACACCCTGGATGTGGGAGTGGATACAAAGATGTGTAATGTGTCAGCACTAAGCACCTTGGCTTCAAGGTGAATGAGTAACCCAGAAGCATCTCTGTCTTTGAAAGGCATGAAGTGAGGGATAACTCAGAAACATCTCTGTCTTTGAAAGGACTACATAGAGCCTGGTACAAGAGTCTCTCAGCAGTCACCATAACAAATCTCTGACCTCTCCTCCATTTGTCCTGGACTATATAAACCCCAGGGACCTGACTCAACCCAGAGGAGGAAGAAGGAATCTCAAAACGTATCTAAAATTGTACTTCTTGTCAACCGTGGAAAAGAAACTGGAAGCTAGACTTTAACAGAGAGAAATATGATATTTCTTACACCCTACATGTCACAAACAACTCATAACCATTTATTACAAGAGGTGATCTAAGTCTCCAGTCTTGACTAGCTTATCCCAAATTCTCCCCAAATCCTTCTCTCTCTTTCTCAATCCTATGTCTTCACACTCCACCCTCATCTGTCTCCTTAGTCCATGCAACTGTCAGAATTCATTTCTGTCAGTCCCATTAGTAGATTTTAAATATGCATTCAGTTTCTTCTTCCTGACCTGTCAAAGTGTCCCCTTGTTGGTCCATTTGTTTTCATATTGAATTTTTTGGTTCATTCTAGACAGGGAACACAGCTTTTCTATACAAAACTAAAGAAAAGTCTTCTTCTTGTATGGAAGTCATTTCCTTTGGTTGAGTACCAACTACATTAAACACAAACTCTGTGTTTGTTATTTTCATTTTCATTTTTCATTATTTCATTTCATCACAAAGAGATGAAGGAAGAGTAGGATGTAAACCCAGATAGCCAGATCAGACAAATTCACCCTTTGCTACCCATGAGGTAGCCAATATTATAGCCAAATTACCTTAAATTCTATTACAAAGCTAAACACTCATATTTTCATGCATTACAACTTTCCTTAATAGTTTGAAGTACCCAGTTAATCCACACAACAATTCCTATAAAAGAAAATTGTCTTCATAGGTACCCCAAAAGTGTAATGGAATGATGTAATCCATAATGATGTAATCCAGTGGGCCAGCCATTATCACAAATCATATCATTAGCAATGCCACTCAAATGGTACACTTGTCCTGTAATTGCCTGTCAACCAGCCATTTATCATGGTAAACCCTTTGCTTAAATCCAATTAATTACTGAATTACCTTGCCATTCCACTTTGAAATTTTTTTAATCAGGCTTTCCAAAAAGTTTCTTAAGAGACATTATTTTCATTTAATCATAAGTTGTTTCATGTACTGTCCTCCAATAAAATTTCCTTCTTGGCAACATTTAAATGAAAAAAATTAGAAACACCACAACATTAGTCAGTATGGAAATTATTTTCAGATCACCACCCATTTAACTTCTTGTTTTTGAATCATATAACAAAATTTATTTTCATCAGAGTGTGAATGACCATTAGGATATACCCTTCAAGAATACGTGCACTTTAAAAGAGGAACTTGATTTTAAAAAATGATACTGAAATTAGTGGGTGGTTGATATGGCATCAGAAATTCAGGAGTCCCACTACTTCCTCCAGCAGGTCAGGAGGACTAGAGTCAAGATTGTCACCCCATCTGAGGGACTCCAGCCTTGCTGTGTTGTTCTAGCTCGCATTTGATGGGCTCATGCAAGTATGTTCCCTTTGTTCCCTTGAACACATGAGTTGTTGATTCCTGGTCCAGAGGGGCTGCTGAATGGGAGACAAAGAGACATGGCCTGTATACAGATAAGCACAGCTATGAAATCTCAGCTCTGTTCTGTAGGATGAGGAAGCAGAAGAAGATACCACAGCAGGAGCAGTGTCAGGATCCAAACTAGTGAAAACCAATGAAGGTCAAACACAGGCCAAAAGGAGACAGTTCATCAGAACCAGTAACACTGCCAACCACATTGGGACCCACCACTCTTGGGTACCTGTTGACATGAAATTTTTTATATAACAAGATATGGGACAATAAATAAATCAAATAGACACCTTTCAACATTCAGCCTCTTCTGTGCACAGTCTATGCTGGGTATCTTTTGGGGTAAGACGTATGACAAGAAAAAGACATTTCTATTGTGCATTAGTATGTTGGAGGTACTCACACATGCATGATCTAACTGAATTCTTGAAACAAAGCTGTCAGACCATAGTCGTATATGCAGTTAGAGTTTGGAAAATAGCTTAGGGAAGTAGGGTATCTTACATCATAGTAAAAACAGCTCAGGATAAAGGCCATTTGTTGGTTGGTTCATTCATTCATTCATTCAGAGAGTGATTGAAAATTGTAAATTGATTTTATTATAGATTGTCATTTTTTAGAAAAGACTGGCTCTTAAGGCAAGCAGATCAAGGGACCTGAGAAAGGAGAGACTATTTCATTGATAGGGTTTCCCCAGGAAAGTGGCTGCTCCTTTGGACACAGAGGAAGGTATAGAATATAGAAAAGTGAATATTTATTTCCTTCAAACTGTGCTTCTCCGTTTTGCTCAGCTCCCAGTAATCCAGAGACTGATCCCACTGGGGAAACCAAGGCAGCCAGCAGCCAGAAGTCACACTGGTGGCAAGCTGCCACTTTAGACTCCTGTTTCATCTCCACATCTCTGTCAGTAGGTGTTTAAACACCCCACTTTACAGATGAGAAAAGCAGGAGAATAGGAAGCCAAGGCCTGCTGTATCCTTGCCACTGCCCTGCAGGTGGTCAAGAGACCCTGATTTTCCCTCTCCTATACCACTGCAATGAAAATGAAAACCCAAGCAAAGTATTTCTCTTCTCAAAACCCTTTGCTGGCGGGGCGCCTGGGTGGCTTAGTCAGTTAAGCATCCAACTTTGGCTCAGGTCATGATCTTGTAGTTTGTGGGTTCAAGCCCATGTTGGGTTCTGTGCGGACAGCTCAGAGCCTGGAGCCTGCTTCAGATTCTCTCTCTCTCTCTCTCTCTCTCTGCCCCTTCCTCACTCACACTATGCTCTCAAAAATGAATAAATGTTAAGAGAAATAAATTTTTTAAATATACGAATACATTTCTGAGGTCAGAGTCATTGTCCCAAAAGAGACGACCAATTCTATTTTCCCTTGAGTCTCATTGTAGGAATGGCCCAAGCCTCCTGCAGTTTTAATCATTGAGGAGAGAAGTGGGGTTTAATAAAGAATAGGGCACATGACTCCCCAAGATGCAGCTGTGGCATCCTTACTCCTATGGGGAACCATATGAATCCTAGGGAGAGTTCCTCCTAAGTCTTGACACAGAGGAGTCTTGGGTCAGTTTACATGTCCTCTGAGTGCAGAATGTGTGGAAATTCCTTTGTGTGACCTGTTCCTTACCTGAGTCCTTCAAATTCCATCCCTCGGAGCCCCCAACGGTATTCTATGCATACCAAGAATTTAGAAAGTCCTCTGTGAATGTTGAACACTCTACACTCCTTACCAGGATGGGGTTTATAGTAAATAGAAAAAAGTTCTCCAATACTAATTCTTAAGGAGAAAAGAAGAAATGCAGTTCCAGCAAGAAAATTGGCTGTCTGGGAAGGTTTCCAACCAGAAGATTTTTTTTCTTTTTTTTTTTTTGTTTTAATTTTAACTTCCTTCACTACTGAACCTCTTTGTTATTGCTATTTTTTGTGAGATTGCAGATACTAAGAGAAGAACAAGAAGAGAAGATAAAAGAACCATTGGGTAAATGTATACTATAGGCAAGCACTATTCTGGGTTTTACTAGATTTAATCTCCATGAGGATTGCTCTCCAAAATAGACACCATCCTTCTTTTACAGCAGGGGCAATACAGGCTCAGGGCCTCTAAGTAGAATGATTGCCCAAGGCCAAAGTGATAAGTTCAATGTCAGCAATTTGACTGGTTCCTTCTCACTTAGTCATCTAAAGAGGATTTGAACCTAGGCTTATTTGACTCCAAAGCTTAAATGCTATGCTATACTGACGGGTCACAGAGGGCTGTCTTGGGAAACAATCACCTAAACAATCTATAAACTGCCATATTTTACCAGATATTTGACTTAAAAAGAGGTTCCATAATTTTCCTGCCTAGATGATCCAATTCTCTACACCATTTCCTCCACATCATTTCTCTGTCCAATACAAAAATGCACACCAAAAGAACCAATTTTTTACCCAGAGTTTTGAAAATCCCATGTTTTGTTTTGTTACAAAACAAAAACAAACAAAACAACATTATTATACTGAATATGCCTTTTAGAGAGTGTTGGCAAACTCTAATGTTCTAGCTGAAGCCATAAAGCAGACAGATCTGTGTGATGAACAGCCTCCTAGAACTATTTATCATTGATAACAGAGGCTTCTGTAATAAATGGCTGGAAAGCAGTCTCCATTATAAAGTATTACGTAAGTACCGATGGACAATAATACAAAACTATGCCAAACTGCAATAGGATGGTCCTGATGAATTATATAAGCAAAAACAGGATCAAGCATAGCCAGCCACTCTTTTCTATAACCTTCACAAACTTCAAGTGGGCTAACAAGGACTGTTAGACATTTTAGAGAGAAACTTAAGGAACATACCCTTTATGTTCCCTCAGTCTGAGGGAAACAAGCTCTATAAAGAGGTGAGATGAAAGGATGCTTTGGGTCTAGATTTTACTGGCTTTCTAGGGGAGACCTTCATGGTATGTAAGGCAGCTACAGCTTGAGAAAGGTGTTCAAAAAGTCCAGATACACCATTTGATTTTAGTGTTTAATATTTTCCAGAGCTTTTCACATCTGTTAAGCCACTTGGATTCTTTATAAGATCCTAAGAGACCAAAGACTTAGATTTTTCAAGTTCTTCTCATAGACATCAGTGGAAAGAGGAACAAAGAGTTCCTTCCCTTTTTTATGAGACTTAACCATAGGCCACAACAAAACCAGATGGCCGATCAGGCAAGCCATCCATTTCTCAACATGGCTGCTTTTAGAGAAAGGAAGGCACTGAACTTGCTGCATTTGGGGATAAAATATAAAACCAACTGGCTCTCCTCAATATTCTCCACAAATAGACTTATGCATTCGAGACTATTTTTCATCTACAGTGTACCAGGCACCATGTTAATTGCTGGGTATACAACAGAAAACAGCCTTTATCTAATGACTCAGTGTTCTGTTATCACTTCTATTTCTTGAGGAGAAGACTGAGGTTCAGAGGTGGTAAGTACCCAGGCCAAAGTCATGTAGGGGCTTCCTCCTCACCAGACATGCTCCCATTAAGTAAAGCATAAATATGCCAAATGGTTCACTTAAGTGCTGTGGCTGATCTCCAGGCCATGGGAAAATCTTCTTCCACATCTCAGACACTGAAAGAGTTCTACGTTGAAAGAAGACAAAGTAAAGAGTCAAATATCCAGAACTCTTCCCCAAATGAATAAATTCTAAAATTTCTATCCTGGGAATTAAGTTGTTCTCATTTCTAACTACTTAAATATTCCACCAACACAAACAAGCAATGCTTTCCACCTAAATTCTCTCCATTTGTTTTTTCATTTCCATGTCTACAGTGCTTTCTGCTCTGTTAGAACCATCCCTCCAGTTCTGTTCCACATTCTGTGTCCTACCAGCCCATGTCTCTGTCTCAGATAGCCTGGATCTCTTCCATCTTTAATATAAAATAGACCTCCTCCAGTTACCTTCTTTCATAGCACTTAACACAATGTGTAATTGTATATGTATCTGTGGATTTACTTACTGTCTCCCACATTAAAATGCAAGTTTTGCACAACCAAAGACTCTATAGTCCCTTTTTCCTAGCTCCTGACACAGTGACTAAATATAGTAATTGCTCAATAAATATTTGCTAATTACTAAATGGATGAGTATATTTAACCTGTATTATGAAATGACAATCAGATATTACCTGCATTCAGTCATCTATTCAACACTGCACCTTGCCCCCAGAGGTTAAAAAGAAATAAAATTTTAAACTTCTATTTTTATTTTTCCCCAAGATTATCACCTTATAGTGTATAAGATAATTTAGTTATTATTATGTTTATCATTTACAATCTGTTTTCCTCCACCAAAAAATGTAAGTCTCACAAGGAAAAGGATGGCAAAGCCCAGAACTAAGTATAGCTCATTGTAGATGCTCGATAAATATTTGTTAAATTAAGGACTATAAACATGCCTCTTAATTTTCTAATATTAAGCATTCAAGGATACACTGTTTTTTTTAATTGTGGGATATATATGATGTTACTTTCTGTGAGCCTCAGTTTTCTCATCAGTATCAGACTACCTGAACTTTAAGGGAAAATAAATGTAATGATCAAAAACAGATTCACTTATACACATATCACGATTATTAAGGCAGAAAAGGTAATTAGTATATTTTTAAGAGATATTCAAAATGGCTTTTCAGTGGATTATCCAGGGTTATCAAAGCTTTCTACTTAAAGATCCAAATTAATTGAAGTCTTATTGTTCCAGTGTCTTTTCTCCTAGATTCCTTTAAGAAATGGATATTTTGGAAGAGACTTTGTGTTGTCAAAAATCTCATGTGAAAATATACGCTTTACCATGTGCCCAGATTGATGAATCAATTCAACATGTATTTGTTGAGAGTATACTTTATGATTTGCATTATGCTAGGCATGGTAAGCATAGGTACCAAAATAAAAATGCTATTTTCAAGGAGTATTCATTATTCTTCACTGAGGATATGAGGCACACTCGCAAAACAACCATTAAACAAGAATCCTTGTCTGCCTAAAGTGAGGGGTATAACAGCTAATGTGCTATGGGTGGGCAGAGGTAAGCAGGGATCAGTGAGAATCAAAGTATTGAAAAAAGGTCCCAGGGAGAAAATACGACAAACTTTTTTTTTCTTTGAAACATGAGATACCAGTTGTCTGCATGGGGATATGTGTACTGCCTAAGCTAACAGAGTAGCACTAATAGAAGCTTTAATATTATTTATATAATCACCAACCTACCAGTGAATTTAACAGCTCCCTTCCCACCCCCTCCATCAGCTTGAACAGTTTTAAATAGTCTTCAGTAGTTTGGGTAGCTAGGAATTCTTTAATTTTGTTGCAGATTCTACATTTCCTATAAGACATTCTCAAAAACTCATAAATAGGTCAGTGGCAATAAAATTGTGTCCATCTGTTGAGAGAAATTCCCATTTAATGAGAACACCAAGCTGCATCATTGACAAGGAATCCAAAGTACTTGGGAAAAATCAGCATGGAATGTGTAGCCAAACTATCCCAGTGGTTGGGAGAGCCAACAGCATGTTAAATTGGCTCAGCCCTCACCACTTGATATGTATATCAAATATGTAGCACTTCAGACAGTTGCACAAGAGAGGCAGAGATCATTTCTGTCTCAGGGATATGACCAGCCTAACAAGACTGCATTGTAAATTCACACAGTAGCAGGTCTAGAGCCATGAGCTATTTCAGCAATTCGGAAGACTTAGTATACATTAGTCTTAGTCAACACTACCATCCTCAGCAAAAACAAAACAAAACAAAAAACTATATGTGTGTGTGTGTGTGTATGTGTGTGTGTGTGTATATATATATATATATAATACATATATATATATGTAATCATGACTCTAATGGAAGTTGACAAAGAGTAACTAGAAAGGATGGTTCAAAATGGAGTAGTAGGAAGTCCCTGAACCCACCTCCTCCCATAGACACAACAAATTTATTGCTACATAGGGAACAATTTCCTCTAAAAAAAAGTCCTGAAAACAATGAAAAGCATCTCCACAACAAAAGATAAAAGGGCTGCATGGAGATGGGAAGGAGAAACAGACAAAATAATCTTTAGAACAAAGAATGAAGTGGAGGCATCACACTTGCTGACTTCAAAATATATTACAAAGATACAATGTTAAAAAAACAGAAATGTCTATCAACTGATTAATGGAAAAACAAAATGTGGTATATCCATACATTGGGCCAAAATTTTTCTACCATTTTGTGAAAGGAAGTACTCATATACTACAACAAGGATGGACTACAAAACATTATGCTATGTGAAATCTAAGGGGTACCAGACGCAATGGCTCACATTGCATGATTCCATTTATATGAAATATCCTGAATAGGCAGATTCATAAAGACAGAGAGAAGTCAAATGTTTTCCAGGGGCCAACAGGAGTACAGAATGGGGAGTGATTGCTTTACGGGATTTCCTTTTGGGGTGATGAAATGATATAGAACGATAGAATACAGTATTTGTGATTGCACATTAGGAATGTATTAAATGCCACTGGATTTCATACTTTAAAATTGTTAAAATGATGAATTTCATGTTATGTATACTTTACCAAAATAAAGAATGAATCTAAAAATGATCTATTTATTGTAGATCACAAATAAGAAATAAACAATTTATTAAATGAAAAATTCAGTGGAAGAGTATGTATCTTACACTGAAAAAGGGAGGGCGCAGTTCTTTTCATGTGCCTATACAGAGTCCTAATGATTTAGATGTCCATAGAATAGAGAACAATGGCAAGAAAAGTGAAAGGGGGAAAATGAAAGGAAAAAAGTGCATTAAGTGATGCAGTTGTGTGTTGTCCTGGATAAAACCAACAATTTGTTAGATCATTTAACTAAAATAAGTATACTTTTTTTTATTTGAGAGAAAGAGAGAGAGAGAGAGCACAGGGACAGGGGCAGAGGGGAAGAAAGAGAATCTTAAGCTCCACACAGGGCTCAATGCCATGACCCTGGAATCATGATGTAAGCCAAAATCAACAGTCAGACACTCAACCTACTGAGCCACCCAGGCTCCCTAAAACAAGTATACTTTAAATCACAAACACTTCTAGTTTCATTTTGCAAGTGTTTCCAGTACAAGGTGATTTGCACAACTGGAAGTTGTCAAGAAGTTGTTGGTACTTCCCAAATGTCAGCAAAAAGGAAATACTTTCCTCTACCTCTATCAGTCTATGGCATCATGCTATAGCAAAGTGAAAAAAAGATTTAGTATTCTCATGGCACAGCCTACCAGCTATACAACCTCCTGAAGGAGTTCAGGGTGGCTTCTACCACCCCTACTCTCAACCAAAGGTGAAGAAATACTGATATGGATTCCTCAAGGATACACTGTGTCCTGTGTAGTAGGTAGCACAGTTTTTACTGAGAGGAGTAACATGAGTTTTTAATAATAAATTATGTCTTTAGCAGTTTCTGCCTCCCCTACTTACTATATGTGACCTTGAGCAAATCACGCAACCACTCTGGATCTTCATTCCCTCACCCATAAAATGGCAATAGTAGAACCTACCTTGCTTGTACTGTTACTGAGATAATTAAATGAGTTAATACATGTAAAGTACAGAGAACAGTTTAACATGGCAAAGTGTAGACAACTAAGGCCTCAGCCTTAGTATTCCATTTGGTACAAAGAAGAGCAAGAGCAGGGCTAGCACTAGACACAAGGGATTGGCCACAGCTAGGTAACAGGAATCAAAAGTCAGGCTATCATCCTAGCAGGTGACTAAGTGAAAATCGGGTATCAGGACAGAAGACTGTCTGAAATTTGACCACCCATGGTAAAGATTAGGTAAGAAGACTGAAGTCCAAAACTCATCCAAGTGCCCCTTGTACCAATATTCCCCCAACCTAAACACTAGTCATAGAAACCACAAAGCACCATTTCCAAGCCACTCCTAATAACTGAGAGAGAGCTCCAAAATAAGACCTAGAATTACTTCTAACTGGCTAGTAGCTATAGGAGGGCTGAGCTAGCAGACAGCAAATAGTGGCTGCTGGGCCAAGCTAGAGACAACAGAGATTGACAAGCATGCTTTTACCCTCATTCTGCAAAAGCTGAAGCTAAGGCTTAGGGAAATTAACTGACTTGTATAAGACCACACCAAGGAAATGATGGGGCCAGGAAACGATGGGGGCCAAAAATACAACACTGTAGCATTGTAATATTCAAATCTTAGAAGATTTGTTCAGCACAACGGAGGCTGCTAGTTATTTGCAACTAACCTGCAACAGCCTTAAGCAATGACTATTCTTTCTGTTCATAGGCATTATTCCAGATCCTATTCACCCTTGCTACTCACAGTGGGACTCATGGAGTAGCAACAGCAACAACCTAGAAACCTATTAAAATGCAAAATCTCAAGTTCCAGCCCATAACTACTGAGTCATAACCTGGTTTTAACAAGATTCCTGGGTGATTTGTATGCATATTAAAGTTTAATAAGCACTACCCCACACTTTGCTGCCTCTTTCCTTTTCATATAGGTTTCTTCATTTTACCTGAAGGGACAACATGGAGCTAGTAAATCAAGAGCAAAAGTACTTTGTATCATGGAAAAAAGAGAGAAAGAAGTTCAGAGAAGGCAAAGAACTTCAAGCTGAATAAATTTGAAGGCAGTGCATTTGAACTGACCTTTGAAGAAAGGATAGGATATGTACAGGCAGTAATGGGGTACAGAGGGTGTACCTTGCCCAAAGAACAGCACAAATGAAAACACCGAAGTCAGTACAGTGCTGAACACATGGAAAAATGGCAGGTGGTTCTCTCTGGCTAGAACATATGGTGTGTGAAGAGCAAAACTTGAAAAATTAGGAACAGGATAGGGAGGTTACTGGATAACTGATATTAGGACTTTATTGTATAGGCAGAGCTCTACAATTGAGGGGTTCTGAACTGAGGACTAACAGGCTCAAAATTAACCTTTTGGAAGGTTAATTTATATTAGGCTACAGAAATAGAGGCTGGAGACAAAAAAGGAAACTAAAACTCTAGTAGTAGATGAAAAAGGCAATGAGGATGAAAAAGGTAATGAGAGGCAAAACTTGGTGGGTAATGGGGACATGGGGAGTGTAGCAGTGGGAATAAGGAGAAAATTTAAGAGATGTGGTGTGATAACCTTCAAGCTAATGCAGCTAATACGATGGAGCTCTTCAGATTGTATACCTCCTTTAACACCTGCTTATTAATGCCACAGTGCTATATGTAGTCAGATACTTACAGTACATCTGTCATCATAAGCATTTGAAAACCAACAGAGCCCTTGCAGTGTCCAACCTATTGTAAATGCCCAAAATTTTGTACTGACTATCGCTAAATATATGCTAAATATCAGGCAATAAGTCATATGTAGCCTGAGAACCAAGATCTGAAAGATACAGTCTCAATTTTGTGATTGTCACATTGACAAAATTCTCCTTCATAGATTTCTTTAAACAAATGGCGTTTAACTCAAAAGAAACACAAAAATATATATTTACATTGAAAATTGTCCAATTTACATGATTGACTACTGCAGCAAAGTAGAAGCTCTTGTGGATGTCCAATTGTCCTTGACAAACTGCTAAAATTTAATCTACTGAATTTACAACATTCAGGACTAGCCTGAACTCATCATGACCTCAGTAAGGTTCAGGCATCTATTAGACTCAATTAGCTGGCTCGCTCTCTCTTCTTCAGAGAAATACAATCTTAACTGTAATTACTACTCTTTAAAATGTTCCACTGACTCTTTTTCACTCTCCACCCCCCACACACATATAATATAAAAATTCACTAAGAACAAGAATCAGGATTCCTTGTTAGTTATCTGCAGACCAGTGTTATTTTGGAAGGCAGTACTGTCATTTGGGGTCAGATAAATCTTTGAGGGGCAAGGGGTCGGGGGTGGGGATGCTCTGTACATTGCAGAATGTTTACCAATGTCTGAGGCCTCTGTCCACTAGATGCCGTTTTTAACCCTTTGCTCCTAATCCCATCCCTGCCAGTCATGACAACCCAACATATCTCCCGATATTACAAACATCCCTTGGTGGGAAAAATCACCCCTCATTGAGAATCACCCACTGCTCTAGAGCACGGAAACTGCAGGCACATAATTTACACTGAATAATGTCATGAATGCAAGAGAGACTAGGGGATTCCTTGGAAGCCTGAGAATACTGATGTGCAATTCTTTGTGTTCTTTATTTGGAGCAGCTTGACTTAATCAAACCACAGGCCTACTAAATTTACTCTCTAATGGATAATTTCCACTCTAATGAGTTTTCCTGTGTCCTACAGAATCATCCAGGATTACAAGTTATCCTGGAAAATGTTCACTTTGCATTGGAAAGTGACATTTGAATTCCATGCCATCAGAACATAGAGTACCTAAGTAAGGCTTTATAAGAAGCATCTTTATAAAATCTAAAAGTCCCTTTAGCAAGGACTCTATAGTGGTGAGTAAAAACAAGAATAGAAGACTACACCGGGCATAGCAGGAATGACAGTTACCACAGGGCCGGAGAACTTGAAAAGAAATAAGGGAGGTACTTACTGTCCCTATGTCTTTTCATCAGATTTGATTCACGTAGCCTCAAACCTAAGGAGTTTCATCCAAAACTTTCAATGCAGTTTAGCAGGAGCCAAACCACACAACTGAAACATTTAACTTCAGAAGTAAAGTGAAACCCAGAAAAGTTTTGCCAGTTCAGACCAGAGCCGCACTTACAAAGATGGCCAGACCAGTAAGAAATCTAGCATGGAAATGGGGTTTTCAGCATTTCTGCATTTGCCGGCACTAATTATTGGTCTTGCCAAGTCTTCAGTCACACATTCAAGCCCTTGAAAACTTAGACTCCTTTGGGATTCTAGAGTGGCATTCATATATTGTTTGTCTGTTAGTTGGAGCCAATGAGTAAATACTGCAGCAAATCTGTCATGGTTATCTTAATGATGATAGACTTTAGAATTTGGAAGAAATAGCTACAGATAATTTTTCTCTAAAAATTTTAGTTGCACTATTATAATCTGTTTCTCATTATATTTGTGCTAGTCAAATCATGCATAGCCCATAAAATCTCAGAAAGAGCCACAGATAAAAAAACAAGAGTTGAAACAGAATAATGGAGTTTCATACTACCAATTGTTCATAGAAGGCAGCTGAAAAAACATACAACTCTTGTCTCTCTTTGAATCAAGGTCTGTATAGTGATTCTGGTAGAAATTCTCCCTATCCTATGAAAAGGGCCATAAGTAACAGATACTCAGACTAAAACAACCAGGGTAAATGAACATTCGAGCACATTGGACTAGGCAGATAAACAAGTGATAGGGATAACCTCATGTGTACGTGATCACACACAGGGGGAGGCATGAAGATGTCACCACCTCAATTCCATTTGAAAAATAAATTATGGGAGAGAGATATCAGTAACCATTTCAACAGACTGTCTCCGTAGTAGGCTTACAACGTTTCAGTTGAGAAACATTTCTCAAATACCTAGTGTGTGAGACATCCTTCCTGGCTTTAATGAGCTTATGATATAAAGGAGAAATAATAGACTCATGACAATTAACTAGTAGATAAGGTAAAGAATAATAAGCATGGTAAGAGATGATAGGTAGATCACAGTGGGAATTTAGAGGAAAGGGAGATTTATTCCTGCTGTGGGAGTCCAAGGAGGCTTCAAAAGATCACATTTGATCTGGAACTTCAGAGCCTACCTAAAGGAAGTCTTTACAATCCCTAGTGTCAAAATACTTAACAGAAGCACTTTTTCCAAATTCTACTGTAGTTTTATTACTGATATATGTCTGTCTTCCCATGAGATGAAGGTTTCTTGAGGTCTAGAACATGTCATTTGTGATATTTCTCTTCCTCCCATTGCTGCCTAGCACAATGCCTTACATCTCATAGCTACTTAGTAAACATTGTAGATTTTATCTCACCTAAAAAAATGAGATGTTTTGTTAATATTGCTAATATCCATGTGATACCCTGTAGTGAAAGCTTACTCCCCCTTGCTTTTTCCCTGGCCTTAGGGATCTCAGAGTCTGTCATGTGCAACTAAGAAGCAACAGTTAGTGGTGCCTGGGTGGTTCAGTGGGTTAAGCAACCAATTCTTGGCTTTAGCTCAGGTCATGATCTTATGGTTCCTGAGTTCCAGCTCCAACATCTGTGCTGACAGTGCGGAGCCTGCTTGGGATTCTCTCTCTCGTCTTCTCTCTCTGTTCCTCCCCCACTTGCGCCCTTTCTCTCGCTTTCTCTCAAAATAAATAAACTTTTTTTAAAAAAGAAGCAACAATTAGATTTAAAAGGGGACATGTTTTCCTACACCCCCAACAAGCCTTAAAACTTATCTTACTTCTCTCCTTGACTCACTTCACCCAGGGGAGATGGAATAGCTTGTCAGACTGATGAATTGGGGGAAAATTGGGCATTTTCCCTATTTCTTCTTCTAGGAAGCTAGCTATTGGCACTAGCCAGTCCCCACAGAAGGAGGCTTATTATAGTGTAGCACTGCCTTGGAATGGGTGTATGGGAAAGAATGACCAATCCCAGGATTCAAGTTTCACACTAAGCTACTTCTTCCAATTTTATTACTAATAAAGATCATCCTTTGTGTTCAGTCTATCTATTCTTAGTAGAATGTAACCAACCACATGATCAGGAATTTGTGTTTGTTTTCAATAATTGTATTCCAATTTCTAGAACAGTGTCTAGCCCATAACAGGTAGCCAATAAACATTTGACCGTTTGTTAAATTAATTCATAAAACCTGGTCAAGAAAGAGGGCACTCTTCACTGGCCCCCAAACTACCTCAAATGTAATAAATGTGTGCTGGTGAATAAATAAATGATCCTCTCACCAATCACAGTGAAAATCTTACACAGATCATTGTATTTTAAAAGATACATGGTTTAAGACATGAATATCTCATATTTTGACATAATTTTATTTAGCCAAAGAGAATGTTTAATATTGCCTATTACATTAAGTAATATTGCAAGTGGACAGTAGTAAGTCTAGTTAGGACCCATGCCCAGCTCCAATCTTTGACCTATGGAATAGATTTAACCAGGGATACTTTTTCCTCTGCTCAGCCAATCAAGTGTAGCCTTGTGTACTGCTAGGGTATAAGCTGTCCAGAGAAAAATAATATGACCATGTTTTTAACTAATAGGGATCTTAACACTGTAAGATAAGCTGTCCAGAGAAAAATAATATGACCATGTTTTTAACTAATAGGGATCTTAACACTATTATGAGATTCTAATCTAAGGGTTTCCATTTTGGACATAAGTAGCTAGAAGATAGGAACATGTACTTCTAGAACTTGACCTTCAGCAAATAATGATGTGAAATAATCTTGTTATCTTGGTATCTTTTTTGCTTTTGTATTATTTGTTATTTAAGAAAAAAATAAGAAAAATGGAGACAGAAGGAAACTTACTTTTTTCTTTCTTTTTTTCTAAGAGAAGCAAGCCTTTATTTCCTTGTTTCACAAATAAAGTTGGCTGGGTTTGTTGCTTTTACTTTTTTCTTCTTTGGAAAAGAATGATAAAATCATTTTTGGTGAATTAAGACCAAAGTAAGAAGCCAAAAATGAATGTATCACAAATGAAAATCTTTAAGGTAATTACTCAATGTTTTAAAGGGTTTTTACTATTTCAATTAATTTAAGATCAGCCTAATTTTATGTTTAAACTAATTTAAGATCCCACTGGGGGCAAGTGCTGTGATGCAATTGACAAAGGTTCCTTAAGGTCTTAATAAACATAAAGCTGACAAGGCTCTCCAAGATGCAAATAAATAGCTGAAAGTATATTTAATGTATCTAGGTATACAGTAGAATTAGATTGTCTCATAAAATAAATGATTCAAAAGGAAATGTTTTTCAGCTCAAGATGCCAAGGTACCATTTGCTTTTGTTTTTTTTTTTCCTATAATAAAGCATTTTAAACCAATCATTAGTCTTCTCAATATGTTCTTTGAGACTCAAATTAAGTAGCTAACCATTTTCACCATATTTGTAATTTATTTATTTAAATTACAGTAGTAGATACGAGGAAAGATAAAAGAAATGGGGGAAAATAGAGTTGATTTTAGGGACTAAATAAATACAGGGAAAAAAATAATCATCAGAGTTTGAGAAATGAACACAAAGCAATAAATAGGAAAGAACAAAATTAGAATCTGGAGTTAGCCAAAGAGGAAAGCATAGGAAGCAAGATGAGGTTAATAACTCCTAGAATGGTGAGTTGACCTGAGAGGAATCTCTCCTACCCCTTACCTCTGTCCCTATATCTCTACAACAGCAAAAGCAGTAGCATTCTTTGGGGAGAGTAGTGTTAATCAAACTGCAGCAAAAATCATTTATGGATACATAAGCCTACTGTAACTAAATGTATTCTTCCTGCTCATTTATTCCTTCATATGATTCTCCCCTTCTGCTGCATTTGAGCCCAAGACTCTCATAGTGCTTAATAATGACAGAAATAGGAGGTGGCTTTGGAATTAATGGAATAAAAAGATGACCACAAATACTTTGACACGCCTCCAAAAGAGAGGTTGGGGCTATGTTTCCTTGAATGTGGATAGGCTCTGTATCAACTTTGATCAATAGACTGTGGAAGTAAATCTATGATCGTTTCTGGGGTCAGACTTTAATAGACCAGCAGTTCTATTTCCTGTCTCTTAGAATTCTTGCTCTTAGAGGAAGCCAGATACCATGCTTTGAGAAAACCCAAGCATCCCAAGGAAAAGGCCCAATTGAAAAGGAAACAAAGCCCCAGACTTGTTTCCCATCTAAGCTACTAGCCAAAAGTCAACACCAGCTCGTTGGCCATGTGAATCCTGTAGCCACAAACTACTCCTGTTGACATATGGAAGAAAGAAAAAAAAAATCATCCCTACCAAGCCCTGCTCAAATTGCAAATTTGTAAGCAAAATGAAGAGTGTTGCTTTAAGCCAATAGCTTTTGGTAGGGTTTATTACACAGCAATAAATAACTAGAAAGGCCCTTTAGCAGAGTAAGTAAATTTCATGTTAACAAAGCATTTCTGAAAGTAGATAAAAGCTGAAAGAGGAAGGACGTTTTAGTATCTTGATGAAGCAAAGAAATCCTCTCTCTCATCTTCAAAGTTCTGTCCTTCGATCTTTTGTTTTAATTTTGTGAAATACAAAAAAAAATAGCCTTCAATCAGAACCTTCTGTCCTTGGTTACATGTGGTTCATTGACTCACATGGTTCTTTGAGACCTCAAAACATTAGAAACAATGACTAAGCTAAGCAAGTAAAGAGAGGCTCACATGTACTAGTCAATTTGTTCCCAAGATGCCTGATTGCCATTTATAGCTGTATTCTTTAGAAAAGTCTTACTGACAGAGGCATTCTATTAAAGGGTGTTTAACTTGACCTTATCTCAATTCTAAATAGGCAAAGAAATTTCTATAACCAACTACCTACACAGTTGTGCATGGCCCATTTTGAATTCCTTATTAGTTATCAATTTGAAAATTAGCAGCACCATGACAAGAATTAAGCTAATCTGGTAAATGTATTCAACAGTTTTTTTGGCTTCTGCATGTAGAAACACTTACCTCTTTGCCCACATCACTTGCCTCTTTGCATAGCAAGCTTCCTTATGCCATGGGAATATTGCCCAGCAATATTGCCCAGCAATATTGCCCAGCAACGTATACTTACTTACCTGTCTCCCAAACTGGTCTGCCCATGCCTGGAGAGAAAGAGCCAAGCCTCACTATATGCTTGGTGTATAGTGAGTGCTCAATATGAGTTTGTAAGTGAATTATTTATTAAAATAAATATGTGTATTTAAACATAGCCTGATCCCACATAAACAGCCATCTCCTGGAGGAAAAAGAGGAGAGCAGTTTTCCAGAACTTTTCAAGAGATTCTTTCTAAAAATAAACATGAATATATCCCTGACTTAATGTCTTTGGGTTGTACTTTGGTATTCAGTTTTATGACTATGACCAAAGTGCAATACTTATTTTGGGTACTATTTAATAATTAAATTGGGGCCACTTCATTTTTACCAGAGCCAGAGGATGAACTAGAAATGTAGAAAGTTTAGACAGAGGATCTGCATTTAATGACTTCTTCGCTTCTGTTTAGACTTCATCACCTTTCATAGGTAATAATGTTCATTGACCCAAAGTGTAGGAACGGTAAATTTTTAGAACATTTTTCAAGGAAGAAAATTATATTTCTAAAAGGGTGATTCCCCTTCTTTTTAGAAGTCTGAATTTTCATTTCTTTTTATTTAATTTTCATTTCTGTCTGCTTTAATGCATGACTTTTTAAATACTGTAAATATATTTTCTCTATCTTTGTTATTTGTAGCAGATAGCAAACTTCAAAGAATTAATTTAAAACAGCACTTGGATCAAAAGTCTAGATAAGGCCAAAGTGAGAACAAGTCCAAAATACAATGATGCAAACACAGTGGAATTTTTGTCAATGTTCCTTTTTTATTTTCTCATTCAAGTCCAGGCCTGACAGGTTGGCAAGGATCAGGAAGGTGATAGGTCTTTTCTATCCAGTCATTCACCTGGGCTGCCAAAACCACTGCTGTCTTACACAGAAGGCCTCCATAGTCACTCTGGATGTCACCATCCCACGGATCCCATGAAAAAGCCCATGGGATAGCACATAGGAAAGTTTTATAGGCCAAGGTTGGAAGTATCACACCTTACTTCTGCTCATACCCCATTGGAGAACACATGGTTATATGAGCATACCTAACCACAGAATGGAAGAGAAGCTGAAATCACAGGTTAGCTGTACAGCTCTGTCTTGATCCTAGAAGTGGAACAGCTTTGGGTAGTAATCTAGTAGTTTCTGCTACAACATTCAAAGAGCCATTCCACTGAAAAGTGTGCTAAGTATTACTGTGATGTCTTCTAACATTCCAAGACCTTAAAATAAAAGCAGTATCAATGTCTTTTTGAGTATAGTGTCTATGTATATTTTTACCCTCAAATATACAACTTTTTAATTTCTTCTTTTAAAGTAACAGAAATGTTCTCTGAGGTCATTTTATGCTCATTCTTAAGATGATGAGATGGCTTACATCATACTAGATATGTTGCTGAATTCCATATTCTACCCTAAAGCTGTTTTCCTACTACTCCCTCCATCAATCATGGAACGTGACCTAGAAAAGGTACTCCAAAAGAAAAGTTCCCTGAGGTATACCTTTTGAATTAAGGTCTCCTTTTTTTCCCTTCTATATATGTGTTCTCTATAAGATATATTACTTCTAAACTGATTTATAAAGTCTTTTCTTCCAATCGGTTTCTGAAAGCCTCATTTTCTCATAACTCCAAAAAAAGATCTTTGACTAGGTACTTAGTTAAGTTATAATAATAATAGCATTAATTTATTGAGTGCCCATTATAGAGCTATGCTAAAAAGCTATCATATTCTATTTCTCATTGAGTTCTCCAAACATTCCTGAAGATTTTTATTCTCATTTTATAAATGAACAACCTAAGGCTCAGAGAACTTAGGTAATTTGTTCAATGTCCGAGTTAGAATGTTGCTGAGCTGAGACTCAAAATCAGGACTGAGTCTAAATCCTCTAGTACACCAGCTGCTCAAGTACTTTCTAGGTAAATGTGTGCTCTATCATTAACTAAGGTTTCAACTCCAAATCACTATCAGTTTTTGGCTGTCAGCATCTTTCTACTCTAATGTTAAGAAAAGAAAGTAAAAAAAAAGTGAGTACCCTTCTACCTAAGACTTTACTCTCTTCATCCCAAGCAGGAGGAATCTATACTCTTCCTAGACATCAAGAGCATGGGAAATAGGCAAGAGAATGAATCATCTGAAGAAGGGCATTATATCATAATTAAGGGGTCTATCCATCAAGAAGAGCTAATAATTATAAATGTTTATGCTCCCATCAAGAAGGCATACAAATATATAAATCTAATCACAAACATAACCAAATGTATAGATAATAATACCATAATTGTAGGGGACTTTAATGTTCCGCTTACAGCAATGGACATATCATCTAGGCAGAAAATCAATAAGGAAACTACAGCTTTGAATAACACATTGAACCAGATGGATTTCATAGATATATTCAGAGCTTTTCATCCTAAAGCAACAGAATACACATTCTCCTCGAGTGCACATGGAAATTCTCCAAAACAGATGACGTACTGGGTCACAAAACAGCTCTCAACAAGTGTAAAATGATTGCGATCATACCATGCATATTTTCAGATCACAACACTATGAAACTTGAAATCAACCACAAGAAAAAATTTGGAAAGCCCCCAAATACACAACCAGGTTGAATGGACCAACCAGGAAATTTAAGAATAAATTTAAAAAATATATGGATTCGGTCCCGGGTTTCGGCACCAAAAAAAAAATAAATAAAAAAAATAAAAAAAATAAAAAATATATGGAAGCAAATGAAAATGAAAACACAATAGTCCATGCCACTTTGGGATGCAGCAAAGGCAGTCCTAAGAGGAAAATACATTGCAATTCAGGTCTATCAAAGAAGCATGAAAGGTCCCAAATATACAACCTAACCTTACAACTAAAGGAACTATAAAGTAGCAGCAAAGAAAGCCCAAAGCCAGCAGAAAAGAAATAATAAAGATAAAGAAATAAACAATATAGAATTTTAAAAAAGTAGAACTTATCAATGATCCTAAAAGCTTTTTTGAAAGATGGTTCATAAACAAAATTGATAAACCCTTAGCCAGACTTTTCAAAAAGAAAAGACAGAGGACCTAAATAGATAAAATCACAAATGAAAGAGGAGAGATCACAACCAACACCACAGATATATAAACAATTATTAGGGAATACTATGAAAAATTATATGCCAACAAACTGGACAATCTGGAAGAAATGGACAAATTTCTAGACACTCACACACTACCAAAACTCAAACAGGAAGAAATAGAAAATTTGAACAGACCAATAACCAGTGAAGAAATTGAGTCGGTTATCAAAAATCTCCCAAAAAATGAGTCCTGGGCCAGATGGCTTCCCAGGGGAATTCTACCAGACATTTATAGCAGAGTTAATACCCATTCATTTCAAGCTGTTCCAAAAACTAGAAATGGAAGGAAAGCTTCCAGACTCATTCTTTAGAGCAGGCATTACGTTGATTCCTGAAGCACACAAAGACCCCACTAAAAAGGAGAATTACAGGCCAATATCCCTGATGAATCTGGATACAAAAATTCTCAACAAGATACTAGCAAATTGAATTCAACAGTATACTAAAAGAATTATTCACCATGATCAAGTGGGATTCATTCCTGGGCTGCAGGGCTGGTTCAATATTTACAAATCAATCAACGTGATACATCACATTAATAGAAGAAAGGATAAGAACCATATGATTCTGTCAATAGACGCAGAAAAAGCATTTGACAAAATACAGCATTCTTTCTTGATAGAAACCCTTAAGAAAGTAACGATAGAAGGAACATACCATAATGTCATAAAAGCCATCTATGAAAGGCCCACAACTAATATCATCCTCAATGGGGAAAAACTGAGAGCTTTCCCCCTGATATTAGGGATACGACAGGTAGGTCCACTCTCACCACTGTAATTTAACACAGTATTGGAAGCCCTAGCCTCAGCAGTCAGACAACAAAACAAAATAAAATGCATCCAAATTGGCAAAGAAAAAGTCAAACTTTCTTTTTTTTATTTTTATGTTTACTTTTGAGAGAGAGAAACAGAGACAGAGCACAAGCAGGGGAAAGACAGAGAAAGGGAGACACAAAATCTGAAGCAGGCTCCAGGCTCCACACTGTCATCACAGAGCCCGACATGGGGCTCAAACTCACAGACCGCGAGGTCATGACCTGAGCTGAAGTTGGACACTCAACCAACTGAGCCACCCAGGCTCCCCAGAAGAAGTCAAACTTTCACTCTTCGGAGATGACAAAATACTCTATATGGAAAACCCTAAATACTCCACCAAAAAACTGCTAGAGCTGATATGTGAATTTAGCAAAGTCACAGGATATAATGTACAGGAGTCGGTTGCATTTTTATACACCAATAATGAAGCAACAAAAGAGATATCAGGGAATCCATCCCATTTATAATTACATCAAAAGTCATAAAATACCTAGGAATAAACCTAACCAAAGAGGTGAAACGTCTGTTGCTGAAAACTATAGAAAGCTTATGAAAGAAATTGAAGAAGACACACAAAAAATAGAAAAAACATTCAATGCTCATGAATTGGAAGAGCAAAATATTGTTAAAATGTCAATACCACACAAAACGATCTACACATTCAATGCAATCCCTGTCAAAATACCCCCAGCATTCATCACAGAGTTAGAACAAACAATCCTCAAATTTGTATAGAACCAGAAAAGACACCCAAATAGCCTAAGTAATGTTGAAAAAAGAAAAAAACTAAAGTTGGCAGCATCAGATTCCCAGACTTTGGCTTTTATTACAAAATTGTCATCATCAAGACACATGGCACATGGTATTGGCACAAAAACAGACACATAAATCAGTAGAATAGAATAGAGAACCCAGAAATGGGCCCACAAATATACGGCCAATTAATCTTCAACACAGCAGGAAAGAGTATCCAATGGAAAAAAGATAGTCTCTTCACCCAATGGTGCTGGGAGAATTGGTGAGCAACATGCAGAAGAATGAAATTGGACCACTTTCTTACACCATACACAAAAATAAATTCAAAATGGATGAAAGACCTAAATGTGAGACAGGAAACCATCAAAATCCTACAGGAGAAAATGGGCAGCAACCTCTTAGGTCTCGACCATAGCAAGTTCTTACTTGACACGTCTCCAAAGGCAAGGGAAATAAAGGCAAAAATGAACTATTGGGACCTCATCAAGACAAAAAGCTTCTGCACAGAAAAGGAAACAATCAATAAAACTAAAAGGCAACTGATGGAATGAGATAAGATACTTGCAAATGATCAGATAAAGGGCTAGTATCAAAAATCTATAAAGAACTTACCAAACTCAACACCCAAAAAACAAATAATCCAGTGAAGAAATGGGCAGAAGACATGAATAGACACTTTTCCAAAGAAGATATCCAGATGGCAAACAGACACATTAAAAGATGCTCAACATCACTCATCATCAGGGAAATACAATCAAAACCACAATAAGATACCACCTCACACTGATCAGAGTGGGTTAAATTAACAACTCAGGAAATAACAGATGTTAGAGAGGATGTGGAGTTGGTGGGAATGCAAAATGGTGCAGCCACTCTGGAACAGTGTGAAGGTTCCTCAAAAAATTAAAAATAAAACTCCCTATTACCCAGCAATTAAACTGCTGGGAATTTATCCAAAGGATACAGGAGTATTGATTCAAATGGGCATATGAACCCCAATGTTTATAGCAGTGCTATCAACAGTAGCCAAATTATGGAAAGAGCCCAAAGTGTCCATCAATTGACAAGTGGATTAAGAAGATGTGGTATATACAGGTGCCTGGGTGGCTCAGTTGGTTAAGCGTTTGACTCTCAACTTTGGCTCAAGTCATGATCTCATGGTTCATGAATTCAAGCCCTGCATCAATCTCTGTGCTGATAGCGTGGAGCCTACTTGGGATTCTCTCTCTCCTCCTCTCGCTGTCCCTCCCTTGCCTGCACTCTCTCTCAAAATAAACTTTAAAAAAGATATGATATATATACATATATATGTATGTATATAAATGTATTTATGTGTATATATGTATATATATGTACACACACACAATGAAATACTATTTGGCAATTAAAAAGAATGAAATTTTGCCATTTGCAACAACATGGATGGAACTGGAAGGTATTATGCTAAGCGCAATAAGTCAGAGAAAGACAGATATGACATGATTTCATTCATATGCAGAATTTGAGAAACTTAATAGATGATCATAGAGGAAGGGAAGGAAAAATAAGATACAGACAGAGAGAGGCAAACCATAAGAGACTCTTAAATACGGAGAACAAACTGAGGGTTGATGTGGGTGGGGAAGCTGGGGAGTGGGGAAAACTGTGATGGGCATTAAGGAGAGCACTTGTTGGAATGAGCACTGGGTGTTATACATAAGTGACGAATCACTGGATTCAACTCCTGAAGCCAAGACTACACTGTATGTTAATGAACATGAGAACTAAAAAAAAAAAAAAACTAAGAAAACAATAGTTCAAATAAAAAAGAGACAGAGAGAGAGAGAGAATTAATCATGAAAAGGAGAGAACTTTTGTTCTCTCATGTAAGTAAAGAACATAAGCTTCATGACTCCATTTTGTCCTTGATCAGGCCAGACCTTTTCCTTCTTGAGGGCAGGGAAGGAATACCTTAAGCTCCCCTCAGAGTAGAGATGACTAACTATTTTTGTCTCTATCTCTGTAGGTTGTGATATTGTCTCTGAGAGAGTGCTGCAATTGAGAATCACTATGACCTTTCTATATCCATGCCAACCAAGATTGTTAAATTTTACTTGTTTATAATTTGTGTTATTGAAACAGCAGGTTTCCTTTTTATTTTCAGAAGCAAACTTATGTACTTCTACGTACTAGATGCACCTTTTCAAACTACACATACATCTCACCAGAGTCTAATATTGTAGCTTCATGATTGAGAATCACTGCTCAGAAAGATAGAGTGAATAATCAGCATTTATAACTTTAAAGTATATTACTTTATAATTTTCCCTTAAAGCTTTAGAGACTTGATGCTACAGAATGAGATTACATTAAGAATTCAAGTTTTTCTGTTAACTTAAAATTGACAAAAAATCTTAATAAGTCCGTGGCATCCCTGTTTTGGATTTTATTATAAATAAATTTAATTTCCTATATATAGTTAGTGTAATAATGCTGACATCTATTGAATGTTTATCAGTGCCAGACACTGAGCCAAGGACTTTCATCTAAAAGTAGTGCTGGGGTTCTTTCTTTTCCTTACTCACAACAACAAGTCATTAGCGCGATCTGTTGGCTCTACTTATAACATATGAACAACAAATGAACAGAATCAGCTCATTTCTCTCCATCTCCACTGTCAGCACTCAAGACCCAACCACCATCCATTCCTGCCTGGGTTGTGATAACCTCCTAACTACACTTTCTGCTTCCATACTTGGTGCCCCCCAATCCATTCTGTAGAGTATGTTTTAATTCTATAAGTCAGTAGTATGCCACATATATCACCCCCTATCCTCCTACATGTACAAAACCCACTCACACTCTCAAATGGCTAATTACACAGCATGTAGAATAAAATCCAAACCTTCTCTGGCTTAGAAGGCCCTACTTAACCTAGCTCTCACCAACTTGTCCAACTTTATTTCATGCTACATTCCTCAGTTACCCAACCGCAGTTAATTTTGTTTTCCTTGAACACATCAAGCTCTTTCTATCTTCCAGCTTTTGCCCACCAGTTCTCTTTCCCTGCAATGTTTTCCTCACTCATCTTTTGACATTTGGCTCCTTCTTATCATCCAGTTTTCAGCTCAAACACCACCTCCTCAGAGAGGCCATCCTTGTAGAGTGGCCAGAATTACCAAAAATGCAGATATCCCAGGTAAAGTTGAATTTCAGATAAACAATAAATAATATTTAGTATATCCTTTGAAATATTGGGGAAATACTTATACTTTTAAAAAATTCATTGTTTATCTGAAATTCAGCTTTAATTGGGAGTACTGTACGTTATTTGGCAATCCAACTTCCTTCCAGTCAGAAGTATCCCCATGCAACACCAGGCACTTTACATTCAATCCTCTGGTTTCATGTTCCCAATTCAATGCTCCCTAATACCATTGTTTATTTATTGTTTGCTTCCCCTATCAACTTTCTGAATTGATATCAAGTTTAAGATCACTATAATCAGCCAATATCTGTCTATCACACATATTGTTGTCTAAGGCTTGCTTAAGTTTAGGTGTAAATTTAATATATAGAATGATCTTGATATATGACTCTGCAAATGTAAACATCATGATTTTTAGGACATCGTTTTAAAACCTTTGATAGGTTTTTATATTATCAAGCCTATGCATTAATTATAAAACTCTTTAATTTTTTTTAATGTTTGTTTATTTTTGAGAGAGACAGAGTGCGAGTGAGGGAGGGGCAGAGGGAGAGGGAGACACAGAATCTGAAGCAGGCTCCAGGCTCTGAGCTGTCAGCACAGAGCCTGATGTGGGGCTCAAACCCATAAACTGTGAGATCATGAGCTGAGCCAAAATTGGATACTTAATCAACTGAGCCACTCAGGCACCCCAACTATAAAACTTTCTAAAGTTACATGAATATTGACCAACAAATGAGTAAATAACTCTATTTTAATGATACAAATAATTGTATCAAGTTAAGTTCTTGACATTTAGTAGAAAAAGTATAAGGCATAAAGGTTATCTTCAGAGGAATTGAAAAAAAAAAGAAATGAGAAGCAGTGTAGTCAGAATTGAATAGCCTTTTAAAGGCATCTAAGTGATAAATAATTAAACCATATAGTATGCTTGCACTCAAGTATCTATTCAGTCATTTCCAGATTGTCAATTCTCCTGAATTCCTATTCTGTTGTTCTGAATATGAAAAATATATCCAAATAATTCTAACCAATTGGCAGAAATAGAACTATTTCTTTCATGAAATCTAATGATTAAAGCATAGATTGAAGGAAAAAATATATAAAATAAATGGATAAAATTCTAGTGCCAAAAAAAAAGTGTGCAAGGAATTTATGTACAAGAGGAAATTTCCTCTGATAAATTAGGTGCCTTTTGATGAAACTACCATAGAGCTGTTCATCACAGCATAAATGCAGGGAATTAAGTGGTTTTACTTGCAGTCAGATTTCAGTTCAAAACTATAAAGTGAGTTTGGCAGGTTTCACTGTTTGAAGGGTCACTTCAGAAATATTGTGGGGCACTCCAAAAACAATTTGCCCAATCCCTCTAAAGCTTTAGCACACACACACCAAGACCATGCCTATTTGCAGACTGCCCCCCCACAGCTATTTTTCAAACAAAGCATTTCTCCTGACTTTCATAAATGCCAGTTTCTAATCATTAAATTATGTTGGCAATAGCAATCATTAGGATGAGTGGAAAGGCATAGAAACCATTTTTCATTATGTCTTTGCACATAAAAATGCATTTTAGTGTAGCTGTTGTTTTATTTTACAAAAAGGGAATATATGATAATGAGCCTATAAAAATGTTCTAAAGTTCATTTTGATTGGATGTGTCTAAGTGTGTACATGGGTATGTGTGTGTGTACCTAGGAGAAGAATCTTTGAAAATAACTTTATTAGAAAGTGGATCAAGAATTCAAATGAGGCCGAGGAAGAGGACAAGATGGCGGAAGAGCAGGGAGCTCTGTAATCCGCGCACGCCCGTATGGATTGAACTGAGAAGGACTGAAGGGATAAAACTTGGATTTGCAAGTGGGGGAAAGAAGAAACAGACGCCAGAAAGAAGACAACCTCAAA
>CM053570.1:39089282-39100411 GCA_028646485.1 Cryptoprocta ferox
TGTTCAGTTATGTTGCTTAAATCTGTTTTGAGCAGTTCTGTGGCTGTGACTTCTTCCTGGAGTTTCTTTAGAGGAGAGTTCTTTCGTTTTGTCATTTTGGCTAGCGTTCTGTCTCTTGTCAGTTTAAAAGCTCGTTATGCACTGTGTACCTGTTAGTATTGCTCTATTAAAGGAGGCTCATTGACTGTCCAGGGCCTGTCCTTTCAGAAAGTGTTCTTTTAATGGTGTCTTTCGCTTTCTCTTGCTGTGCCTTTGATTATTTTTCTTCCCTAGTCAGTGATATTTGGGACTCTCCACCACGTTTACTTTGGCTTGTTTCTTGATGTAGCTGTGAAAAGGAAAACAGACTAACACACAGGGAACAAAAGCATGCAAATGCACAGACAAATCAAACAAACAAGCAAACCAGAAGGGAAAAGGAAGTAAACAAAAGGAAAGAAAGGAAAGAAAAGAAAGAAGAGAAGAAAAGAAAGAAGAAAAAGAAAACAAGGGGGGATAGAGACAGCAAAAGACTATGGACAGTCTAAAATCGTATAACTAGCCGAGAGGAGAGATAAGAATGAGATAAGGGAAATATATCTGGATGACAAGAGACAAAAAGGAGAAGAATAGAAAAAAGGAAAAAAAAAGGAAAAAAAGAGAAAAAAGGTAGCTCTTCTGTGCAGATGGGTATGGTTTGGTGTAGTTATGTCAGGTCTTGGGGGCAGCTCTCCGAGGGCCTGCCTTGGTGGTTGGGGGGAGAAGAATGGCGGCGCTTCTAGCTCTGCTAGATCCAAATGTTGCAAGCTGTTCTTCTGAGTCCGATCTCCCTGTGCCTCAGGCGAGCCAAACTGTATTTTCCATGCTCCACCTCGCTTCCAAATCCTAGTCCATGCAGTTCAACACTGCCACCAGAGATGAGATGCGCTCCCGTTGGCGGCCGGCCTCCCAGCCGGGATCCCACAGGTGGTGGGGGCCACCTTTCCTGGTGCCGCCTGGAACGGGCACCCACCGGGTCATGCAGGAGGCGGGGGCCACCTTTCCCGGTGCTGCCTGGAATGGGCGCTGCCGCCGCCTTGCCCAAGGAAGAATTCACCAGCCAGATGGGACAGATTTCTCTTCCCATGTCCAGAGGTTATATATGGGGAGACAATGTCTCTCTCCATCCTGGGGCAAGTTTTTTTTTTATCTCTTCTTTAGAGACAGTTGTATGAGCATTTTCAGTCTCTCTTTCTCTTCCCCTTGTCTCTCTGGGGCACAGCGCACTCTCCCTGTGTTGAGTTGGGGCTCCCACTCCCTGCACTTCCGGGGCCCATCCCATCCTCCACTTTCCCAGTTCACAGTCACTCACTCAGGCATCTTTGAAGTTGTCTTCTTTCTGGAGTCTGTTTCTTCTCTTCCCCCACTTGCAAATCAGAGTATTCTCCCTTCAGTCCTTCTCAGTTCAATCGATGTGGGCGGGTGAAGATTAAAGAGCTCCCTACTTCTCTGCCATCTTGCCCTCTCAGTCTTTGTTTTAAAGTCATTTTGTAGCATATAATTATTGATATCCTGGCTTTTTTTTTTTCACTTCCATTTGCATCATGAATATTTTTCCATCCCTTTACTCTCAATCTTTATTCATCTTTAGGTCTGAAGTGAGTCTTTTGTAGGCCACATATATATGGATATTGCGGAATTTTTTAAAATCCATTCCACCACTCTCTGTCTTTAGATTGGAGCAGTTAGGCAATTTACATTTAAAGTAATTATTGATAGATATGTACTTATTGCCATTTTTAAAATTTGTTTTTTGTAGTTCTTCTTTGTTCCTTTTTCTTCACTTGCTCTCTTTCTTTGTTACTGATGAGTAGCTATAGTGTTTTGTTTGGTTTTCTTTCTCTTTATTTTTTGTGTATCTATCATAGGTTTTGGGTATGTCGTTACCATGATGTTCATATATAACGTCCTAAGTAAATAGCAGTCCATATGAATTTGATGGTCATTTAAGTTCAAACTCATTCTAAAAAAAACAAAAAGACAAAAAAAAAAAAACCAAAAATGAAACTTAACCAAACAAAAAACAGAAAAAAACTTTTTTCTCTTCCTTTTTCTCTTCTCTTCCTTTTTTACTCCCTTCTCCACATTTTATGTATATGTTGTCATATTTTACATCTTTTATTCATATTTTTCTTATGTCTAATTATAGTTATTTCTATTCCACTTAAAGAAGTCCCTTTAACATTTCTGTAAGCCTGACTTAGTGGTGATAAACTCCTTTATCTTTTGTTCGTCGAGGAAATCTATCTTTCCTTCAAATCTGAATGATAACCTTTCTAGGTAGAGTGTTCTTGGTTGTAAGTTTTTCCCTTTCAGCATTTTGAATGTATCATGCCACTCCCTTCTGGCTTGCAAAATTTCTGCTGAAAAACTAGCTGATAGTGTAGGTTTTTCCCTTGTAGGTAATTTTTTTGTTTCTCGCTGCTTTTAGGATTCTCTCTTTATCTTTAAACTTTGACATTTTAATTATTAGGTGCCATGGGGTAGACCTCCTGAGCTCGTCTTTTTTGGAACTGTGCTTCTTGGACTTGGTTGTCTATTTCCCTATTTAGGTTATGGAGGTTTTCAGTTATTATTGTTTCGAATAAGCTTCCTGCACACTTATCTCTCTCTTCTTCTTATGGAACCCTTATAATCAAAAGATTTCTTGGGCTTTTTAAAACTATTTTCTCTTTTTGCTGCTCAGCTTGTGTTCTTTTCATTACCCTGTCTTCCAGAGATTGCTTTTATGTTCTTCTGCATTCTCCAATCTACTGTTGATTACCTCTAGTGTGGTTCCCCCCTCCCCCCGTTATTGTATTCTTCACTTCTATTCGATTCTTTTTAATATTTTCTATCTCTTTATTGGAGGTCTCCCTGAGTTCTTCTATTGTTCTCTCCAGCCCAGTGAGTATCTTTATGATCATTACTTTGAACTCTTTATTAGGCATATTGCGTATCTGTTTCATTTAATTCACTTACTGAGGTTTTTTCTTGTTTTTTCTTTTGGAGCATATAATTCTGCATACACATTTTGCTTGACTTCCTATGTTTGTTTCTATGTATTAGGCAAAATGACTACTTCTCCTAAGTTGAAGGAGTGGTCTTATGTATGGTGACCTCTATGTAAACATTGTATGCTTAGTGACTTTTCTTGGCTGACTGAAGCCGTGGCTATATATGTTATCTTTTGAACCATGGCTTTTTATAGAGAGAATAAAGAAAAAAATATTAAGAAGAAAAAAGAAAAAAATAATAAAAGAAAAAAGGAAAAAAGAAAAAGGGACAAGGAAAAAGGAAGAAGAACAGAACAAGAACAGAACCAAAAAGAAAAAAACAAATAAACAAAGCCAGACAGATTTTTAAAAGTATTTAAAATAAGGTAAAATAAAACAGTAAAAAAATATGATAAAAAAAAACCCACCACAAAACTGGCTGCTTTTCTCTGCCCCAGCACCACAAGGGGGCTTGCTGAGGTTGTAAACTCACGGTGAGCCAGATCCTGTTCCAGGCTTTTAAGGTGCATGGGGTGAGAATACTCCCATAGTTCTTAGGTCTTTTTAAACTGCAGCCTTTTTTCCTGTGTCCCAACATGGCTAGTGCTGGTGTGGGCCTGTGACCCTGGGCCCCCTAAAGTTGCAATCTCCCTATGATGGCTGGACACATCCCTTATGGTGTCTGGACCCTGCTCTGGTCCAGGTTTCCAACATGGGGTGGGAACATAAACCTTATCATTTTCCAGTCCCACTGACCTGGAGGGCCTTCCCATAGGTCCTTCAGTTCTCGACAGAGTTCTAGTGTTGCCTTTCTTATATGCTAGTTGTTCTTTTAAACCACAGCTGTTTTCTGTGCCCAAGGACAGAGGGATCTGTTCTAGGTCCCTTAGTACTATCTCTTCTCACTGACATTCACAGTGTTGGGGGTAGGGGTTCCCTTCTTGGACTTGGTTGTCTATTTCCCTATTTAGGTTATGGAGGTTACCATATCTCCTTCTCCCCTGTTGTTCTCTTGCCATTCTCTTTGTCTTTGGTTGTTTAAAACTGTTCAGTCAGCTCTCAGTTCTTCTTCAGGAGGAATTGCTCTATTGGTATAATTTGTTGTGTTCTATGGAGGAAGTGAATTCAGAGTCTTCCTACATCGCCATCTTGAGCAAGAACCATGCAATTATTTTCTTTATTGAAGCTCCAATTGTCCCATCATTGACCAGTGATATCCTCTTGAGTCCTATTGATAGCTTCCTTGCTCTCTGGTATGTCAAGATATTCCAGTTTCTTCTTGTACATTTTCTGTCCCAGACTTCGAATCAACAATTTCTTCAACAAGAAATTCTGGCTTCTTTTAATGGGAAATAATTTCATTAATAGGAATTTTACTACTTCAATAAACAGGGCATACATACAAAATATGTGTGTGTGTATGTTTGTGTATGTTGACACAGATATATGTTTTTTATTAAAATAAAATACCTCATGGAGTTGTTTCAAGTTTAGTGCTTGTTTTCTGTACACAAGCTTTTATAATAAGGCAGAGTAGAGAAGTTGGTTAATAATATGCCAGCTGGCTCTGCAACCACTTGATTAAATAATGAATCCTGAAGGCTTTCAAATATTTGATATAACAACACACAATTACCTCTAATATGTGCATAATGTTGTTAATAGGGTATCATTTCTATACACTTGAAACTTCCAATGTTCAAGTGGAAAATGTATAAAGACCACAAGGATGTTTATTGCAGACTATGCTTTGGTTTTGTGATTCACATTAACATATCTTCTTATAACATTATTGTATATGGTACAGTGCTAAATAAATAACAAATCTGTAAGCTGTTTAGCTAATTGTTCATCATTTTATTATTCCCAGCACCTAGTATACTGGGCTTGGTAGGCACACGGTAGCTGCTTAACTAACATTTGTGAAATAAGTATTGGTGCTGGTAATATAGCAATGAGTAAGTTGCGCTTTCTTGCCTTCATTTTCAAAACATTATTTTTAGGCATTAGCATTAGTTTTACATACTTTATTGGATCTGTCTGACCTGAGATAGAAGGTCAGTTAAGAGAATTAATAGGTTATAGGTGGGCCTTGACCTAAGAAACAATATTAAGAAGCTCTTAATATTATCATCAGTGTCTGTAAATTTCCTAAATATAATCTGTGTTTTGTACTTTGTATTTTTCATTACATCATAACGGTTAATTTGATGAAACAGATGATGGAAATGTGTTTGAGGCTAACACTAATTAAAAATTAAAAGACAATGTTGATGAATAAAATATGCAAATTGCAATGAAATTAGACCTGATATTGGAGATGATGTTAACATTTTACAGTTTTCATTAAGTGGCTTTTCATTAACTCCTAAGAGGGTAGTCACTCTGCACAGCCATGTAAAATTAGACCATCAGTTGCCAGGAATTTTTTTCAGAAATTATTTTACTCTGCTACTTTTGCACATAGAATTTTTTTAGCTTAAGACTAAATTATTGAGTTTATACATGAGTTAAATTTACTATCTCCCATGTACCTTTTAACTATGAGGATATTTCTTTGGTTTTATCTGGTGACATCAAACATTTTGGTACTTTTAATATTGCGAAGTCATAAAATGGCCTTGCATTGTCAGATATGATAAAGTAGAAAAAGGAGAGGAAAAGGGGAAGAATGTAGTCTCACTGTTTGTAAAGATTAAAGGGAAAAAGTGACTTGACTCTTTCCATATATCCTGTTTAAATACTGCCACAAGTGGACTTGCATTGACAGTGGACCAGAGACCGGTTGTTTTGCTGATTAACTAAGAGTATGGGTATTTTCTGCAGAGCTTTGGAACTCAGAATCTAATTACTTGCTACCAGAATCTTGTGTTTCCTTGGGAGCCTTTTAAATTTAAAGTATCTTAAATTACCTTTGAATTTGTTAAGGCCACATCAACAACTGAAACGTCAAAGCATTTTTTGGAGTCTCAAACAGCTTCCCTTTAGGTGGTACCTGGTCAGCTAAGTGTTTTACTTGAGCTATATAATTGTTAGAAAAAATTGAATTATTTTACAGCATTAAAAATTGTGAGTTATTTTTAACCTCAAGCATGAATTTCTGGTAACTCTTGAAACATCAGACAATTTGACAATGATGGACCTACATTTTAATATTGCAACTATTGACTGGAGATTAGTACTGGAGTTCCTCCAGGCTCTGTCTCTTCTTTTGGTTGACACTGAGGGTTAGTCATGACTTATTAAGAGAGAAATGAAACATTTCTTGTATTCTTATCTCTAGCATCAGTGGCAAAGTAAAAGATAGATGAAGAAGGCTGCATATGTCAAGAAAACTGGGAGAGAGCAAAAGGGAATATTTTGTGTGTGTGCACATAAGAGAAAGATATTCCATGTATTTAATATCAAAGGTATGTCTGTTTTGAAAGAATACAAATTAAAAATTTTTTAATGTTATTTATATTTGGGGGGGGCAGTGCACAAGCAGGGGATGGGCAGAGAGAGAGAGATGGAGACAGAATCTGAAGTAGGCTCCAGACTCTGAACTATCAGTGCAGAGCCTTACGTGGGGCTCATACTCATGGAGCAGTGAGATCATGACCTGAGACAAAGTCAGATGCTTAACCAGCTGAGCCACCCAGGCTGCCCTGGAAGAATACAATTTTAAAAAGTCATTAGGAAGTAAATCATCCTAGGACTGTGACTGATAAGAGGTAAAGACAATTGATAAAAAAGAAAAACCTAATGATCTGAAAGGAATTGACATACCAGTAGCACTTCTTTTGGAATGTGAACAAAACAGGTGCAGATACTTTGAAATGCAATGTGTGTTATATGAAACAATTGTCCCTGTGTGAAAACTTTTTGCAGATGGTGAAATTTTTATAAGATTTTATTTATAAGATTATCTACCAAGTGTGGCAGAAATTGTTTCCCAAACAAAGGCAAGCATTTTATAGATAGAAACCTATCTAGCAATACTGCTTTTAAATGTAGGAGCATTTGTAGAGTTTTTAAATTGTAGCTGATGAGAACACAGATATAAATAATACTATGAAGTTGTCTGTATTTATCTTGGTATGGAGGAAAATTTAGTTGTCACTGAAGAACTTTTAGATATGGTACCTATGACAGGTATAACATCAGGAAACAGTTTATTTTTTTAAGTTGGGAATAATCTTCAGAGGTTTAATGTAGAATGGTTAAAATTAGTTAAGTGATGGGGCTCTTCAAATGGTGATGATTAATTTATATTTATTATAATATTATAAAATATACATCCAAGGTGGCAACATTTTACAAGGATATGAGACTTAAGAATATTCATTATAACATCATCAGGAATTGCTTTGTGGTAGAAAGTGAAATAGAATAAATGCCATTGACTGAATGTACTCATGGCATGAACAATGGGTAGTCACAGTGACTTAGATCCCTAATTGATGGTGTGTTGGAGGTTAAATCCATAGTTGTGGCATTGTGCTGTAAAATTTTTGTGTAGTTTTGAAAGAACTTGTTTTTTTTAATTATATTTATTTTGAGAGAGAGGAGGAGGGGAGGAGAGAGAGAAAGAGAGACAGAGACAGAGACAAACAGAGACAGAGAATCTTAAGCAGGCCCCATGCAGAACCTTACGTGGGGCTCAATCCCACAACCATGAGATAATAACTTGAGCCAAAATCAAGAGTCAGATGGTGAATGGACTGAATCACCCAGGATCCCTGAAAGAAATTGTTCTTTATGTTATCTGAGGACAAATAACTGTTGTGACTCATCAAGAAGGAGAGGACTAAAGATGGATTTGACAAGATTAAATATCAAAGCACCATTTTATTACCTCCCAAATGTAGGGGTTTTCATCTACTCTGTTAGAAGACAAGAGTTAGACATGGAGCTGAGGCTTATTACTTTCTGGCCCATGTGGAGCCCTTGGGGCTGCTTGCTTAATGGTGCCCAGTAGATTCTTGTCCACTCAGCAGCATGGGAGACATAAAACATGTTTTATATCTCAGTGACCAGAGAAGCAGAAAATCATTGAAAGACAAGGACCAAACCTATACTGCTCTTTAAAATCATAGATATATATTGTATTTAATATATAGGAAATAATATAAAAAATGGTAAAGCAAATACCCATGTACTTAACCATTTAGCTTAGTACATAGAACTTCTGTACTCCCATCTCACCGACCTTCTTTCTCAGCACCCAGAGTTGATCAGTATCTTGATTTTGAGTTTTCATTCTCTTGCTTTTGTCTATAGTTCTAGCAGATACTCACGTATCCCTAAACAATATGTTGTTTACATTTCACATTTTTGAGCTTTATGTAAAGGTAGTCATGCTGTATATATCTTTTGGTGATTTGCTTTTTGCTCAACAATCTGTTCTTGAAATTCATTCATGTCAGTGCATCCGGTTTATTCATTCTCACTATTGCATAATATACCTTTGTATAAACACGAATACTGTGTTTATTTCCATGTTGATGGATATTAGGGTTATTTCTTTTTTCCTCTCTGCTAAAATAAGCGAGGTTGTTATTTCAGTGGAATGCCCACTGTGTGTGAGGCACTGTTTTAGATTCTGGGTATACCTCAGTGAAAAAAAGAGACAGAAATTTCCACTCTTATTGAACTTATATTCTAGTTGGAAAACAGACAAAAAATAAATTATATAAATTGTTAGAATGTGATAACTGTGATAGAGACAAAGGAGAGACAAAGATAAGGAGTGCTTGTATTGGGGATGATATTGAGATTTTGAACAGGATTATCAGAAAACATCTCGTTAAGAGTGTGAATGGTGGGGGGCACCTGGGTGGCTCAGTTAGTTAAGCATCCACCTCTTCATTTCAGCTCAGGTCATGATCTCATGGTTTGTGGGTTCAAGCCTCATGTCGGGCTTTGTGCTGACAGCGCAGAGCCTGCTTGGGATTCTCTCTCTCTGTCTCTCTCTCTCTCTCTCTCTGTCTCTCTCTCTCAAAATAAATAAATAAATATTTAAAAACAAAAGAGTGTGAATGGTTGAAAACAGATTTGGGGATGACAGAAGGAACTATGGAATAATCTGGGGAAAGAATGTTCTAAGCAGAGGGGATAGTGCAAAGACCTTGAGGGGGTTGCTTCCCTTATATTTTGTAACTGTCTCCTGGTGCACATGTTTTCAGAGGTTTTCAGATGTATGTTACTAGGCATGGAACTTCTGGATCATGGGATCTGCTGTTATGTGCATTCTTTTTTTTTATTTTTGAGAGAGAGAGAGAGAGAGAGAGAGAGAGAGAGAGAGCGAGCAGGGGAGAGGACAGAGAGAGAGAAAGAAAGAATCATAAGCAGGCTCCACACTCAGCATGGAGCCCCATGCAGGGCTCAATCCCACGACCCTAGAATCATGTCCTGAGCCAGAATCAAGAGTGGGACACTTAACCAACTGAGCCACCCAGGCGCCCCTGTACATTCTTAATTTGATAGGTGTATTGGTCTCTGTGTGTTAACTGTTTTAGCACACAATCTTCTCTCTCTTTAGTTTCCTTTTCCTCTCATTTCATCATCTCCTTCTTATATTAGTTTGGAAGTTATATACTCTATTTCTATTCATTTAGTGTTACACAAAACATTTAAACATGCATACCTAATAAGCCTAAAGTTGATCAATATAAGTACTATCTTTGTGAATAATACAATGTTAAACATATTAACTCAAATATGCCTCTCTCATTTTATATGCTGTTTTTGTGCAGTATTTAGTTGTATCTTTAAAAAAGTCACTAGTTAAACACTATTGCTATTGTTTTAGACATGTATACTCTTGTTTTATGCAATCAGTGCTTATTCTGATTTCCTATATATTTTCCAATTTCTTTATTCATCACCGCTCCTTACATCTCAAACTTTAACTTGAGATCATTTTTTTCTCCTTGCAACACATTCTATAGAATTTCCTTGGCTGGGGGAGAGTGTTGAGCATAAACCCTCTCAATTTTTGTCTGTCTGACTTTTGGGAAAAGATTATGGGCTGGCTTGGGCAATTAGGTTGCCTTTGTATAATATGGTCAATGCGTAAGTCACTTTTCTTGGATTAGACAGCCTAGGTGGCAACAGTCAGGTATTATCTGAAACGTGTATTGTTTTAAAGGAAGCCACAATGAAATCTTCTGGAAACGTGTGCATGGGGGCAATTTGGTCAATATAGAAGGTTGTATGTTCCACATATCTCTCTTCATGGGAAACAGGAACTCAAAAGCACACTGCCCAGGCACAAACTCTGTAGGCCGCAGCCAGGATTGTTGGGGAAAGCATGGCAGTTTTGGTGCCTGTGTAATGAATTCCAAAATATTCCTCAGATATTTAATATATTCTGCTACTTTGAGAGTGAAAAAAAGATTTAAGAAATACGTTATCTTTAGAAGCAATTAAAATTTTTCTATTTTCTTCTTGACTAAAAGCAAATGTTGTGTTTTAAACTTCATTGGTTCTGTTATCACCTTAATTAAGGAAGAAGAAAGAAAGATGAGGTAGGGTAATGTAAAAATCTGAATGCTATGAGTAAATGATGAATTCTGACAAAATCTTCTTTAACTTGCATTATTAACCGCCTTTCCCAATCTCAAAATGAGCCATTTTTCTGGCATATTGGATAAACAGCTAGTATCCAAAATCTACAAGGAACTCACCAAACTCCACACCCAAAAAACAAACAATCCAGTGAAGAAATGGGCAGAAGACATGAATAAACACTTCTCCAAAGAGGACATCCAGATGGCCAACAGACACATGAAACGATGCTTAGCGTCACTCATCATCAGGGAAATACAAATCAAAACCACACTGAGATACCACCTCACGCCAGTCAGAGTGGCTAAAATGAACAACTCAAGAGACTATAGATGCTGGTGAGGATGTGGAGAAATGGGAATGGTGGGAATGTAAACTGGTACAGCCACTCTGGAAAACGGTGTGGAGGTTCCTCAAAAAACTATCAGTAGAACTCCCCTATGACCCAGGAATAGCACTGCTGGGGATTTACCCAAGGGTTACAGAAGTGCTGATGCATAGGGGCACATGGACCCCAATGTTCATAGCAGCACTTTCAACAATAGCCAAATCATGGAAAGAGCCTAAATGTCTATCAACTGATGA
>CM053570.1:39100511-39134106 GCA_028646485.1 Cryptoprocta ferox
AATGAAATCTGGCCATTCGTAGCAAAGTGGATGGACCTCAAGGGTGTCATGATAAGCGAAATAAGTCAGGTGGAGAAGGACAGATACAATATGTTTTCACTCATAGGTCTAACAGGAGAAACCTAACAGAGGACCATGGGAAGGGGAAGGGGGGGAAGAGTTAGGGAGAGGGAGGGAGACAAAGTACGAGAGACTCTTGAATACTGAGAGCAAACTGAGGGCTGAAGGGGGAGGGGGAAAGGAGAAGGAGGTTGATGGTCGTGGAGAAGGGCACTTGTGGGGAAGAGCACTGGGTGTTATATGGAAACCAACTTGACAATAAACCATAAAAAAATAAACACTAACACACACGTTTAACTAAAAAAAATGAGCCATTTTTCATTTCTAACAGTTTTACAATCTCTCTACAGTGATCATTCAAGTTCAGGGTCATTTTTATGTTTTACTTTTTTTTTTTTTAAATAATTAATGCTTGATGAAGCTGGCAGGCATTCAGAACTTAGTTGGACATCTTCAAAACAAGAGATACTAATAATTTTCTTGTTCTAGTTCTTCATGCCTCTGTGAATAAATATGTAGATGTGGCCATTAGATAATGCTTGAAAACTAATAAAATGCTAATTCACAGAATAAGATTAGATATCACTGTTTTTGAAAAAGGAAGTAAGGGCAAGGTATCCTAAAGTCCTCTCATGAATCAGATTTGTAAGCCATTTATTTTCTTTTTCAGCACTTTAGCAAGGTTGTTTAAACTATCTTGGGACCAACTTCATTCAACTTTCATAAATATTCTGGTAATAACTGTGTCAGCACCAGGAATTTCTAGCAAAAGAAGTGTATTTTCTAACAAAGATTAAAACAGATGGATCTGCATGTTATACCTTTTTTTTTTTGATTCACTTCATTTGCTGACTTAACAACTTATCCAGCTGCTTTTGATCAGCAGATTCCATATTACTAATGTATCAATTCTTGGTTTATTTTTTAGTGCCAAAGGGAGGAATGTATAGATAATATAATCAAAATTTATATACTTTGTACTTTGAACATTTTTAGTATCCTTTCTTCATTCCCTTCCTGAATCTTGGCTCTTTTAATTGTAAACTGTGTGACCAACCTTGGACAAGTTACTTAAACTCTCAAAACCTTAGTTTTATCATTTGGAAAATGGAAATAATCAATAATGGTACTTAATTCATAGTAATACTGTCAGGACTAAATAAGACCATCACGTACAATACTAAAGATATCTCCTGGCAAATAGTAAGTACTTAATAAGTGAACATGACTTTTGTTTATTAATACTGGAATAGTAGCTGAAGCAGTATGGGTTGAAGGCATTATAATTGAGGAGGCAAAGGTATTAAAAAGACAGTGTGATGAATGGACTGTCCATGTGGATGTTGAAGTCACCCAGGATGATGGCAGGAGAGGGGTAGATCGTCTGAATTGTTTGCCAATGTCTTTGGTTAATCAGGGAGGTGTGGATAGAGACCGGTAAACAGCAGCGATGAGGAAAAAGAGAGGCATGATCCTTAAAGGAGCAGGGATTTTTACCTGAAGTGGGAGGAGCATAGATCTGTACAGGAGTACTGGAAAATAAGGAAAAGTCTGATCTCCAAACCCATACCTAGTATATATGGGAAAATGGGCATTTGACCCTCAGTGGGCTGTTGGGGCTATATACTTGTGATGTATCCAAGTTTCAATTTAGGCAAGGTTTCGGAAGACATTGGGGATGTTGTAAAGGTATTTTTACTCTGAAAGGAGTTTCTCTGAGACACAATAAATAAATTTTAGAGAAATAGGAACATTATGGTTGGTTTAGAGGAAAGAAGTCCAAAGTAAAGTGGGAATGAAACTGTGGGAAAGGAGAGCTGACTCGAGGGAATTGTATCTTGGATGATGATCAAGAATAACATGTGTGTGAGGCAAAAGGGTTCCAGAAGGAATTAAACCTGTTTTTTGGTTCCTGTCAAGATGGGGGAAATTAGCCATGAAAAAAAAAAAAACCTATAAAATGAAAGAGTGGGACTAAGGCTGTTTGAACTGGTGGGTGTGGTGGCCGCAGCCTCAGACGGCAGGCTGCCAGAGGCAGTGAGTGGGGAGAGGGGAGTTTGCAAGTTATGCTCTTGCCTCTTCCCTATGTCCTTGGGACCATCAATGTCCACCCCTTCACCATGGAAATTGGCAGCAGCCGTCCAGTGATAAGAGAATAACACAAAAGCCCTGCTGGGGTAGTGGGATGTGTCTGAAAGCAGCCCTGGAGAGACCAGCTGCCCTTGGGCTTTCACTCCTCCATTTCTTGCCCCTCCAAGGGCCCAGGGATGATGAAGTTACAGTGTAGGAAGACTTCCTCCTTTCACTGGTGCTTCTAAGTGTTAAAGGTGAAACCCTAATCAGAAGATCTGCCTGTGCAGTGGAAGTAAAGGTGAGGGTTAGTGGAGGTTTTGTAGTGCCTAGTGCCTTCTAGCCTCCGGTCCTCTCACTTAACTCACTGGGGCTGACAAACTAGCGCCTGCCTTCAAGCCATTCTCATGACACAATTCTGGACAGAATAGCTAATGCTCTCCAGTTCTCAAGCACACACAGCAAAACAAAACAGCGATACTAGAATCCTGAAAAGTAGAACCATTATAAACAAAAGATATAAACTCAACACCATATATCATCTGAAGCAGTTTTATTGCAACAGAATGTACCAAGAATTTAAAACATGCTTGAGAAGTATACTTATTAGTAACATGAAGCAAGAAAAAGAAATTTTAAATAAGAACTGGGGCTCCTTGGTGGCTCAATAAGTCGAGTGTCTGACTCTTGATTTTGGCTCAGGTCATGATCCCAGGGTGGTGGGATTGAGCCCTGCATTGGGCTCCGTGCTGAATGTGGAGCCTGCTTGAGATTCATTCTCTCTCTCTCTCTCTCTCTCTCTCTCTCTCTCTCCCCGCCTCCTCTCTCCCCCTCTCCCTCTCTCCTCTCTCTCCACCCCTTTCCTTCTTTCCCTCTCCCCCACTCATGCTCTCTCTCTTAAAAACTAAAATAAAAATAAAATGAAATAAATTAAAAAAGAAGTTATAAATAAGAACTAAGGGGAATATTCAGAATGGAGAATATGGTATTGAAATAAAGTATATAAGCACTAGGGTAGGTATCAGCAAACACATAGCAGAAGAATAGATTAATGAAGACAAGATTGAGGAAGTTACCTAGAGGGAGCAAGATAGAATAAAGAGAAAAAAAAAGACTAAGAGATATGACAGGAGAAGTACAAATATCCAGTTGATAGGATTTCATAAAGGGGGGGGGAATAAGAGGATAAATACTTGAACAAACAAGATAGTTTAACTTCTCATGATTAAAGATAAAGAAACAATTCCAGCTAGAAAGAGTTCATACAGGACCGAACGGGATAGAGAAGGGAATATCCGCATGTGGAAATTTAATAGCACAATATAGGAGCATTAAGACAAAAAGAAAATTCTAACAGCTTCCAGAAGGAGATTCCCCACCAAAGAAAATGAACCAGATGACACCATATTTCTCAACACCAATATTAGCTATTTTAAAAAAATGAAGAAATAATTTTAAGGCATTGAAGAAAAATAGAACTTTGAATTAAAATTTGGTTTTATCCAGCTAAACTGTCATTCAAGTATGAGAATATAATAAAAAATACTCACAGCCTGCAAGGCCTTGTTGCACAATCCCCTACCACATTCTCTTGTGTTGTTGCACAACCCCCCACCAAATTCTCGTGTGTATTAATGGATTAACGGATTGTGTATTAATTAATGCAAAGCTTTCTAAAATGAAAAGCTGGTTTTTTTTGGCAAGGTTAATAATACAATCATTTTCACACAAGAGTGATCAAGAAAAAAATTCACATAAGCACAGAACAAGAAAACCCATGCAAAACCGTCATCTCTTTTTTTCATATGCCCAATGGAGGAAGGAGATTGCCTGAGATCCACAGAATGGGTCATCTGGCTCATGTTATTAAAAATCTCCTCTGCCTAGAAGATGCAGATGTTTACACACCCCGTGTCCATGTGGAGAGATCCGTCTACCTACTATCCCTCTCCTCAACCTCTATTTTATCAATTTTCCAATTGTGTTTCCTCTAAGATAGCATTGTAAAGGTGATTGCTGGCCTTGGCAACTAAAAGAAAATTGCTTTTGATGGGCTTTATAAACAAGTATGCAGAAAAAAAATATTGACAGGTCAATAGCTGAATACCAGAGGATGTGTTGATTTATTTCAGTAAGGAAGCGATATCTAGAGCAGTAGCTGTATTTGGAGCCATCATCTGTTTAAGTTTTTGAAAATCCACAGTCATTTTCTGAGATATATCTTTCCTCTGTCCTCTGTATTGCCAAAAAGGTGAATTGAATGGGGTATGAAGGAAATCACAACCTCTGCATCCTTAAAGTCCTTTATGATGTAATTAATCTGCAATTTCTCCAGAAATACAATATTGAAGATTAATATAGCAATTGCTAGTTTTTATGCTCTCAGGATTACCTAAGTAATTCTGATGGACAGTGCCTGAGGGGTTGAATCTCAATTTTTTTTTGTTGGTCATTCTTTGGTCATTCAGTATTTGTGCGTTGAATGCCTTTCATGTGAATGGAACAACACTCTGCTTTGAGCTAGAGGAGAGAAATAGAGGAATAGGAGAGAATGCCCTGAGCAGTTTCTCACTACCTTCTTGTAGATAGTGACCTCACAGCAATTTTCATATTGGTCCTGACAAAGGCAGGGAACCTAAGCAATTTTCACTAACCAGATTTTCAACCTTCTGATGTAATTCACTTTGGTGAGTTATGGCAAATTCCAAGCAAATACACACTAAATGGGATACACGCTAACATCCCAAGTCAGAAATGTTTGTGAGCTGAGATAGCTGTGTGATGTAGTTTATATCCAGAAAAGCCTCTGAGACTTGACTATAATGTATAGGCCAGAATGATGAGCTCAGGTTTAAAAAATTCCTTTCTACCCCAGGCCAGTCCAGCATGCTTCCTTAAATATCCATGCTTGCCTCTTTCTTCCCCACTCTTCAGATATCATATACAAAGCACAAACTCTGTTCAAAGACAAAAATTCTAAATCTTGTGAATCTATCATACTTTCATTTTACCATGTTTCTCCCCCCCTTTTAAATTTATTTATTTATTTATTTTGAGAGTGAGAGAGCACACACGAGAGGTGGTGGGGATAGGGTAGGGCAGAGAGAGGGAGAGACAGAATCCCAAGCAAGCTCCATGCTGTCAGCACAGAGAACTGACGTGGGGCTCAAACTCATGAACCCGGAGACCATGACCTGAGCTGAAATCAAGAGTCAGTCACTTGGGCACCTAGGTGGCTCAGTTGTTTAAGCATCTGACTTTTGATTTCTGCTCAGTTCATGATTTCACAGTTCTTGGGTTTGAGCCTTGCATCAGGCTCTCTGCTAATAGCAAGGAGCCTACTTGGAATTCCCCTTCTCCCTCTCTCTCCCTTCTTGTCCCCCACTTGTGCGCATGCTCTCTCTCTCTCTCTCAAAACAAACAAATAAACAAACAAACATAAAAAAAAAAGAATAGGGTGCTTAACTGACGGAGCCACTCAGGTAACCCACCATGTTTTCCCTTTTGATTCAGGACAACTTCTCTTGCCTCTCTTTTGAGTTAGCCTATAATACTATCTACCCATATGGGATTTTGGCTGTTCTTTACTATTAATTCCTTTTTCATCCTGGAAATACATCCTTAGATCATTTCAAATGATGATTTCAAAAGAGTCACAGCCTCTTCTCCATGACTCACTCCTATACATTTCCATCGGACTTTTCCCACCCTTCTAGGGGGATTTGACAGCTTTACTCCAGGTCACCCTGAGATCGTATTGGTCTGATTTCAATAGAAAGTATCATTCATTCAGTCAATCCAACTTGTTGGTAGTTGAGCAGATGACACCCTCTGATCACTTACACTTTCAGATGAATTGTTTTTTAATTTCATGAATACCAGAAGAGTAGAAGCCAATCCTATTTGCTTCTTACCTTAGCTTCCTTAACATTACAGGGCGACTTCAAGTCTCAAGAAGAGAAAGGAACTTTTAATGTGGCTAGCAGGGACACAGAGACTTCTATCACTCATGTCACAGCTGTTTTAAAAATAAATTTTGTGTCAGGGGTTTCAGCTGCTAATATTCATAGTTTCAAGTTCATAACATTGTTCTTAAATAAATAAGATAGAACCAGATAAGCACTCTAACAACTAATGAATATTTGTTTCAAGTCGTAAAACTGTTACTAACTCGACATAGGTTAATTTAAAGACCTTTGGAAATGAGTTTGGATTTCAGTGCTTGAAAATGTCAAATATAAATGTAATAAATCTATTACCATTATCTCATTCTTCAGGTGATAGTGTCGTTGGTAGTTAAAACGCAGCTCATAAAATTTATGTTAAGGCTAAATGGCTTTAAAACTTTTTAGAGAAGCATCTTCAGAAAAGCAACAGATTGAAGCTGATAAGTGTAGAATATTTAAACCAAGTGAATCAACTAAGCCACAAAAGATGGAATTTTAATGACAGGTTAATGAAACAGTATATCCACACTTACTTGACCGGATGTCGTAGACACGAATCATTCAGTGGCATAAGATACTGGGAAAAAATACATTCTCTCCCAAAAGGTGATTGTGGTTTGAGGGGGTCCCTTTTTATGGGAGTGAAGCAAATATAATAACTTACAAAGATGGGTCTTTAAATGTTTTCAAACATGCTAATGGAGCACAGAGCTGAAATTTCTAGGTTATAACTACACAAAGACAGGTCACTTCCCCACCCAACATAATTCCTGGAATTACCTGTGAGCAATTAGGCCCTTGTGGCTATAAACAGGATGAGTTAGAGTTCAGTCAGGGTTTATCAGGAAAGCCAAACCACCATGAATGCTATGGGAATAAGGGATTTGTTTTAGGAATTAGAACACACACATGGGAAAGATAAGAAAGTGAAGGCCTGAAATGGGTAGTTAGCAGATCACAAAACAAGTCACTGACTCGTCCTTTCCATTGGAGTGGGTGGAGAAGTCACAGCTTGCAAAAAATTCTGCAAGGTCAAGTATATCCAGCTGTCAAAGTGGGACCTCAAAGTGGGAGCTTGTGGAGAGGTCTATTGGAAACGGTTGTCTTTGTGGTTCCACAGCCAAGATTCTGGTGTTAGGCTTGGGGCTGCTAATGGTCAGCAGGGCCAGTAGTTTGAAAGACAAGCTGAATGAGGAACAGATGAGTGTGATTTACACGCTGGGCACCTCTGCATCTGTCCCTCACTGTGTCTGACTGATGAACTTCTCAGAATAGTGACGCCTGCTTCACCTGTCTTCCAATTCTTGCACAAGTTCACTGTCCCTTACCATACTGGGAAAAGGATCCTGGGAGATATAATTTGCATTCTAACAAAAGCAACAATACCACAATCCAGTACAGTTCCCCTCTTATTAACTTGGGATTTATACACACCTCTTTTCACCATGTTTATATCCAAAAAAATTCAGTAGCTAAATCATTTTTCCAGATAGTGTAATGCTGTCATTCCTCATAAACCAAAAGCATGCTAAACTTCTCCTCAGTGTAGTATACACAAAGTCCCACTTTATCCATCTTTGGATGATATTAACTACTCTTTTATCAGCATCACACTTTTCCTTTGATAACCTGTATATTAAATATTGAAATATAAAATTATTCACTATTAACAGTGGGAAAGGGGAAAAAAGAAAAGTAGTTTATAACACTTCAACTGATCATGCTTCTTTGTCTTTTGGGGTGACCCAAATCTTCCTAATTGAAGGATCTGGTCCATTAGCAGTCCTGTCTGCATTGAGTTGTAGTTTTCTGTTAGCTTAAATTGCATATCTTGGATCTACTACCATGCTCTTCAAGGAGACACCTGCATTTTAGGCATACTCCTCCCTGCTCCTATTTTATTTTATTAATTCTGGTATCCAGTAGTCTCTTAAAAGTCTAATTATTTCTTCTTCCCCAATTTCACAGTCACCTATAAGTCCCTTTAGAAAAGAATAGGAGAAATATTTATAGTATAAATATTAGAAGTATAGGAGGGTCCTTCCTTAAGGGGTTCTGGCTCACCTTTCATATATGTGGAGATCATATATTCTAGTTTTTTAAAACACATAATTGGGATATAATTTACGTATCATAAAGTTCATCTGTTTAGAGTGTACAGTCAATGTTTTTTAGTATATTTACAGAGCTGTGAAACTATTAGTGTGATATAACTTTAAAACATTTTATTATTCTTCAAAGAAATCTTGTATCAATTGACACCACTCCACACTCCCCCTCTTGTATCCCACTTCTACCTCCCCAGCCCTAGGCAACCACTAATATATTTCTTGTATCTATAGATTTGACTATCCTGGACATTTTAAATATGACGATACAGTATGTGGTCTTTTGTGATTGGTTTCTTTCACTATATGTGTTTTTGAGATTCATCTGTGATAGCTGTGTTGCAGCTATCAGTGCTTTATTCATTTTTATTGCAAAATAATATTCCACTGAATGGATATACCACATGTTGTTTATTTGTTCAGTTGGCAAAGGACATTTGGGTTCTTTTCAGTTTCTGGCTATTATGAATAATAATACTTTGAACATTGATGTACACTGTGTGTGTGTCTGTGTGCATGCGTGCACATGCATATATGCATGTGTGTGGCATATTTTTTATTGTGGTTCATTATTTTTTAATTTATTTTAATTTATTTATTTTAAATGTTTATTTCTTTTTGAGGAAGAGAGAGAGAGAACAACAAAGCGTGAGCAGAGGAGGGGCAGAGAGAGAGCTTCAGGTTCTGAGCTCTTAGCACAGAGCCAGATGCAGGGCTTGAACGCATGAACCATGGGATCATGACCTGAGCCAACATTGGAAGCTCAGCCAACTGAACCACTCTGGAACCCCTGTTTTATTGTGTTTCTAAGAGTACCATCAAGAAAGTGAAAATATAACCTATATATTGGGAGAACATTTTTGAAAATCATGTATCTGATAAGGTACTTCTATATAGAATATAAAACATCTCTTACAATTCAATAATAAAAAGATAATTCAGTTTAAAAATGGGCATATTCTTTGAATAAACATTTATTCTAAGAAGACATATGAATGGCTCATAAGTACATGACAAGATGTTCAACATCGTTAGTCATTAGGAAAATACAAATTAAAACCACAATGTGATACACTTCATATCTACTATAATGGTTATAATAAAATGACAGCCAACAAATGTTGGTAAGGAGGATGTGGAGAACTTGAACTCTGATGTATTGCTGGTGTAAATGTAAAATGGTGCAGCTGCTTTGTAAAACAGATTGGTATTTCCTTGAAATGGTAAACATAAAGTTGCCATCTGATCCAGAAATTTCACTCTTCTGTATTTAGTCATGATGGCAATAGCTCTTTGAGTGACCTACTTAAAGTCTTTGTTCAATGCCTCTTTGGGATTAGCTGGGTTTAACAAAAACTGGTTTCAGTCTTGGACTCTCATCTTAGTTTCAATTTTATTGAGACTAAAAATTTTTGAAATTTGTAATACTATGGGAAAATATTAATCAAAAAGATGAAGACTTCTTTGGAGAAATAGTTGTTTACCATTTTCACTCCAAAGAGAAATAGGATAATATAATCTGGATATTTACTGGCACTAGAATCTAATATAGAAGTCAAAACTACCCCAATAGCAAGTTAGCTAAATAATGTCAATGTAAGTGATCAGGTAAACCAGTTTCTTTTTTTTTTTAAGTTTATTTACTTATTGAGAGAGAGAGAGAGAGAGAGAGAGAGAGAGAGAGAGAGAGAGAGAGAAGGTGTGTGTAAGCAGGAGAGGGGCAGAGAGAGAGGGAGAGAGAATGAGGTTTGAACTCATAAACCATGAGATCATGACCTGAGCTGAAACTGAGTCAGATGCTTAACCAACCGAGCCACCCAAGTGCCCCAATCAGTCGTTTTTTTTCGGGAAAAGAAAACCTCTAAAAAGGAGAGTGAATTTCAAGATATTTTTTATGGGCTTTCCAGCGTTTTCTTTGACATTGTTATTTCTATGGTTGTTCTATGGTCATAACTTTCTCCATTGTTGGAAGTAGGATTTTATAACATTACTAAATATTTTTCATGTTAAAAAATAAAAATTAGAATCAAATAATTATAATTATTTTGTTATCTTGAAGGAAGTGCTAATATGATAGAAAATAATCAGATTGGGAGTGTCATATTTTTAAGTCTAGGTTTCTATTCCAGACCCTTAGGTTTCCTTTGAAATTGAGTAGAAAGGTAAATTGTTTTTGAATTAGTAAAAATCATTATCTGACTCAAAAAAATTTTCTTGTGTTGCAGTATTAATTTTTATTGACGACAATTTGGTAGCAAGACTGAACATTTGAGTTTCTTATTACATCAGACTGAGTTACTGTGAATTTAAGACATTTTAAAAACTTACAGCAGATTTTCTAGTTTTAGTACTAGATGCCTACAAGTGAAGCTGTCCTTTAGCTTGGTGATAGATTTTAACTGAAATGTAGCAGAATGTCCTAGATTTTACATTAGTATTCTTTGGAGAAAGTTTCTTTTTCCTGACTTAATCAAGCAATATATAGATAAATTTTTAAATGTTTATCTTTCAGAGAGAGAGAGAGAGAGAGAGCACAAGTGGAGGAGGGGCAAAAGAGAGAGAGAGAGAAAGGAGACACAGAATCTGAAGTAGGCTGAGCTGTCAGCACAGAGCCTGATGGGGGACTCAAACTCATGAACTGTGAGATCATGACCTGAGCCAAAGTTGGACACTTAATCAACTCAGCCACCCAGGCACCCCAATCAAGGAATATATTTTGCAATGAAACACTACTAGTTCATTGCTATTTCTTTAGATTGCTTGCTGATAGAAATTAGTTAATAATGAAAAACCAGACATTCCAAAAAGACCAACTATGTCAGCATGTAGACTCTCTGAATAGAACTCTTTAAAAAAAAGTTAGTAAAGTTTTACAAAGTCCCATGAAAAACCTAAGAAATTATTGGAACATATGTCATAACATATATAGTATGTATATCTCAATAAAACTGAAAAAAAAAATCCTTGGACCAGGTTTGGTGACAACTCAGGATGCGTTTTTCTCCAGAAGACTCCTTGATCTCTAGTGTAATGGACTTCTTACGGGAGCCTTCTAACTGTCCATATGCAACTGAGTCCTCAACATGTCTGAATCCTAAAGTCCACATAACTTGAGTTCCCAGGTTGGAAATCCTGATGTAGCTATTAGAAACATACTTTTATTAATTAGAATACTACAGTGATTTTCTTGAATCTTTTTGAGAGCAGAACTATGCCTTATATCCTCAATGCTAAATACAGTCTCTGGCACATAGTAGGAAGCTACATGAACTCTTATTGACTAAATGAATCAATTCATAATATTTTCCTCATAAAGATGCCTTTTCCTCCTAATTTTAATTTCTATTTTGCTTCTCAACATTGTAATCCATTGTTTATTGGGAAGTATTTCCACTGACAGTCCATTAGAGGCATCCTTCATGAAGGGTTAAAGTGGGAACAAATATTTATTTTCTGGTATTTGATAGACATTTGAAACAGGCATTATCTATTTTCAATCCTTATGACTGCATTGTTAAGGAGATAAAAATCCTCCCTTATTTTAATGAAGTGCTTATGTGTAAGAAAAGTTGTCCAAGATCTTCTTACCAGCGCTAATAAGAAGCTGAACTAAAATCTAAAGACTTGTCTGCCTCAATCCAGAGTTCATGCTTCATCAAGGGCACCAGACACTGTCTACATAGCCATGAGGGATGCTGAAGAACCCTTACATCTACTTCCAGGAATGTGTTTATCCCTTTCTGAGTCCAGCATAGACCAGGAAGCTTGGCACACAATAAACACTAGTTTTAAGGAACCAACTAACTCCAAACTTAAAATAATTCTTAACTTAAAAACATGCAGTAAATATTGATTAGTAAATGCCTATAGTTCTGGATAAGAACTATATGACATAAAGGACTGATGAGGACATTGAAAGAAAGCAAAAATAATTAAAATTAAATAATTGAAAAGTAAATACAGACTCACTGGGTATGGTATTAACATTGAAACCTGGCTTAGTCAACTTTAAGACTAGTGATTATCTTATGTGTTGCTGTGTGACTCATCATTCTGTTTTAAGACTAGTGAGACTCTGAAGATGGAGGTGTTGAGCAACTAATGGTTTCTATTTTGTTTTGCAGATCATTTCACTGTATGGTTGTTGGAACTATAAAGTTGGTATTGAAAGATATGCATTCCTTTGGTTTAAAAATGTTTTTTAAAAAATGTTTTATTTTAACACATATGCAGGGAACTCAGTTTCCAATTATAGTAAAGTTAGAAAACTAGCTTGGAAATTTTTGTAATTTATTTTCACCATGGAATGAAAGGAATAAATGAAGCATGGAATTTTAGATCATTAAACCCAATTTTCTTTTCTTTTCTTATTAAATAAGAAAACTGAGACACAAGATGGCTGAATTAGTTGATTACATAGTTCACTAGTACAGAGTCTAGCTAGTTCCATGTCACTTGATTTTTTACCTAGTGTACTTACTAAGTAACTGAAATATGTGTTTTTCAACTAAAGGATAAAATGCAAGATAGCTTTCAAGTAAAAGATAAAATTTCTTTATATAATTAAAGATTAAAATAAAATGGTTAAGATACATTTCAAATGTTCCTACACACTGAAAAGAAAGTGCCTTTCATTCTTGCTGTTTGGCTCAACAGATATTCATTTGCTTTGTTTCCCTTCCAATTTGACCTGGACCCAATAATCAATTTTTCCAACTATTCTCACCAGCATCCTTAATTCCCTTAAGATATTTACTGTCCATTCACCCCTTTTCCAGGCCCCCTGTTATGGATCAATGATCTTTCTTCTTGGTTCCTGCCTCTGGGTTTCTGAGAAGTGCTCAAAAATGTTGCATAACCATGCTGATGGTGCCATTACTAGTGCAAAAGTTCCACACTCAGCTGGGCCTCTGATTATGCTTAGCAATTCTTTTCTTAATCTGTGGCAGGGTCCCTTTTCCTGTCTTGTATGGATTAATTGTAAACTATTACTCCTTTTCTCAATCCCTAGCCTCGTTTTTGTCCCCTACCTGAGCATATGGTGCTTCCAACTTTACTCAAACCATCAAGACCATCAGGTAAGCATTTCCTCAATATTCCTTCTGTTCACTTCTGAAATTAAATATATTTTTTTCACCTTTTCTTCCATCCTTAAAGGAAGCATAAGAGGGACAAGAGAATGGCCATGGAGTCAGACAGCATCTCAGCTCTTCAGGCTATTAGGTGTGTGACTTTAGTCAGATTACTTACTCTGTGCTTAAGTCTCCTCTATATAATGAGTGTGATCACAGTACTTACCACATAGGTTTGAGATAAAGAGTAATGAGGCAATGTACATAGAGTGCATGGTGCTTGGCACAAGGTAAGTGTACAAGTTAGCAGGACTAGTTTTATTGTTGTTGTTTTGTTATTATTGTTATTGCCTAGGAAATAAATTTTTCTCCTTCCTCAGTTAACGTTAACCATCTCCTTTAGGATTTTGAGCTATATTTTATAGCCTCTTTTCAACCCATCTCTCCCCAATGCCACCTTCTTTTCAGTTTAAAAACATGCTCAAGCATTTCATTTCCAAAAATATCAGTAATGAGCCTCTTTAGTGTATATCTAATTCTAACTCTTATCCTGACTTTAACCCTGCCTCATTCTCGTCCTTCCATTATCATACAATTTTGGTAACTCTTTTTTTTTTTAATTTTTAAAAATGTTTATTTCTAAGAGAGAGAGAGAGAGAGAGAGAGAGAGAGAGAGAGAGAGAGCAAACATCAGCAGGGGAGGGGCAGAGAGAGAGGGAGACAGAATTCAAAGGAGGCTCTAAGCTCTGAGCTGTCAGTACAGAGCCCCCTGTGGGGCTCGAACTCACAAACTGTGAGATCATGATCTGAACTGAAGTTGGAGGCTTAATGGACTGAGCCACTTAGGCACCCCTCAATTCTGGTAATTCTAAGTAATTTCTGAGCTGCCACTGGAACTCAAGCCCAGAATTCATTGTTGAGTGGGATGGTAATATCTGCTAACTTTGAGATGCTACTACTATATGGCCAAAGAATGTAAAACTTACTCTTTTTCATCATTAAAAATGAATTCAGGGGCGCCTGGGTGACTCAGTCAGTTAAGCATCCAACTTCAGTCAGGTCATGATCTCAAGGTTCGCGGGTTCAAGCCTCGTGTTGGGTTCTGTGCTGACACATCAGAGCTTGGAGTCAATTTTGGGTTCTCTTTCTCCCTCTCTCTCTGCCCCTCTCCCACTCATGCTATGTCTCTCTTAAAAAATGAATAAACATTAAAATTTTTTTTAATGAATTCAGGGATGTTAGTGAGGTGGTGGACTAGGAAGCCATGGACACTCCTTTCCCTTCTGAACATAATAATGGAGCCAAAATCATGGACAACTTCCTTTTGTGAGAAATCCGTAAACTAACTGAAAGACTCTTACACTCCTGGCAAACGTAAAACCAGACTCAGTGAAGCCAGCAGGGAGATTCAGGATACCTTCTTGCTAGCATCCCTATCCCCAGCAGTTTCATATATGAATCAATTAATATGATAGACCACATTAACAGAATAAAAGATAAAGATCACATGATCATCTCATAGATGCAGAAAAAGCATTTGGCAAAATTCAACACCATTTTTTGATAAAAACTCTCAACAAATTAGGAATATAAGAAAATTACCTCAATATAATAAGTTTGTATATAAAAGCCTACAGCTATTATCATACTCAACAATGAAAAAATGAAAGCTTGTCTTCTATGATCAGGAACAAGGCAAGATTGTGCACTCTTACTACTTGTATTCAGCGTAGTACTAGACGTCCTAGCTACAGCAATTAGGCAAGAAAAAAAAGCATCTGAGTTGGAAAGGAAGAAATAAAATGATTTCTGTTCACAGATGATATGATATTTAATATAAAATAATGCTAAAGCATTCACACACACACACAACACTTGTTAAAACTAGAAATAAATAAATTCAGTAAAGATGCAGGATACAAACTTAACCTATAAAAATCAGTTGCATTTCTGTACACTAACAGTATACCATCTGGAAATGTAAATAGGAAAATAATCCTATTTACAGTAGTATCAAAAAGAACAGGGGCGCCTGGGTGGCTCAGTCAGTTAAGAATCCAACTTTAGCTCAGGTCATGATCTTGCAGCTCGTGAGTTTGAGCCCTTCATTGGGCTCTGTGCTGACAGTGCAGAGCCTGGATCCTGCTTTAGATTCTGTGTCTCCCTCTCTCTCTCCCCCTCCCATGCTCGCTTTCTCTCTCTCTTTCTCTCAAAAATAAATATTAAAAAAAAGAACAAAATACTTAGGAATAAGTTAATACAAGGAGGTGAAAGTCTTGTACACTGAAAACTAGAAAACATTGCAGAGAGAAATTAGCAAAGACACAAACAAGAGAAAGACATCCCATGTTCCTTTTAGTGGAGAATAGTATTTAAAAGCCAAAATCAGGGCATTAGGTGCACTCATTACTATTGCTGTATTGTTGTTCCTAGACCCTCTCAGTGGACAGAGCTAGGTGGTATATATGTGTATACATGTATACACCCCCCACAACTACATCCTCATGCACAAATACGTACATGTGTATACACATATGTATATCATGTTTATGCCATATTTTGATATACATCTGTATAATGAAAATCATGAATTGACTCCAATTCTAACCCAATACTACATGGTTCCTTCTAGTTTTCTCCCTTTCATATTTGTACCCCCTTTCTCTGACAGTGAGATACCCGGCTCCCTTTAATCTTAATATTTTTACTTAGTTGATGGATATTTATGAAAATAACTAATCTCTCACTTCAGCTGTCATTATTTTTACTTCATGGATTCTCTCTTGGCTCACTCAGACTCTGACATTACATGTCAGACTCCCCTTCTACACATGGATGCTCTCTGCACACTGCTCATACTTTAACTTTCCACACTGGATCACCCTTTATCCCAAGCTTTCCTCATCCCATCTCCCCTCCACATGGTTCCCTCCTTAATTTGTTCAGATAATGATATTCCACAATACTTTGTCTCTTTGGGTAGATGCCCTCCTCACCCTGGCTGGGCTTCAACATCTTGCTCAAGGTTACTATGACTACTTCCTACTTTCAGTATAAATGACTATATTGTTATGGCCTCACTTATGGCTTTAGAACAGAACTGGTCAGGAAAGAAATGGAAGGGAAAAGGAAATGAAAAATTGTACCCACTGGAATTTATCCCCAATCCCAGTTTCTGCCTCCAGTGCTGATCAGTCTTAGCCCATCATGCCTGCTCATTGAATCATGAGCCTTGCCAGTTCATCATGATTTCTTACTAATTCCTGTTTGTGGTTTGCTTGGCCCTTGTATCTGCCCATTAAACATGTCCCTGACTTAAACTCTTCTAGTGCCATGTCCCCTCTCCCTCCAGGCTGCAGATAGCAGTTCAGGATCAGGCTCCTTCTGACTCAGCCCACTTCTGCAGCAATCACAGCTGCAATCTTTTGCACTGTGAAGGCACAAAAGATAAGATAAGAGACACCAAACCAAGGATCATCTCTGAAAAGTGATTGAGGAAACTACAGTCATGAAGGAAACTGAAAATAAGGAAAAGAAGAGGAAACTAGAATATACCTTGGGAGGAGTGTTTATGTCTTTATATTTAGGGAATAGAAAGGGGAAGAAAATAGGGAGAGAAGAGATATCTTGGACTAATCTAAAATCTGGAAAAAATGGAAATAATTGGTCTAGGTGATTAATTTTTTGAGAAGAATTTGACTCAGCGCTATGTCTTTAAGTGATTTAAATTGGAAGGGTAGTGGTATTATTATAAATCTGGAGTAAACTAAGAAATATGACATTATAGAATAATTTGTTACAGTAAAATGACTCAGTAGGTTGAGTCAAACTAAGTGATTCATCTAGACAGCTTGTCAGATCATCTGACAACCACTTTGGCTGACTTTGGAGTTCAGGGTCAGTTACAGAAAGGCTAGCTTCTTCTGTTTTAGTTGACTTTTAGGTGGATAGTTTGTTATGACAATAGCAGTCTTATGAGTTCATTATAAAAAGCCCCGTGGAAGAGACCCTTTGGACAACAGACTGCTTGACTGGTCGTTTGTTGAGGACACTTTTTGCCTCGATGTTCTTGTTCAGATTGGCAAATTCTCTGGAAATGTGTGCAGTGTATATTCATTTTATTCTCCACTGTATCCCTATTACCTAATATGCTGCCTGGCATATTGTAGATTTTCAATAAGTACTAATGAAATGAATGAGTGAAAGGAGATTGTTTTACACTTCTTTGAGAAGTCACCATCTGATGATAAGAAAAGCAATTATAAAACATTTTTGGGGACAACTATGGGAAGGTAGTCATGGCTTAAAAAATTTCAAGACCATTTGGAATCTAAAAAACAAAACACATGAGGGGAGCCTGGGTGGCTCAGTCAATTAAGTGCCAGACTCTTGGTTTTGGCTCAGGTCATTGTCTCATGCTTTTGTGAGTTCAAGCCCCATGTTGGTCTCTGTTCTGACAGTGTGGAGCCTGCTTGGAATTCTCTGTCTCCCTCTCTCTTTCTGCCCCTCCCCCACTCATGCTGTCTGTCTCTCTCAAAATAAATAAGTAAACTTAAAAAATCCACAAATGAATAAACAAACAAAAATCAGAAACAGACCTATAAACACAGAGAACAAACTGATAGTTGCCAGAGAGAAAGGGGGTGGAGGGAGGAGCAAAATGGGTGAAGGGGAGTGGGAGTTACAAGTTTCTAGTTATGGAATGAATAAGTCATGAGGATGAAAGGTATAGTGTAGGGAATATTGTCAGAGGTATTGTAATAGTGTTGTTTGGTGACAGATGCTAGGTATACTTGTGGTTAGCACAGCTTAAAGTCTAGAGATGTTGAATCACTGTATTGTACACTTGAAACTGTAATGAAAATGTAACATTGTATCAACTATACTCAAAATAATTCAAAAATTTTTTATAAAGCAATCCTTAAGGATAGTCAATATGGAATATATTAAAGATTTTATCTGCAGCAATGCAAAAAGTGCATTCCCTTCATAGAAGTATATAGAATTTTTTATTGTGCTTATAATTTAAACCTTTCCTATTCAGATTTTGACTCCCCTCTCTGGGTCACCTTTCAGTGCAAATGTTTTCCCTATAATTTAAACCTTTTCCAATTAACCTTTGACTCTCCATACTGGGTCACCATTCAGTGCAAATGCTTTCCTCATCCCATCCCATCCCAACCATATGGTTGCTCTCAAATCACTAAGAAATAGATAGCTGGATAACATAACATTTTGAAGCCCCTTTTAGAAGCAAGTAGATGCATGCCATCCAGCAAGACAATTATGCTGATTGGATCTTCCTTCCTTACCCCAACACACAGAGTAAACTTTCAAATAACGATGGTGATAAAACCAAAGCCATTTAAAAGAAAATCATTGCAGTGATTAAGTAGTTTAGTAATAGCATATCTTCCAGATGGCTTAATGAGAATTAATGTAAGATGATATTTTCTATCATAATTTTGTTTTTGCCCCTGTTGTTATACTCATCAGACAATGACCTTTTCAATTGATTGGGGCTTAACTTTTTAAAAAAAGATTTCCCATATGGAAAGAAGAGGACTAACCTATATTTAGCTTATACTCTATTCCTGTGCTATTTAATCTTAAAAGATTTATCTTTCCATTAAGTGAAGCATAGATAATACTTAGTGGATGTGTTTCATTAAAGAAAGTCTGTGATAAAATAACCTGATAGTTAAGAGCTAGGGCTCAAGAGTGGACAGATCTTGTTTAAATTCTAGGTTCTCTCTTTTCTAGCTGGGCTTTTGGGCAGGTTACCTAATGTTTCTTAGCCTAAATTTCTCCATCGATAAACTGGGTTTAATAATGTTGCTTACTTCATTGAGATGTTTGGAACACTCAGTGACATAATATATATCTATATATATATATATAGATATATATTATATATATAAAGCAGTTAGTTTAATACCTGGCACATAATAAGTGCTTAATAAATATTAATATTCTTTATTACAGAAAGCTGTCTGCCCTCTCTCAGTTATTTTAGTACTTTCAAGGTTCATCCATGTTGTAGTATATATCAGTACTTAATTTCTTTTTATGGCTGGATAATATGCCTTTGTATGAACATACTACATTTTTTTATCCACTTACCAGTTGATTGACATTTGGTTGTTTCCATCTTTTGGTGATTATAAATAGTGCTACTGTGAACATTTGTGTACAAGTTTTTGCCCAAATACCTGTTTCCACTTCTTTTGGGTATACACCTAGGAGTGGAATTTCTGGATCATATTACTCTAAGTTTAAATTTTTTGAGATCTACAAACTGATTTCTGCAGTGGCTGCACCATTTTGCATTCCCACCATTGATTATGAAAGTTCCAAATTTTACACATCCTCACCAAAACTTATTATTTTATGTTTTTAAAAATGATGACCATCCTAGTGGTCTAAAGTGTTTGTGGCTGTTTACATGCCTCTAACAGTCTAGGAGTTTTTCTGAGGGAAGGTCTACAATCTTATTTCCTTTTCTCACATATTGAACAATAAATGGATTTTATTTCTTCTTATTTATTTATTTATTTGCATTTTTAGTTATTGTTATAATGACATTAAAATGTGGCTCTTTATCTCCAATATTTAATTGATGTTTTGGTTCTTGTTATATAATCAATGATATGCAAAGGAAGAAAGTAGAGGGTGGGCAGAAAAAAATGATTAGTAGTAATCCCAGATTTTAGGGACTTTGTGATTTAGTGGGAGATGTAGATGCATAAAGATGTTAAAACCTGCAGGAGGAGCACTATGAGAAGATGTGTAGAGTACAAAATGAGTGCAGAGGGAACATGGTTGGATGACTCTTCCTGGGGCACTCCAGGAAGGCTTCACAGAAGGACTGGCAAGTGACCTGGGTCTTTGTGAGGAAGAAGTTGGTCAGGCAGAGAACTGGGCCTATGGCATTTCAGGTGGATGGAAAAATCATAGGCAAAAGCAGGCAAGTAGGAAAAGAGTGTGTTGCATGTAGTATTTGAATAGAAACAAAAGAATATCTCAACAATGAAAATATTATTTATTGTTTATTTGAAGTGTCAACAAAGTAAGAACAAAGTCTTAGTTAAACTGCTATCGGTTTTATATAAATTAATAAGAGAAAAATATCCAAATAACACAAATACATCAAATAGATATGACAGAACAGTGGTAGTATCAAACAATTACTACATTTCAGCACTAACTAGCTATGTGACCTTGGGCAGGTTAATTACTTAGTGAAAGGAAAGGACTGGAAGATGGATTTTAGGATTCTTTCTAGTCTAATCTTCTATGAAGCAAAACAAACATGCAACTGACTCCACAGTTTCTCTTTTTGACTGAGAGATCTGGTAAAGTTAATCAAATCACTTAGACTGGTTCATGTGTATGGAAGCAAACACAGACATTTTGTTCATCATTTCCATATGGCTTATTGGTGGCCATCATGAGGCACTTTGCCTGGAAACTTCCCCTCAAAATATTGCAGAGAATAGAGAATTGAAACAGCATGTTGCAATGAAACATTTGTTAGGGTGGTTTTCATTTGTGTGTGAAAAATTGGATTTATCATGTCCTCTCTTATGAACTCTACCTTCATTCTTCCTTAAAGATATCCATATGTTTCACACAATGTGAAGGCTCTGTCACATGTCTTTTACCCTGTTTAGGTTTGCTTTCTGATATTTTTTCCCAGGAGTACATGAAACAGGTTGACCAAGAGATTCTTTTGAAATTTGGCAGATCCTCATATGCACCAAACTTCTTAATATCTTAGCTCTTAGCTGTTCCTTTTTCTTTAGACCTCCTACAAGCTTTTTGACAAATTTTTGATTTTTTGATTTCATGCTTATAGACTGAACACAAATTTTCCATTGAGAACATTGGACAAAGGCTGATGGCCTCACTGGTGCCATCTATAACATAAGGTTATATATCCAACGGTCATGGTGATAGCTTGAAGAATGCTTTCAGACTATAGTGTATCATGGAGATCTGTGTCATTTTTCTTCCACTGAAACATCTAAAATATAATTTAGGGAAAGAAAGCACAGAGTTGTTTCTGTCAGGAATTAACACAGCCAATTACAGTTACCACTGCAGATCTCATTAGTAAAAGAATACATCTTTACTGCTGCAAATGAACAGGAGGGCTGAGTTTTATGTTCTACAAATATATGTAGCTCCTGTAAACTGACCATTATTGTAAACTGACCTAGACTCATTTAATTACACCCTGTTTTTAGGTTTCTTTGGTAATGAATGATAGCTGTTTAAAATTTTCAGTTGGGTAAGGATGAACTACCTCTCCCCAGCCTTGCTAACATTGCAACGAAATATGGTTTAGACCAAACTGGACCATACAAATAGACATTTAGTAAATAAACATTTGTTAGCTAATAGGCACAAAATACTTCATAGATACTATGCTGAAGGAGTCTCATATTTCTGATTACTCTGGTGCTCTGCCATTACCTTGGAAGAATGACTCTCTTGAGGAAGACACAATGGCATTTAAGAAACAAGATTCTCCTTTTCTTATGGATCATATTAGACAATCAAAAATCCTCTAAGAACTGGACATAGGACCATCTAGAGATCAAGCCACTGGCACCATTCTGAAGGTTGAAGCTAAAGATCTCACTAGATTCTTAAACTCTGCTCATCTGAGGGTGGTGAATGCTTCCAAAATATTTTAGCCAATTCACATACCTGAATCCTTTAAATTTATCAAATGAGGATGCATTTATATCATTCACTTTGCTAACTGACAAACCACTGATTTCACCTATAACATTCTATATTTGACATGATGTATGCTAATTAATAAAACATCTGTTGATCTGTGAAGCTGGTAATGGGAGCTCTTGTAATAGCCACCTCTGGAATATGGCCTTAAGGGAATAAAGCTAGCTGGCCTCCTCTGGAGCACAAATTCCTAATGGGAGTAACTCAACTAATGATGTGATACCACTTGCAGAAGTCCTTTAAAGAAAATTATGGACAACCACTCAATAGTACCTTGTATGTTAGTTTCCTATTACTGTTGTAATAAATTACCATGAACTTAGTGGCTTAAACAATACAAACTGATTATCTTATAGCTCTTGAGGGTAGAAGTCCAAAATTATCTTGAGGAGCTAATATCAAGGCGTTTGCAGGGTTGCATTCTTTCTGGAGGCTCTAGGGAAGCATCTATTTCCTTATCTTTTCCAGCTTCTAAAAGCTGCACACATTCTTGGCTCATGGCACCATTACTCCATCTTCAAAGCCAGCAATGACTGGTGGAGTTTTTCTCATGGTGCATTATTCTGATTCTCTGCTTTAATCATATTTCCTTCTCTGATTCTTCCTTTCCTTTCCTTTCCTTATAAGAGTCCTTGTGATTATTAGACTCACCTTGATCATCTACAATAATCTTCCCATATCATGTTCCTCAATCATATCTGTTGAGATCCCATTCCCTAGTTCTGTGGATTCAGAGGTGGAAATGTTCGGGGAATCATTATTCTGCTTGTTATCCCCTGCTAATATTCTAAGTAATTTTCTTAAGGATAATTTTAATTTAACTTCAATTATCGAGTCCCATAGGGAGAATAGAAAAGACATGGGCTTCAGACAGACAGATTATGGCTAAATTCTGGATTCTTACCCAACAAATTATAAGCCACTGGAAAGGAGATGGAATTATATACTATTATACCATATATATTATGTACATTGCCAAGAAGATTAAATAAAAGAATGGATGAAAACCTGGCCCCATGCCTGTCATATAGGAGATACTGAATAAATGCTAGCTAAAGGTACCAATCATAGTTATTAGCAGAATTTTAGAGATGGAAAGAAACTCAGAGATCATATATACTGCAGCAGAACTACCTGTTTATAGTCTCAAGCAAATGCATTTTTTAATTGAAGTGTAGTTGACACACAATGTTAAAAAAGAATCTTGCATAGAATTTCACAAAGAGCCTCAATCAGCAAAAACAATAAAAGGAACAGATGGGTCCCTTAGGTGAAATAAGGTCCTTTCACCTTGTCCTCATCATGCTGCTTCTTTTCTTTCTGCTTTTTCTCCTCTTTTTATTCTTCTTTTTGACAGATAATCTGTTGTTTCCAGAGCCCTGGTCTCTAGTCTAAGGATAATAGCTTGAAAACCATGGATCTAGTCTGACCTCTCATTTTGCACTGAAAGATAAAGAGGCACAGAGAGGTTAAGTGACTTCCAAGGTTGCATAGCTATTCAGTGGAAGAAGAGGTATCAGAATACAAGAGTACTATATTACTCTTAGTCCATTGTTTTCTCTCTCTATCATGTTGGAGGTAGATATAGTAGAGTGACCAGAAATCTGTTAGAGAAATGAAGACTTTTAGGAAATTTAGTTAAGGCAAAATATCCTAAATGATGGCAAAAACAAAAGGAGCCTTTCTTGTGCCACAAAATCTGATTTTGTATATTACAAAAACAGTACTCAGAAGTACAAAATTTGGCACTTCATCAGCACCACATAAAAGGATTGTTGTTTGTGAGATGCAGTAGATTAGAAACAGCTTCTCTTCAGCGAAATAGTGCTAGAATTTTGTTTGAAGCTGGGGTTCTCCACAAGGATTTGGAGTTTTGAATTTAGGTTCCAGAGAGCTGGGGCTCTATTGAAAATCTCAGGACATGCTTGTAGGACAAGGCAAGTGCAACAAAGCAGAGTATGGCTGTTTTCTATTGCCCAACCAGGCTAAGGGAGACCAGATGTCCTCATTTTCAACTTCCCTTTTAGCTGTGGGTCAGAATTCTCTTTCTGCCAGGTTCTCTGGGGTGTTATAAATGGGACAGAAAAAAATGCCTGCCAAATTATGTTATAAATTCAGTTTTAGTCTAGCCCAACCCTGAAACACAAAAGTTCAAGTCTTTGAGACTTAAAAATTCAACAGTCCAGGGATTCCTGGGTGGCTCAGTTGGTTAAGGATCTGACTTGATTTCTGCTCAGGTCATGATCTCACAGTTTGTGGGATCGAGCCCCGTGTCAGGCTCTGTGTGTGGAGCCTGCTTGAGATTTTCTCTCTCTCCTTTTGCCCCTCTCCTGCTCACGTGTTCTCTCTCTCTCAATAAATAAACATTAAAAAAATTCAACAGTCCAATGGAACAGTGTAGCCCTTGTCCAAAATTAGTGTAGAACTAATAGGTTACTAGTTTTAAAATCTAGGTCACTTAACTGTAAAATAAGCAATATTTAATTATTTCATGAATGAGCATAAAGTAAACATTGAATTATATTTTTTCATGGTTACACTCAATGTGTTATCTTGAAGTTATACTTTAGGTATACAAACAGAAGTGTGTCTATTGTCTGGACCATGAATTCAGTCCATGGTAAGGACTCATTCACAGTTATTAAATATTACTGATGACTATTGGAACCTTCAACAGGAAAACTAATGGTGAGTTAATTTTCTTGTCAAAAGAACGTCTTAATTTCATAAAAAAATAAAAGTGAAAGCACATCATATATCTGAAATCTACCCATTTGATCATTGAGGTCTAGTTTTCACTTTGACTGATTACATTGTTTGTGTCACTTACTATTGATGAATTGTCTGAAGAGGTGGCTGGTGAGAAACTTGAGACTGGGCGGAGGAGTTAAAATGGTGGAGAAGTAGGGGGGCCAGGATTTCCTTGCACCCACAGACAGAGCTGTATTAAGGTCAGATCACTTGGAACATTCAGGAAATCAATCTGTGAATTGATCTGACAGGATCTCCACAGGTGAAGGGAGTCAGCTTGGTGGGACAGAGGTGTGTGTATGTGAATTGGGAGAGATAAAAATGGCATAGGCATGGAAGGAAGGGATCCCCTTCTGTGGAGAGACAAAAGGAAGAGAAAGAAAGGCTGTGAAATTGTGGTATTGAGTTAGTACAAGAGAAAAATCTCTCCGGATCATGGACTGGGGAACGAGAAATATGGAGAGTGCCAGTTTCCACTTAGCAAACAGCTTTAGGAGCCGAAGATTGGAGTTTTCTGAAGTGTGACTTTCTCTGTACTGGAGGTGGCTGGCCTTGTGTACACCTCTGGGGGAGGAGGCTGGTCCTGGGGCGCGATATCGATCTCAGGGTCACACTGGGTGAGAACAGTCCCTTCCGTTTAATACTGTGGGAAGGTTTATTGCCTCCCCAAGGACAAAAGGCCCTGCAGGTGCCAGCCAGCAGGGTGGAGTGGCACTGTACCAGAACAGAATCCATGTGATGCAGGGATCCTTTAAAATATTGGGTTGAATCCCAGTACCTAGGAGGCTTGGGAGACTGTGGAGTAGGACAAGTTGGCTGCCTGCACTACTCTGTGAGGGGTGCCTGAACAGCATGGTTTGTGACACCAGTCCAGGGAGGAGAAAGTGGGGTGTCACCATTTTTCTTCCCATCTCCAACAGGGTGGGGCTTCAGGGACCAGCACAGTGGCCCCCACTGGAGGGGGTACTGCTTACACCAAACACTGCCCCTCCATGACTGACAACTGCTTACTGGAGTGGCACTAATACTGAGTGAACCAGATGGCCTCTCCTCCAGACCAGCACAGACAGTGGTCCCAGGCACCAACAGAACAAACAGACAACTGTCCTGCAGTTTTATATGTTAGTCTGTCTTTTTCTTTTCTTTTTTTCCTCTTCTCTTCTTTTCTTTTCTTTTTTTTTTCCTACCCTCGTTTATCATTTATTCCTTTGAAATCAGGCTCATAGTTTCTGATTTGATTTTTGGTCAATTATATATTAACCAAATATGTATATAGTCCTTTTCTTTTTCTGTTTTTTTTTTTTGTTTAATTAGGCAGTTTTACTATATTCTTTTTGCACCTTTCTATATCTCCTTCTTTATTTTCCTTTCTCTTTATGGATTAAGCCTTATAGTTTCTTTGATTCTCTGCTTGGTCTTTTTCTCTGCCCCATTTCATTTTTCTCTTTGTATGTGATCAGGTCAGGTATCCCCCATCCCTTGCCTTTATTCCAGTTACTTCAATGAACAAATCAAAGCACACCTGGTGGAAGGTCCAAACAATTCACCACTATGGGCAAGGAGGAGCTTTGCAGAGAACTGACCAATGAGATAGAGCAGCTAAATACACAACAACAGAGTGCACACAACACACTCCAAAAACATTTCCTGAAAAGTCAAGCCCCAGAAAATGTATGACCCCTTTTTAATGTAGTAGTACTCACAGGTGTAGGACACATAATCAGCTATTAAAGCATGTAAAAGACAGAAGTGTATCCAAAATGACAAAAAGGAAGATTCTCCTCAAAAGAAAATCCAGGAAGAAATGATAGCCAGAGAATTGCTCAAAACAGATATAAACAATATATCTGCATAAGAATTTAGAACACTAGTCATAAGACTAATCACTGGGCTTGAAAAAAGCATAGAAGACAGCAGAGAATCTATTGCTGCAAAGATCAAAGACCTAAGAAATAGTCATGATGAATTGAGAAATGCCAGAAATCAGAGACAAAATAAACTAGATGCAGTGACAGCAAGAAAAGAAGAAGCAGAGGAAAGGATTGGTGAAATAGAAGATAAAATTATGGAAAATGATGAAGCTGAAAAAAAGAGGGAAAGGAAATTACTAGACCATGAGAGGAGAATTAGAGACCTAAGTGACTCAATGAAATGAAATAGTATCAATATCACAGGAGTTACAGAAGAAGAGAGAGAAAGGGACAGAAGGTTTATTTGAACAAATTTTAGGTAAGAACTTCCATAATCTGGAGAAGGAAACAGGCATCCAAGTCCAAGAGGCACAGAGAATTCCTTTCAAAATCAACAAAAACAGGTCAACACCATGACATATCATAGTGAAACTGGCAAAATACAAAGATAAAGAGAGAATTCTGAAAGAAGCTAGGGACAAACAGGCCTTAAGATATAAGGGTAGACACATAAGGGTGATAGCAGACCTGTCCACTGAAACTTGGCAGGCCAGAAGGGAGTGGCAGGAGATATTCAAAGTGCTGAACAGGAAAAATATGCAGCCAAGAATCCTTTATCCAGCAAGGCTGTCATTCAGAATAGAAGGAGAGATAAAGCCTTTCCCAGACAAACAAAAAAATAAAGGCATTCATGATCACTAAGACAGCCCTGCATAAGATCCTGAGGGGGACTCTATAAGTAGAAAGCAGCGAAGACTATAAAGGACCAGAGACATCACCACAAGCATGAAACCTACAGATAACACAATGACACTAAATCCATATCTTTCAATCATATGTTTTCACTCATATGTGGAATTTGAGAAACTTAACAGAAGAACATGGGGGAAGGGAAGGGGAAGAATAGTTTCAAACAGAGAGGGAGGCAAACCATAAGAGACTCTTAAATACAGAGAAAAAACTGAGGGTTGATGGGGGGCCGGGGAGAGGGCAAAATGGATGATGGGCATTGAGGGGGGCACTTGTTGGGATGAGCACTGGGTGTTGTAGGTAAGCAATGAATCATGGGAGTCTACTCCCGAAGCCAAGAGCACATTGTATACACTGTATGATAGCTAACTTGACAATAAATTATATTAAAAAATAAACAAATCCATATCTTTCAATAATCACTCTAAATGTAAATGACTAAATGCCCCAATCAAAAAACATTGATATCAGAAGAGTTTAAAAAAAAACACACAAAAGATCCATCTATATGCTGCCTACAAGAGACTCATTTTGGACTCGACGACAACTGCAGATGGAAAAGGAGGCGATGGTTCTCCATCTATCATGCTACTGGACATCAGAAGAAAGCTGGATGGGCCATACTTTTATCAGAAAAACTAGATTTTAAAACAAAGACTGTAACAAGGTATGAAGAAGGGCATTATATCATAATTAAGGGGTCTATCCATCAAGAAGAGCTAACAATTGTAAATGTTTATGCCCCCAACATGATACAAATATATCAATCAATTAATCACAAACATAAGCAAACTTATTGCTATAATACTGTAATTGTAGGTGACTTTAATACTCTACTAACAGCAATGGACAGATCATCTAGGCAGAAAATCAACAAGAAAACAATGGCCTTAAATGATACACTGGACCAGATGGACTTAACAGATATATTCAGAACTTTTCATCCAAAAGCAGCAGAATACACATTCTTCTCGAGTGCACATGAAACATTCTTCAAAATAGATCACATACTGGTTCACAAAACAGCCCTCATCAAATATAAAAAGATTGAGATCATACCATGCATATTTTCAGATCACAATGCTATGAAACTTGAAATCAACCACAAGAAAAAAATTTAGAAAGCCCTCAAATACATGGAGGTTAAAGAACATCCTACTAGGAGTGCCTGGTAGGAGTGCCTACTAGGAGTGCCTAGAAGTTAGGCTTCTAACTTCATCTCAGGTCATAATCTCACGGTTTGTGAGTTTGAGCCCCACATCGGGCTCTGTGCTGACAGCTCAGATCCTGGAGCTTGCTTCAGATTCTGTGTCTCATTCTCTCTCTGCACCTCCCCGACTTTGTCTCTCTCTGTGTCTCAAAAATAAATTTTAAAAATGTAAAAAGAAATTAAAAAAATAAAGAACATCCTACTAAAAAATGAATGGGTCAACCAGGAAATTAAAGAAGAAATTAAAAAATACATGGAAGCAAATGAAAATGAAAATATGACAGTCCAAACCTTTGGGGATGCAGTAAAGGCAGTCCTAAGTGGAAAATACATTGCAATTCAGGACTATCTCAAGAAGCAAGAAAGGTCCCAAATACACAACCTAATCTTATACCTAAGGGAGATAGAAAGGCAGCAGCAAAGAAAGCCCAAAGCCAGCAGAAGAAGCAAAATAATGAATATTAGAGTAGAAATAAACAATATAGAATCCAAAAAAGCCTAGTAGACTAGATCAAAGAATCTAAGAGCTGATTTTTGAAAGAATAAACAAAATTGATAAACCTCTAGCTAGATTTCTCAAAAAGAAAAGAGAGAGGACTCAAGTAGATAAAATCACAAATGGAGGAGAGATCACAACAACACCACAGAAATACAAATAATCATTAAAGAACACCATGAAAAATTATATGATAACAAACTGGGCGATCGGGAAGGCCTGGACAAATTCCTAACACACTACCAAAACTCAAACGGAAGGCAATAGGAAATTTGAAAAGATCAATAACCAGCGAAGAAATTGAATTGGTTATCAAAAATCTCCCAACAGAAGGGAAGGGGGAAAAGATAGTTTCAAACAGAGAGGGAGGCAAACCATAAGAGACTCTTAAATACAGAAAACAAACTGAGGGTTAATGGGGAGGGGTTGAGGGGAGGGGAAATGGGCGATGGGCATTGAGGAGGGTACCTTTTGGGATGAGCGCCGGGTGTTGTGTGTAATCGATGAATCATGGGAATCTACTCCTGAAGCCAAGAGCACACTGTATACACTGTATGTTAGCAAAATTGACAATAAATTATATTTAAAAAATCTCCCAACAAATAAGAGTCCTGGGCCAGATGGCTTCCCAGGGGAATTCTACCAGACATTTAAACCAGAATTAATATCTATTCTTCTCAAACTGTTCCAAAAACTAGAAACAGAAGGAAAGCTTCCAGACTCATTCTATGAAGCTGGCATTATGTTGATTCCCAAAGCACAGAAAGACCCCACTAAAAAGGAGAATTACAGGCCAATATCCCTGATGAACTTGGATGCAAAAATTCTCAACAAGATACTAGCAAATTGAATTCAACAGTATACTAAAAGAATTATTCACCATGATCAAGTGGGATTCATTCCTGGGCTGCAGGGCTGGTTCAATATTCACAAATCAACCAATGTGATACATCATATTAATAGAAGAAAGGATAAAGAACTATATGATTCTGTCAATAGATGCAGAAAAAGCATTTGACAAAATACAGCATCGTTTCTTGATCAAAACCCTCAAGAAAGTCATGATAGTGGGAACATACCTTAATATCATAAAAGCCACATATGAAAAGTTCACAGCTAATATCATCCTTAATGGGGAAAAACTGAGAGCTTTCCCCCTTTTAAATGACAGGGATGTCCATTCTCACCACTGTAGTTTGACACAGTGTTGGAAGCCCTAGCCTCAGTAATCAGGCAACAAAACAAAATAAAAAGCATCCAAATTGGCAAAGAAGAAATCAAACTTTCACTCTTCGCAGATGACATCATACTCTACATGGAAAACCGGAAAAACTCCACCAAAAAAGTGCTAGAACTGACACATGAATTCAGCAAAGTCGCAGGATATAAAATCAATGTATGGAAATTGGTTGCATTTCTAAACACCAATAATGAAGCAACAAAAGAGATATCAGGGAATTGACTCCATGTATGATTGCATCAAAAGCTATAAAATACCTAGGAATAAACCTAACCAAAGAGGTGAAAGATCTGTTGCTGAAAACTATAGAAGGCTTATTAAAGAAACTGAGGAAGACACAAAGAAATGGAAAAAAACATTCCATGCTCATGGATTGGAAGAACAAATATTGTTAAAATGTCAACACTACCCAAAGCAATCTACACATTCAACGCAATCCCTGTCAAAATACCCTGAGCATTCATCACAGAGCTAGAACAAACAATCCTCAAATTTGTATGGAACCAGAAAAGACACCCAAATAGCCAAAGTAATGTTGAAAAAAGAAAAAACTAAAGTTGGCAGCATCACATTCCCAGACTTTGGCTTTTATTACAAAATTGTCATCATCAAGACAGTATGGTATTGGCACAAAAACAGACACATAAATCAGTAGAATAGAATAGAGAACCCAGAAATGGGCCCACAAATATATGGCCAATTAATCTTCAACACAGCAGGAAAGAGTATCCAGTGGAAAAAAGATAGTCTCTTCACCCAATGGCGCTGGGAGAATTGGTGAGCAACATGCAGAAGAATGAAACTGGACCACTTTCTTACACCATACACAAAAATAAATTCAAAATGGATGAAAGACCTAAATGTGAGACAGGAAACCATCAAAATCCTACAGGAGAAAATGGGCAGCAACCTCTTAGGTCTCGACCATAGCAAGTTCTTACTTGACACGTCTCCAAAGGCAAGGGAAATAAAGGCAAAAATGAACTATTGGGACCTCATCAAGACAAAAAGCTTCTGCACAGAAAAGGAAACAATCAAAAAAACTAAAAGGCAACTGATGGAATGAGATAAGATACTTGCAAATGATCAGATAAAAGGCTAGTATCAAAAATCTATAAAGAACTCACCAAACTCAACACCCAAAAAACAAATAATCCAGTGAAGAAATGGGCAGAAGACATGAATAGACACTTTTCCAAAGAAGATATCCAGATGGCTAACAGACACATTAAAAGATGCTCAATATTGTTCATCATCAGGCAAATACAAATCAAAACCACACTGAGATACCACTTCACATTGGTTAGAATGACTTAAATTAACAACTCAGGAAACAACAGATGTTGGCTAGGATGAGGAAAAAAGAGAACCCTCTTGCACTGTTGGTGGGAATGCAAACTAGTGCAGCCATTCTGAAACACTGTGGAGGTTCCTCAAAAAATTAAAAATAGAATTACCCTGGAGGCTCGTGGGGCTCAGTAGGTTAAGCATCTGACTTCAGCTCAGGTCATGATCTTGCAGTCTGTGAGTTTGAGCCCTGTGTCGGGCTCCGTGCTAACAGCTCAGAGCCTGGAGCCTGCTTTGGATTCTGTGTCTCCCTCTCTCCCTGCCCCTCTCCTACTCATGCTCGCTCTCTCTCTCTCTCTCTCTCTCTCTCTCTCAAAAATAAATATTAAAAAAAATAGAATTGCCTACAACCTAGCAATTATACTACTAGGAATTTATCCAAAGGATACAGGAGTACTGATTCAAAGGGGCACATGCACCCCAATGTTTATAGTAGTGCTATTAACAATAGCCAAATTGTGGAAAGAGCCCAAATGTCCACCAACTGATGAATGGATTAAGAAGATATGGTGTGTACACACACACACACACACACACAAACACACACACACACACTGGAATACTACTCAGTGATGAAAAAGAATGAATCTTGCCATTTGCAACAACATGAATGGAACTGGTGGGTATTATGCTAAGTGAAGTAAGTCAGTCAGAGAAAGATGGATATTATATGATTTCACTCATATGGAATTTGAGAAACTTAACTGATGATCATAAGGGAAGGGAAAGAAAAATAAGATAAAAACAGAGAGGGAGGCAAGCCATAAGAGACTCTTAAATACAGAGAAAAAACTGAGGGTTAAAGGGGTGGGGGTTAGGGGGTGGGGAAAATGGGTAATGGGCATTGGAAAGGGCACTCGTTGGGATGAGCACTGGGTATTGTATGTAAGTGATGAATCACTGGAATCTACCCTTGAAGCCAAGACTACACTGTATGTTAGCTATGAGAGAAAAAAAGAAACTTGAGACTATTTTTTCTTGTTAATGTTGATCAATTTATCAATATTTGCTTCTCCTAAGAGGCAGTCTGGCATGGTAATATAATAGCATAACCATTTTAGCTAGGCTTGGATAAGAATTCTAGCTTTAGCACTTACTAGCCTTAGCAACCTAACAACTTTAGGAAAGTTCTCTTATCTGCAAGATAATAAACGTGCCTTGCCTGTTTTTTGAGAGTATTAACTGGAATACTGTTGTAAAAGTGTCTCATGAGATATTATAGAATGCTAGTTTTTGCTTCTCTGATATATGTCAGATACCTTTTCTAGTAAGCTATATTTTTTTAGTAGGAAGTTAGAAGCTACTGCAACCTACTGGTTACATCTTGGGATGGTGACTGAATATTCCTCCCATTCCTTATGTGTGTGATCTGGTTCATGTTTCATGTAGAACTAGCTGTTGCCTCTTCTTTAGAAGGTCTGAACTGGTCTTCTGTGCATAACATTTTACTCATTCAATTATTCCAGTGCTACAGAGTTTCTTCACTGATTTTAACTTTAAGCCATGAAATTTCTACTCAATTGTACCTTGACTTTTGAATTTTGTCTGTCTCCTTGGAATCTTTTGATTTTCTTTCTTTTTTTTTTTTTTAAACTTTATAGTTTATTGTCAGGTTGGTTTCCATATAACACCCAGTGCTCTTCCCCACAAGTGACCTCCACCAAGACCATCACCCCCCTTTACATTTTCCCCTTCCCCTTCCCCCCTCAGTTTGTTTTCAGGATTCAAGAGTCTCTCGTGTTTTGTCTCCCTCCCTCTCCCTAACTCTTTTTCCTCCTTCCCCTCCCCATGGTCCTCTGTTGGGTTTCTCCTGTTAGACCTATGAGTGCGAACATATGGTATCTGTCCTTCTCCGCCTGACTTATTTCGCTGAGCATGACACC
>CM053570.1:39143514-39229209 GCA_028646485.1 Cryptoprocta ferox
GGGAAGGAGGAAAAAGAGTTCGGGAGAGGGAGGGAGAAAAAACACGAGAGACTCTTGAATCCTGAAAACAAACTGAGGGGGGAAGGGGAAGGGGAAAAGGTAAAGCGGGGTGATGGTCTTGGTGGAGGTCACTTGTGGGGAAGAGCACTGGGTGTTATATGGAAACCAACCTGACAATAAACTATAAAGTTTAAAAAAATAAATAAATAAATAATAAACTATTTTTAAATTAAAAAAAATAATAAAAATAAAAATAAAATAATAAAATTTAAAAAAACTCTATTTAATGGGTAAAGAAGATGTATATATAGAGATACACACACACACAATGGAATAATACATAGACATAAAAAGGAAATAAAATCTTGCCATTTGCAACAACATGGATGGAGCTAGAGAATATAATGCTAAGGGTGTCTATGGCCATACCACCCTGAACGTGCCCGATCTCGTCTGATCTCAGAAGCTAAGCAGGGTCATGCCTGGTTAGTACTCGGATGGGAGAATATAATGCTAAGGGAAATAAGTCAGTCAAAGAAAGACAAATACCATATGGCTTCACTCATTTGTGGAATTTAAGAAACAAACAAGCAAAGGAAAAAAAGACAAAGAGAGGCAAACCAAAAAAAAAAAAAACAAAAACCCTCTTAACTATAGTGAACAAACTGATGGTTACCAGAGAGAAGGGAAGGGGATAGAGCTAAATAGGTGATGAGGATTAAGGAATGCACTTGCTGTGATGAGCACTGGATGTTTTATGGAAGTGTTGAATCACTATATTGTACACCTGAAACTAATATTATACTGTATGTTAACTAACTGGAATTTAAATAAAAACTTTTTTAAAAACTCTGTTTAATCGGGGAACCTGGGTGTCTCAGTCAGTTGAGTGTCCAACTCTTGATTGCAGCTCAGGCCTTGATCCCAGGGTCATGATCAGCATGGAGCCTGTTTGAGATTCTCTTTCCCTCTCCCCTTCTCTCATTCAAGCTCTCTCTAAATAATTTAATAATAATAATAATAATAATAAGGCAGCATATATAATTATATCTATATACCCAAAAGAAAATGTATTAGAATTCCTATTTGTGGGGAATAAATCATAAATCCATTGGTTCCAAACAGCAAATATGTCTATTTCTGATGCCTTGTGTTTTATACACCCCAAATATAAGTTCACATTCTAACATAATAGACATGTTTTGTCCTAAGTGTAATGGTTCAAGCCTTGCAATAAAGGTTGCAACATGGCTAGCACAGCTGGTGTGGTCAGTGAGGCCAGGGTCAGGGATGTGGTGAGTTAGGGCTATCTTGACAGAAGCATGTATAGAACCAACAATCCAGAAAAAATGATCATCAAGTTCAGAGCAGTCTATGTGATTAATGAGGTCCATACAGTTACAGAGGTTTATGGGGTAGGGTCGATGGATGAGGTCAATATAGTTGCCGTGTTTATCAGGGCTGGGACTGAAGATTCAACCAGTACAGCTGGCACAGTTAGTGGATCAGGACCAAGAATTTAGTGTACCCAGCCAGCCAAGGATCTGGCGAGAGCAAAAGAAAGCCTACCCCTATAATCATTTTTTCTTGAAATATTAAAATGCTAATCACAATATTTTTCATCAAATGCTGTAATGTGAGAAAAAAATACTTTTTTTCAAATTTCTATTTAAATTCTAGTTAGTTAACATATAGTGTAATATTGTTTTTAGGAGTAGAATTTAGTGATTCATCACTTACATATAACACCCAGTGCTCAATATGTGTGCACATATGTGCTCTGTAATACCCATAACCAATTTAACCCATCCCCCTGCCCACCTCCCTTCTAGCAACCCTCAGTTTGATCTCTATACTTAAGAGTTCCTTATGGTTTGCCTCTCTCTCTCTTTTTGTTTCTTCCTTCCCCAATGTTCATATGTTTTGTTTCTTAAATTCCACATGAGTGAAATCATATGGTATTTGTCTTTCTCTGTCTTATTTTACTTAGTATAATACTCCAGCTCCATCCATGTTGTTGCAAACGGCAAGATTTCATCCCTTTTGATGGCTAAGTCATATGTACCTGTTATATATTATAATGTTTTATAATGTACACACACACACACACACCACATCTTCTTCATCCTTTCATTAGTCGACATTTGGGTTCTTTCCATACTTTGGCTATTATTGATAATGCTGCTATAAACATTGGGGTACATGCACCCCTTCAAATCTGTACTTTTCTATCCTTTGGGTAAATACCTAGTAATGCAATTACTGGATCGTAGTGTAGTTCTAGTTTTCACTTTTTGAGAAAACTCCATACTGTGTTCCAGAGTGGCTACACTAGTTAGCATTCCCATCAACAGTGCAAGACCGTTCTCCTGTCTCTCCATTCTCGCCAACACTTATTGTTTCTTGTATTGTTAATTCCAGCCATTCTGACATATGTGAGGTGGTATCTCATCATAGTTTTGATTTGTATTTCTCTGATTAAAATGGATGCAAAAACTTTCAACAAGATACTAGCAAATTGAATCAAACAGTACATTAAAAGAATTATTCACCACAATCAACTGGGATTTATTCCTGGGCTTCAGGGGTGGTACAATATTCATACATTAATCAATATGATACACTACATTAATAAAAGAAAGGATAAGAACCATATGATCCTCTCAATAGATGCAGAAAAATGATTTGACAAAATACAACACTCATTCTTGATAAAAAGCCTCAACAAAGTAGGGATAGAGGGGTCATACCTCAATATCATAAAGGCCATATACCAAAGACCGACAACTAATACCATCCTGAGTGGGGAAAAATTGAGAGCTTTTCCTCTATGGTGAGGAACAAAACAGCAATGTCCACACTCGCCATTACTATTTAACATTGCAGTGGTAGTCCTAGCCTCGGCAATCAGATGACAAAAAGAAATAAAAGGCATCCAAATTAGCAAGGAGGAATTCAAACTTTCACTATTTGCAGATGTTATGAAAGTCTATGTAGAAAACCTGAAAAGGCTCCATCAAAAAATTTCTAGAACTAATACCTGAATTCAACAAAGTCTCAGAATATAAAATCAATATATGGAAATCTATTGCATTTCTATACACCAATAATGAAGAAGCAGGAAAAGAAATCAAGGAATCAATCCCATTTACAATTGCACCAAAAACAATAAGACACCTAGGAATAACCCTAACCAAAGAGGTAAAAAATCTGTACTCTGAAAACTGTAACACACTTATGAAAGAAATTGAAGAAGAAACAAAACAAAAAAAAGGAAAAACATTCCATGCTCATGAATTGGAAGAACAAACATTGTTAAAATGTTTATACTACCCAAAGCAATTTACACATTTAATGCAATCTCTAAAAATACCACAAGCATTTTTTACAGAGCTAGAAAAAATAATCCTAAAATGTGAATGGAAATACAAAAGACCCTAATAGCCAAAGCAATACTGAAAAAGAAAAGCAAAACTGGGATACCTGGGTAGCTCAGTCAGTTGAGCATCTGACTCTTGATTTCAGCTGAAGTCATGATCTTACAGTTTGTGGGATCGAGCCCCACATCAGGCTTTGCCTTGACAGCATAGAGCCTCCTTAGATTCTCTCTCCCTCTCTTTCTGCCCTTATCCTAGTCATGCGTGCGCTGTCTCTCTCTCATTCTCTCGCTCTCGCTCTCGCTCTTTCTCTCTCTCAAAATAAGTAAATAAGCACTTGAAAAAAGAAAAGCTGGAAGCATCACAATGCTTGACTTCAAGCTATATTACAAACCTGCAGTCATCAAAACAGTAAAGTACTGGCACAAAAAGACATATAGATCCGTGGAACAGAATATAAAACCCAGAAATGGACCCACAACTATATGGTCAACTAATCTTCAACAAAGCAGAAAAGAATATGCAATGGAAAAAAGATAGTCTCTTCAACAAATGATGCTGGGAAAACTGAACAGCAGTATGCAGAAGAATTAAACTGGACAGCTTTCTTACACCACACATAAAAATAAATTCAAAATGGATTAAAGACCTAAGTGTGATATAAGAAACCATTAAAATCCTAGAGCAGAACACAGGCAGTTACCTCTCTGACCTCAGCCAGAGCAACTTCTTACTAGACATGTCTTCAGAGGCAAGGGAAACAAAAGCAAAAGTGAAAAGTCCTAGTAGGGACCTCATCAAGGAAAAAAAAAAAAAAAGCTTCCACACAGTGAAGGAAATAATCAACAAAACTAAAAGGCAACCTACAGATGGGGAGAAGATATTTGAAAATGACATATCAGATGAAAGGTTAGTATCTAAAAATATAAAGAACTTACCAAACTCAACACCCAAAACACAAATGTAGTTAAGAAATGGGCAGCAGATATGAATAGACATTTTTCCAAAGAAGATATCCTTATGGCCACCAGACTCACAAAAAGATGCTCAGAAAAAAAATTGATGATATTTGAGCCATACATATTTTAGATCTAGTTGTTACAGCAGTTAACCTATTTTAGGGTGTGCGCGCTCACACACACGCGCGCGCACACACACACACACACACACACACACACCAACTCTTACGTTATCTGCAGAGTCAGTCAGCCTGGGAGGCCTTGCAGGAAAAGCAATATTCCTCTCAGAAAAGCACATTTTGGTTAAAACAAGGAATAAAGATAGGACTCTATAAAGATGTTCAAGACAAGGCAGGGATCTAGTAGAAAAAAAGATAATTCTAAAAGGCACAGTAAAAAAAAAAAAAAAAAGTTGTCAGGGAGGGAGGGAATCAGGATAGGTATGAGTTGGGAGCAGAAAGCACACGACAGTGCTAAGATGACTAGACAGGCTTATTTTTTGGGTCCTGGCACAAGACAAACATGGTAGCATCAACTCCAAGGCTCTGGTTAGGACTCTTGACAGGTGACAACAAACTGTGACCCTGTTGAACCCATAACCTACATAGATCAGTGTCTGAGTCAAGTTGCATTCAAAAAGCACATTCTCACAGCTTTAAAAAAAAAAAAAAAAAGCTTTATAATATCATCCTCAATGATAACTGAGAGCTTTCCCCCTAAGGTCAGGGGTCAGGAAGAAGACAGGGATGTCCACTTTCACCACTGTTATTCAACATAGTATTGGAAGTCTAAGCCTCAGCAATCAGACAACTCAAAGAAATAAAAGGCATTCAAATCAGCCAGGAGAAGGTCCAACTTTCACTCCTCACAGATGACTTGATACTCTATATGTAAAACCCAAAATAATCCACCAAAAAACTGCTAGAACTGATCCATGAATTTAGCAAAGTTGCCCGATATAAAATCAATGCACAGAAATTGGTTGCATTTCTATACACCAATAATGAAGCAACAGAAAGATAAATCAAGGAATCGACCCCATTACAATTGCACCAAAACACATAAAATACCTAGGAATAAACCTAACCAAAGAGGTGAAAAATCTATACACTGAAAACTATAGAAAGCTTATGAAAGAAATTGAAGAGGACACACACAAAAAAAGGAAAAATATTCCATGCTTATGGATTAGAAGAACAAATATTGTTAAAATGTCAATACTACCCAAAGCAATCTACAAATTCAATCAATGCAATCCCTATCAAAATAACACCAGCATTCCTCACAGAGCTAGAACAATCCTAAAATTTGTATGGAACCAGAAAAGACCCCAAATAGCCAAAACAATCTTGAAAAAGAAACCAAAGCTGTAGGCATCACAATCCCGCACTTCAAGATGTATTACAAAGCTGTAACCATCAACACAATATGGTACTGACACAGAAACAGACATTCAGAACAATGGAACAGAATAGAGAACCCAGAAATGGACCCACAAACATATGGCCAACTAGTCTTTGACAAAGCAGGAAAGAATATCCAATGGAATAAAGACAGTCTCTTCAGCAAGTTGTGCTGGGAAAACTGGGTAGCAACATGCATAAAAATGAAACTGGACCACTTTCTTACACCATGCACAAAAATAAACTCAAAATGGATGAAAGACCCAAACATAAGACAGGAAGCCATCAAAATCCTTGAGGAGAAAGCAGGCAAAAACCTCTGACCTCGGCCACAGCAACTTCTTACTCAACACATCTCCGGAGGCAAGGGAAAGAAAAGCAAAAATGAACTCTTGGGACCTCATCAAAATAAAAAGCTTCTACACAGTGAAGGAAATAATAAGCAAAACTAAAACACAACTGACGGAATGGGAGAAGATATTTGCAAATGACATATCAGATAAAGGGTTAGTATCCAAAATCTATAAAGAACTTATCAAACTCAATACCCAAAAAAAAAAAAATAATAAACAACAACAAAAAAAAACAAATAATACAGTGAAGAAATGGGGAAAAGACATGAATAGACACTTCTCCAAAAAAGACATCCAGATGGCCAACTGACATGAAAAAGTGCTCAACATCACTCATCATCAGGGAAATACAAATAAAATTCATAATGAGATACCACCTCACACCTGTTAGAATGGCTAACATTAACAACTCAGGCAACAACAGATGTTGGCGAGGATGCAGAGAAACAGGATCACTTTTGCACTGCTGGTGGGAATGTAAACTGGTGCAGCCACTCCAGAAAACAGAACGGAGGTTCCTCAAAAACTTAAAAATAGAACTACCCTACAACCCAGCAATGGCACTACTAGGTATTTATCCAAGAGATAAGGTGTGCTGTTTTGAAGGGGCACATGCACCCCAGTGTTTATAGCAGCACTATCAACAACAGCCAAAGTACCGAAAGAGCCCGAATGTCCATCGATGGATGAATGGATTAAGAAGATGTCGTGTATATATATACAATGGAGAATTACTCAGCAATCAAAAGGAATGAAATCTTGCTATTTGCAACTACATGGATGGAACTAGAGGGTATTATACTAGGTGAAATTAGTCAGTCAGAGAAAGACAAATATTATATGACTTCACTCATATGAGAACTTTAAGATACAAAACAGATGAAATAAGGGAAGGGAAGCAAAAATAATATAAAAACAGGGAGGGAAACAAAACATAAGAGACTCTTAAATATGGAGAACAGAGAGTTGCTGGAAGCGTTGTGGGAGGGGGGATGGGCTAAAGGGGTAAGAGGCATTAAGAAATCTACTCCTGAAATCATTGGTGTACCATATGCTAACTAATTTGGATGTAAATTAAACAATAAATAAATTTTTAAAAAATATATAAAATAAAATAAAGTAAAAAAAAAGAAAAGACAGGAAGGAAGGAAGGAAGGAAGGAAAGAAAGAAAAGAAAAGAAAAGAAAAGAAAAGAAAGAAAGAAAGAAAGAAAGAAAGAAAGAAAGAAAGAAAGAAAGAAAGAAAGAAAAGAAAGAAAAAGAAAGAAAGAAGAGAGGGAGGAAGGAAGGAAGGAAGGAAGAACCACTGTTATTGAGGAAAGACAGAGCTCCTATCTCCTCCTAATTTCAGGTCACGCAACTCTGAATCAGTCTCTAAAACAACGTAAAGACCTAATCATACTCCTGTCTCCCCGGTAAGATATGGGGAAAGACTGAAAACCTTCTGTCCGCTGCCAATTATTGGTGATTTACACCAACTATCCTGTTCTACATTTAGAACTCGTCCTTGGGACTAGGCACTAAGCATGCAAAATGAGATATATGGATGTTTGCAGATAAATGCACCTTCTCATTCCCAACCTCTGCTCTCTATTCTGAGATTTAAAACCTTGATAATATAAAGGTTATATCAATTACTGTTAACCTCTGTGTTCCTTAGTCCCTTTGAGAATGAGGCAAGCTACTGACTCTCAATCCTGAAAAAGTACATATATACATATGCACACCCCAAAATTTCATATAATTCCAAGGGATTCAGGTAGACTCCAAGTTTAATATCCTGTGAGACAGTTTACTAGATCCCTTATGGAGAAACTGGGTCTCAAAGGACTCAATTAATTTTCTCAAGGTAGTGAACTGATTAGCAGACATATGAACCCAAATCCTCTGACTCCAAATACAATGTTTTTCCTACCACCCACATGGAGTTACTTCCCAAACATGTATCCATCCATAGACTGGGCTCAGCTGCCGTTTCACTTCCCAGGTGCTTTAGAAATGTGGGAGTTGTTATAAAATAAATATCATGAAGATGTAATAAACAGCATGGTGAAATAGTTACAAAAAAAGAAATGTGGGAGTTACCTGTAGGCATACACATGACACTTCACTTTCTCAAGTGACATAACTACAGGAATTCTTGGCATTGGTTTATTCATTTTACAAATATTTATTAGGTCCCTCCTATGTGGCTGGCACTATAGGTTTGAGGGACACAGAGCCCCCCTCAAAAAAATGTATATATATATATATATATATATATATATATATATATATAGTCACTGCCAGCATGGGACATGTGATCTAATTTGCTGTCTCTCCTCTGAAAGGCAGCAGACTCCTGGAATGGTAATTTGTTTCTATAGCACTCTGCATAAGAAAGATTATAAAACATTCACCATAATTTTTAATAGTTAAATACACAGGTGTGCATATTTATGTATATATATTTATATATAATATAAATATATATTTAGCCAATAAGCTTTGAGGTGGTTCATTGATACATATGCTTAATCTTAGAGATGTTGTTGGTAATTAATGGTAGAATATGATTGATGGGTTGGTTAAATAGTTTTTGAATTCTCAAAAAGTAAACTAACTGGCTTGACCTCATTGAAAAAATATAAAAGAGACTTTGAACAATTTGTCCTTAATGATTCTAGACTCTATAAACTATTCAATAACTCTACGATATAGTCACATATTACTCAAAAATACTGATTTTGGGGTGCTGTGGGAGGAAAATGGTAGGCTTAAAATGGGTCATAGCATGACACAGCCCAATAGGAACCTTTTGGGAATTAAAAGAGCTTTTATGTTAGCTCAGTTTTAGTATTTATTATTTATTTATTATTTATCATTTGAGACACCAGATTGCTACAGTAACCAAAATTTCAATAACCTAACAACAAAAGTTGATTTCTTGTTCAGGGTCTATCACCAGTCCTGGATACTCCCCAGGGCAGCTGTCCTCCATATGTTGGCTATGACATTCCTGACTGCTTCAGTGTAATGGCATCTCCAGGTCAACGAGTGTCTCAGCGACTGCCAAAGCGAAGGAAAGAGAGAATAGAGAAGCACACCCAGCCCTTGAATGTTTCAACCCAGATTTTCCCTCTCTTCATGTTTCATTGGCAACAGCAGGTCACATGACCATACCTAACTGCACAGTGGACAGAGAACTCTCCCTCCCACATTGCTAGAGGGAAAGGTATAGAATCAGCTTCCAGTGAACAGAACTAATGTCTACATGCAGAGCTGCAAACTTAATGCCAACACCATGTTTCCACAAATAGTCCTCAACGTAGAAAGTATAACTGAAACTAATTTTATTTGTTTTGTTAAAGTAAGGACGATGCGATATCAGGGTTTTGTTTTGTTTTGTTTTGTTTTCATTGTAGCTCTCAGTAGTATGTTATGTTAGGTAACTGTCCATGAGAGGAAGGTAGTTTTTTAGCCATTTCTAATGGTTTCATTACATTAGCTCTAGATTACAGAAGCCACCACCTCATATTCGTTCTGAAATACAATGCACAAATTCATAACGCATGTGCCCAAAGTCACAGTCTAGTAATCACACTTGAGTGCAAATTCTCTCTGCTTCCCAGGTCTGATTTCACCACCACTAGCCAGAGATTAGATTAACTTTGGAGGGCAGCTGTTCCAGTAAACCTGGGACAATATCCCCATCTTACAAGGTTGACATGATAAGCAAATTAAACAACTAAAGATTAAAATGCTATTAAATCTCTAAATCAAAATGAAAGTAATGTATTATTTAAAATATGCATAATTTTAAGGGTGAGACTTGGCTAACAACAAAAAAAATTCCTTAGATTTTAATTTAATACCCAAGTAACATATTAGTCAAAATATCTGATTGAGCACTTACCATAATATCCAGAGATTGGCAAAAAATTTGGAGAGGGTTTTGATAATATTTAATTATTGTTTGTTTTCTAATTTTATTATCAACTGGGCATTTCCAACTGGGCACAAGTCTTAAACAACTCTAATGAGTATCATTTATGCAATCCCTTCTATGAGATCACTCTCATTTATGGGTCCCAGGAAAAAGCATGAGGTGGTCCAAAGCGAAAAATTACTTAAATTAAACCCATCTGCTGATACTAACATACTAGAGCTAACTTGGATGTAAAAGGGAAAAAACAATCATGGTTTTATGTAATAACATCTTGTTCTAGAAATAGGAAAGACATGTGTTCATGTTAACTGAACTATCTGGCTTTGCATCTAATGTCCAACACTATATGAATTGTCAGGTTATATAAAATCTCATTCTAAGACTAAATATCTATCTAAAGTTACTATTTTTATTAATAAATTCAGACAAAGAAGGAAGAGGAGGAGGAAAGGGAGGAGAGAGGACAGGAGAAGGTAAAGAAGGAAAACAATTTGAGATGTGGGAAGTGATTACTCTGATAAACTCCTGTCTGAAGTGTACATATTTGTAAGCTTATCATTAGGTAGACATAGAAATTTATTTCCTGGGCAATATATTCATTCAAAATGTTTTTTTACCTGGTAAGAAACTACTGCAATGAACCAAATAAAAAAAGCTCAGACTAAAAAATAACCTTATAACTCTTTGAAATAACTTATTACTAATAGTATGTAAGCTAAGAAAGTAATTCTCTTCCAAAATACCCACACCTCCTTTCCCCATTTTTCCCTCTGACTGGACAGGACAGTGTTCCAAAATAAATTTTCTTTTCTGGCACAGCCTTTCTAATCCCTCTGCTTGTTACCAAATATGTGCTTCTGAATGTGTTTTCATTCGTCCTTGTGATAAAGCAACCCATGCTGTATCAAACCAAAGAAACCGAATCTCTGCAGTGGCATTACATTACTATTCAAAGTTTCATCAGGGAACATCATCATAAAAGCTGATTATCACTCAGGAAGAATAAACACTAAAAAAAAATTTTAATAGTAACACAGTCCATACTGAACTTGTAATCCTGAAAAAGCAATGGAACATTTCCTAAATATGTTTTTAATTTTGGTTACCAGAATATAATAGCATCTTACTGATGAAGCACATTTTCTCTGTAATCTATACATGGAAATTCAGTTTTGTGAAATACTTTGACTCATCAGCTCTTTTTCCCCTTAGTATTTTTTTGTAACAAAAAAACACACTACACATACACACATACCTACTGAGTAGCCAAAAATTTGTTCTGGTCCTGCCAGACAGCAGTATGTTTCAAATTAACAGAGTTGGCACAAGACAGGGTACATATGGAACACACTGACTTGCCTGTAACTTAACAATTAAATTAATACAATTTCTCCTAGGTCTACAAAGGGTTGAGCAAGTCTGCAGATACAGAAATGCAGCAGTGTTATCAAGCATGCTCTCCAAAGACAGCTTTTGCTGGCAAATAAAGCCATGAAAAATAAACCATAGAACTGACAATTTGGGACTTGAACCTCAGAGCTGCCCAACACAAGGGTGGTAATCCAGACTGATGCTTAGAGATATACCTCCTACAAAATGTATAATAATCCTGACAAAGGAAGCCCTATAACTGTCAGATGGCACAGATCATCGCTAATAAATATATTAAAATCCGATCATGAAAGAACACTTATTTTTCACACCAATTTGAACTCAGTCAAAATTAGAATGATTTGGTTACTGCCCCATTTGTTTTCTGCTTTAAATCTCTTTAGATTGACTATTGAGGAACAAGGTTGGCCTTTCTCAAGCATAAGAAATATAGCTTGAGGCTGAGAAAGTTCCCTTTCCTCCCCTCCCAAAGTGATCTTTCCTCTGACATTTTGTTGATTCCTTAAATTCCACTATTAGCCAATGGTCCCTGTTAAATGAAGCCTTCTCCCTTAGGATCCTCTAAAATATCAATTACTGTAAGAAAGGTACCACACTGTGCAGAAACAAATTTTGGGTTGATTTGTGAAAGAGCTGTTATTCTTTCCAGCAGAGTTAGCAAACTATGGGCCAAAATTTTGCTGGAACATGGTCATATCCATTCCTTACCCACTGCTTATGGCTGCTTTTGTGCTGCACTAGCCAAGCTGAATAGTCAAGACAGAAGCAGTATGGCCCATGAATCCTAAAATATTTACCATCTGGCCCTTTACAGCAAAGTCTACCAATTCCTGATATAGAACAATGGACCTCCTGGGTACCTAGAAGTGAGGGAAAAAATTAAAGAGGAGATAGAGAACATATGTAACAATGTTTTACATTTGGGGAATGCTGCATTTAAGGAAGGATCTTTGCACAAATAATTCTCACAATATAACCTGCAGAGATAGATATCACAGGCTCTGACACACAGCTAAGAAACATCTGTTCGCTAAATACATTCATTCATTCATTCCTTCATTCATTCAATATGTATCAAGGACTTACTACTTGAAAAGCACTGTTATAGGAGTGCTCTAAACCAGAAAAAAAATGAAACAAAACTCTACTCTTAGGGCTTTCATCCTAGTTCAGAGAAACAAAAAATAAACATGTAATTTACAAATTATACAAATATTAAATAATATTTTGGGGCAAATGGACAGTGGAGGGTGCAATTGCACAAAGCAGTCCCAGAAGCCCTCCCTCATCTTAAGGTCTTCAATCAAAGTCCTGAAAGAAGTGAGGGGAAGCTGTGGGCTAGCTTGTACCCTGGGGCCCTGGGGTACCAAGGAGTTTGGCTGGACCCAGGAAGCCACGGTGGCTGGAGCACAATGAGGGAAGGGTCATGGCAGGTGAGAAGTCAGAGAGGGGACCTGGAATAGCAGCACTTTGGGTTCCAAAGGCCACCGTTGGAACTTTGAAACTTATTCTAAACTGATAAAAGTTTTAAGGAAAAGAGACACAATCTAATTTGTGATTAGAATAATCACTCTGCCTGCTGCCTTAGGGAGCCAAATTGAATATATTCATAGAGTAAACTAATTGTTATGAAAACAAACCAACCAAAAAAACACCAAAAAAATAAATAAACAAAAAAACCTTCTTCCACACACTAGACTCTTTCTCCTTTGGGAAAATACCTTAATGAACTTGTCAGGTTATTAAAGGTAAGCCCCACCACCTTCACCCTGAGCAGACTCAAGAAGGGAGAGATTTAAAATGAGAAGAGGTAAAGTGGACTTTACCATAAACTGACAGTTTTTGGTATTACCCCACAAGAAGAGGTAGACACAGATTTGGGCTACATAGACATGGGATAAAGGAGGAAGATGCTTGGGCAAGAAAAAGGCCTGAGCCTGGGAGCTGCCAGCAGGGCTCTGAGAAGACACCAGTGGGTAGAGGTGGCTGGAGAAGGTGAACAGAATTATGTCTACTACTTCCTTTTCAGCTGTGTGCTTCTCTCTAATGAAATGTAACAACCCCCACACACCCTCTCCATTACCCCCAGTCATCAAATGCATCTGCTATACACAAGTGTTTGGTGTTGGTGTCATTTTTTGTAGTTTTTTCAAGAGGAGACAAGAGAGAAACAGCATTGAAACCTGCATCCAAAGACACCTAAGGTCTCCCATTCTCTCCACCAGAAAATGAAAATTACTCAAATAAAAATACTGACCGAACAACGACGCTCACATTATAGTGTTTGGAAATCAAGATATTTTATGTAGCTCTTTTTTAAGGATTATTCCAGAGCACGAGAGGATTTGTGGTCTATCACCCACACAGCTGAAACTTGGGTTACATATTTGAATTCAAATTAAGGACATAGAGGCCCTTTTAAGCTAGGGGACTTGCCAAGGTCATACAGCTGGTTGCCTGGTAACACCGGGACCCAAGCCCGCTCCACCACAGCTGCGTTCACCAGCCCAATTTTTCCTAATCTCAGCTGTACTGGTGGTGCGTTTATTGAGCCAGATGTTTCCAACAACTCAAGTCACTTCCCGAGATAAATTACTCATATAGGAGGGAAGGCTAGCACTGACTGCAAACAACTCTAAAATGCTAATTTCAAGAGCCAGTATTCCTCCCTGACAGGCATTCTTTACGGTAAATAAATCCTTTGGGTTTCAAACTACCTTTTCACAGGGGCTCCTGGGTGACTCAGTCTGTTAAGGCTTGGACTCTTGATTTTGGTTCAGCTTATGATCTCACGGTTTGCGAGTTCAAGCCCCTTGCACCGGGCTCTGTGCTGACTGTGCGGAGCCTGCTTAGGATTCTCTCTCTCCCTCTCTCTCTGCCCCACCCCTGTGTGCATGTACACACAAACACACAGTATCTCTCTCAAAAACAAAACAAAAAAACTACCATTTTGCAGAAGCACAAACCCTTTCAATTCACTGATCCAGAAGTGATGTAGGAAAGGAAAAGTTCAACCAATCAAAATGGGGTGCTCAAAGGGACCCATGTAAGGCCAGAATTGCATAGGACTTTTCCACCCAGCCCCCACAGAGAAAAGACCCCAGGTGCAACCACATACACACCTACCACCTCTGGAGCCAGACAGCCTGAGGAATAATAACATCCTCAGAAAGGTCCCACAGTTAGGCACATTCACTAGGAGAGGTCTTTAATTTATCAACTGTGGTGTACAAGAAGAATTAATAAAATTCTGTACATTTTTAACTTGTTATAGAATCACCCACACTAACATTTTATTTTATTTTGTTTTGTTTTATTTATGATTTCAGGAATAGAATTTAGTGATTCATCATTTACATATAACACCCAGTGCTCATCCCAACAAGTGTCCTCCTTAATGCCGCTTGCCCATTTAGCCCATCACCCCACCCAACACCCCTCCAGCAACCCTCATTTGTTCTCTGTATTTAAGTCTCTTATGGCTTGTATCTCTGTTTTTATATTACTTTTGCTTCCCTTCCCTTATGTTCATTTGTTTTGTATCTTAAATTCCACAGATGAGTGAAATCATATGATATTTGTCTTTCTCTGACTTATTTAACTTAGCATAATATACGCTAGTTCCATCCATGTTGTTGCAAATGGCAAGATTTCATTATTTTTGATCACCGAGTAACACTTCATTGTATACATATACCACATCTTCTTCTTTATCTATTCATCAGTCATTGGACGTTTGGGCTCTTTCCATACTTCAGCTATTGTCAATGGTGCTGCTATAAATATTGGGGTTCATGTGCCTCTCTGAAACAGCACTCCTATCCTTTGGATAAATACCTACTAGTACAATTCCTGGGTCATACTGTAGGTATATTTTAATTTTTTGAGGAACCTCCATACTGTTTTCCAGAGTGGCTACACCAGTCTGCATTCCCACCAGTTTTGCAAAAGAGATCCTCTTTCTCCACATCCCTGCCAACATCTGTTGTTGCCTGAGTTGTTAATGTTAGCCATTCTGACAGGTGTGAGGTGGTATCTCGTTGTGGTTTTTGTATTTCCCTGATGATGAGTGATGTTTAGCATTTTTTCATGTGTCTGTTCACAATTTGGATGTCTATTCATGTCTTTTGCCCATTTCATCACTGGATTATTTGTTTTTTGGGTGTTGAGCTTGGCAAGTTCTTTATAGATTTTTGATACTAGCCCTTTATCTGAATATCACTTGCAAGTATCTTCTCCCATTCTATCAGTTGCCTTTTAGTTTTGTTGATTATTTCCTTTTCTGTGCAGAAGCTATTTTGATGAGGTCCCAAGAGTTCATTTTTTCTTTTATTTCTCTTATCTTTCAGAGACATGTCAAGTAAGAACTTGCTATGGCTAAGTCCAAAGAGGTTTTCTCCTGTAGAATTTTGATGGTTCCCTGTATCACATTTAGGTCTTTCATTCATTTTGAATTTACTTTTGTGTATGGTGTAAGAAACTGGTCCAGTTTCATTCTTCTGCATGTCGCTGTCCAGTTTTCCCAACACCATTTGCTGAAGAGACTGTCTTTTCCATTGTATATTCTTTCCTGCTTTGTCAAAGATTAGTTGGCCATATGTTTGTGGGTCCATTTCTGGGTTCTCTACTCTGTTCCGTTGATCTATGTGTCTGTTTTTGTGCCAGTACCATACTGCCTTGATGGTTACAGCTTTGTAATATGTCTTGAAGTCCAGAATTGTGATGCCTCCATCTTTGGTTTTCTTTTTCAGGATTGCTTTGGCTATTCAGGGTCTTTTCTGGTTCCATACAAATTTTAGGATTGTTTCTTCTAGCTCTATGAAGAATGCTGGTGTTATTTTGATAGGGATGCATTGAATATGTAAATTGCATTGGGTAGTATTGACATTTTAACTATTTGTTCTTCCAATCCATGAGCATGGAATGTTTTTCCATTTTTTGCGTGTCTTCTTCAATTTCTTTCATAAGCTTTCTATAGTTTTCAGTGTATAGATTTTTCACCTCTTTGGTTAGGTTTTTTATTAGGTATTTTATGGTTTTTGGTGCAATTGTAAATGGGATTGATTCCTTGATTGCTCTTTCTGTTGCTTCATTATTGGTGTATAGAAATGCAACTGATTTCTGTGCATTGATTTTATATCCTGTGACTTTGCTCAATTCACATATCAGTTCATGTATATCTTGGGTTTTCCACATAGAGTATCTTGTCATCTATGAGGAGTGAAAGTTTAACTTCCTCCTTGCCAATTTGGATGCCTTTTATTTCTTTGTGTTGTCTGATTGCTCAGGCTAAGACTTCCAATACTATGTTGAATAACAGTGGCAAGAGTGGACATATCTGTTGTGTTCCTAACCTTAAGGGAAAAGCTCTCAGTTTTGCTCCTTTGAGGATGATATTAGTGGTGGGTCTTTCATATATGGCTCTTATAATCTTGAGGTATGATCCTTCTATCCCTACTTTTTTGATGGCTTTTATCAAGAAGTGATGCTGTATTTTGTCAAATGCTTTCTCTTATTTCTTATCCTTAATTTTAATCTAAAATTTCTTATTCTTAATTTTATTAATATGATGTATCACATTGATTGATTTGCAAATATTCAACGAGCCCTGAATCCTAGGGATAAATCCCTCTTGATCGTGGTGAATATTTCTTTTAATGTATTGGTGGATCCAGTTTGCTAGTATCTTTTCAAGAATTTTTGCGTCCGTTTTCATCAGGGAAATTGTCTGTGGTTCTCCTTTCTCTGGGGTCTTTGTCTGGTTTTGGAATCAAGGTAATGCTGGCCTCATAGAATGAGTTTGGAAGTTTTCCTTCCATTTCTATTTTCTGGAACAGCTTCAAAAGAATAGGCGTTAACTTTTCTTTACATGTTTGGTAGAATTCCCCTGGAAAGCCATCCTGCCCTAGACTCTTGTTTGTTGGGAGATTTTTTATTACTGACTCAATTTCTTTACTTTTTATGGGTCTGTTCTAATTTTCTATTTCTTCTTGTTTCAGTTTTGGTAGTTTATATGTTACTAGGAATTTGCCCAATTTGTTGGCATATAATTGCTCATAATATTCTCTTATTATTGTTTGTATTTCTGTGGTATTAATTGTGATCTCTCCTCTTTCATTAATGATTTTATTTATTTGAGTCCTTTCCTTTTTCTTTTATGATCAGTCTGGCTAGGGGTTGATCAATTTTGTTAATTCTTTAAAAGAACCAGATCCTGGTTTCACTGGCCTTTTCTACTGTGGGTTTTTGTTTTTTTTTCCTCGATATCATTGATTTCTGCTCTAATTTTTATTATTTCCCTTCTTCTGCTAGTTTGGGGTTTTATTTGCTGTTCTTTTTCCAGCTCTTTTAGGTGTAAGGTTGGGTTGTGTATTTGAGACCTTTTCTCCTCCTTTAGGAAGGCCTGGATTGCTATATACTTCCCTCTTATGACTACCTTTGCTACATCCCAGAGGTTTTGGGCTGTTGTGTTTTCATTTTCATTAGCTTCCATGTACTTTTTAATTTCCTCTTCAATTTCTTGGTTAACCCAATCATTCTTTAGTAGGATGTTCTATAATCTCCAAGTATTCATGGTCTTTCCAAATTTTTTCTTGTGGTTAATTTGGAGCTTCACAGTTGTGGTCTGAGAGTATGCATGGTATGGTTCTCGATATTTTTGTACTTGTTGGGGGATGATTTGTGTCCCAGTATGTGATCTATTCTGGAGAATGTTCCATGTGCACTCAAGAATAATGTGTATTCTGCTGCTTTAGGATAAAACATTCTGAATATATCTGTTAAGTCCGTCCGGTTCTATGTGTCATTCAAAGCCATTGTTTCTTTGTTGATTTTCTGCTTAGATGATCTGTCCATTGCTATAAATGGGGTGTTGAAGTCCCCTACTATTATGGTACTGTTATAAATAAGTTTCTGTATGTTTGTGGTTAATTGATTTATATATTTGGGTTCTTTCACATTGGGGACATAGATATTTACAATTTTTACATCTTCTTGGTAGATAGACCACTTAATTATGATATAATGCCTTTCTTCATCTCGTTATAGTCTTTATTTTAAAATCTAGTCTGTCTGATATAAGTATGGCTATTCCAGCTTTCTTTTGGTGACCATTAGCATGATAGATGGTTCTCCATCCTCTATTTTCAATCTGAAGGTGTCTTTAGGTCTAAAATGGGTCTCTTGTAAGCAGTATATAGATGGGTCTTGTTTTCTTATCCATTCTGATAACTTATGTCTTTTTATTGAAGTGTTTAGTCCATTGATATTTAGAGTGAGTACTGAAAGATATGAATGTAGTGCCATTGCATCGTGTGTAGAGTTGGTGTTTCTGGTGATGTTCTCTGGTCCTTTCTAGTCTTTGTTGCTTTTGGTCTTTTTTGTTTTGTTTCATCCTTTCTCCACTCAGAGTCCCCTTAAAATTTCTTTCAGGGATGGTTTAGTGGTCATGAACTCCTTTATTTTTTGTCTGGGAAACTCTATCTCTCCTTTTATTTTGAATGACAGCCTTGCTAGATAAAGAACTCTTGGCTGCAAATTTTTCCAATTGAGCATGTTGAATATATCCTGCCACTACTTTCTGGCCTTCCAAGTTTCTGTATGTAGGTCTGCTGTGAACCTGATCTGTCTTCCCTTATAGGAAGGACTTTTATTCCCTTCCTGTTTTCACAATTCTTTCCTTGTCTGTGTATTTTATGAATTTGACTATGTTATGCCTTGGTAATGGTTGGTTTTTTTAATCTAATGGGAGTTCTCTGTGCTTCTTGGATTTTGATGTCTGTGTCCTTCCCCAGATTAGGAAAGTTTTCCACTATAATTTGCTCACATAAACCTTCTGCCCCTTTTTCTCTCTCTTCATCTTCTGGGACTCCTATTATTCAGATGCCATTTCTTTATAATAAGTCCCTGAGTTCTCTAAGTTTTGTATTTTGCTCTTTTGCCTTTGTTTCCGTCTTGTTTTTCTGCTTCATTATTCTCCATAATTGTGTCTTCTATATCGCTGATTTGCTGCTCTGTTTTGTCCATCCTTGCCCTCGTGGCATCCATTCAAGATTGCATTTTGGTTATAGCATTAATTTCACCCTGACTAGATTTTACTTTTATTTTTTTTATCTCTGCAGAAAGGGATTCTATATTTTTTTCAACCCCGGCTAGTATTCTTATTATCGTGGTTCTTAATCCTAGTTCAGACATCTTGCTTTTATTTGTGTTGATTAAACCCCTGGCTGTCATTTCTTCCTGTTCTTTCTCTTGGGCTGAATTCCTTCATTTTGTTATTTTGAAGGAAGAAAAACATTAATAAAATAAAAAATTAAAATTAAAAAAAATTAAAAACAAAACAAAACATCAAATAAAGGAAGCTATATCCCTAGGTGTGTTTTGGTCTGCTTGTTAAAAGAAGCTTGATTAGAATAGAGAAAAAAAGGGAAAGAAAAGAAAGAAAAAAAATTTAATTAAAAAATTTATATAATAAAACAGAATAAAAGGAAATAAAGAAAATGAAATAGAATAAAAAATTTTAAGTAAAAAATAATTTAAAATTTTTTAATTTAAAAAAAGAAAAGAAAAATAAATTTTTCTCTTTCTGTCGAGTTCTGTGGCTCTAGTTACAAATTGTTGTGTTAATACTCATATCAATTTTCTAGGTGTACAAAATGGTTTGGTGCTAATAGCTTGTTTCAGGGACAAGACAAGCTGAGGATCTCCATGCTCCCCCACCATCTTCTCTCCTGCCTTCACACAAACATTTTAGATGCAAGACTGAAAATGACAAAGTCTCAAGTGACTTAATTTTAGGACTTGTATAAGTTAAACTCTATGATTCCATCACCAATAAAATGTAGATCACAATATCTACTTCATATCATGGTTTTTCAGTATTAGAGATGACGTATATATGATGTTTTGCACTGTGCCTGGCACAGAGATTGCACTCAATAAGTGGTACCTATTAGTAATTAATAATAATTAATTACTTGAAGTAAGCAGAGCTGACCCTATATTGGGGCAGTGGTGAGGGCCGCCCACATGATTTGTGGAGTACTCTAGAGCACCTGCTGGAAACAGTCAAGTTGCAGCCTAAGGGTGCTATATACTTCCCTGAGTAACTTCCCTTTCTGAGACTACAGGGACTGAAGAAGCAGAACATGGTCAAGGCAACAGAGCATCAAATGTCTGCAAGCTGCATAAATACCTCTCAGCACTATAATCTGATTCTGTCCCCCCACAGTAAAACACTGTATAAATATCATAACCTCAGCTATAGTCAGATAAACCTTAATAAACATAAAAATTTGAGAAATAAAAACCATAAGTTAATTACTATCAGCTCAAACCTTCACCATCTTTACTTAAAACAACAAACTTTACCAAAGTCAAAATTGAATTCAAGAAGTAATCCTGGAAAAGTTTAGGTTAGGACAGCAAGGCAAGGAAAGGCCCTGGACAATTAAGCCTGACCCGCTTTCCTGGTAAATGTGGTTCAAGGCAGTTTGGCACAGAAGAACATGAAGATCTCAGGTCAGGAGGGCCTGGGCTCTGTCTTAACACCTGCCACTCACCAGCTGCATAAATATGTGTAAGTCAAGCAACTGTTCCAAGACTCAGCATCCCTATCTGTAAATGGGGGATAACAACTGACCTACCTGCTTTATTAGAATACTAAAAGATTCAGCACATGAAGGCACTTTATAAACTACAAAGTCCTATGTGCGAGTTCTTATTGTTTTTCAATTCTGCTCCACATTCAGTAAAACAAACAAGCTTTTAGTTTATGAGTGCCTAGTAACCTAACAATTAACTAGTGGGGGTATTTTCTGTTTTATTTTTTTGTTTGATTATTTCCAAAGTTACCTTGATCCTATTTTATAAGTATTTTTTAAATGAGGAATAAGTTAGGCAGTTGGGACTCACATAGGCCACCGAATGATCCTACATTTGATGAGTTCTTTTTCCCTATACTTGTGATCTCCTTAGACACAAGCTTTTCTGTGTGCTGAATAAACAGGGCTCCCTACATACATTTTAAATGCTCCCTTTTTCCATAATACCCTGTACTTCCCCTGTGCTTAGTATCCTCATACTGGTCCCTGATCACCCAGAGACCCCACCAGCAGCCCATTCCATCCTTGTTTGGGTCTTTCTAATGCCCCATGTTTCCTTCTCCCATTAAATTGTTTCTGTCCCAAGTTATATCATTTTGACCTCTGCTGATATGAATGACAATAATTTCTCTCTCAGGTAAGGGACTTTCATTTAGGTCTTCTTAGATATTGTCTAAATCCCAAAGGCAAGACTGTAGAGACAGGAAATTTGAAATGCCAGCACAAGAGGTATCTGAGGTGTTCACACACCCTCACCTGTTCATTCATCAAACATATACCTAGCACCCACAGGAAATTAGGAACAATCAGAGAAAGAGGAGGTAACAAAGACCATGACAATGATGACACCCTCAACACATCTGAGAAAAGCCCAAGAGCCAAGGTGTCAATGGCTTAAGGCCCAGTTATGCAGTATGATGAAGGATGGGGTAAACAGGCCAGGGAAAAGGCCTCTTACAAGTAAACCCAGTATTTCTCACTAGGTCAATACCAAACCCACTGCATCATTGTTACCCAAGCAACAGTACCAGCTGCATGAAGCCTTTCAAGTTGCAATTTATAATCAGTTGAAAATGCAGAAGATACCATTCTTGCCCTCAAAGATCTTCCAATCAGATGGGAAAGGCAAACAAGGAGGCAGTGTATTATAATCCAAGGAGATACTAACTTATTATCAGTCTAATCAAATACCCCTAACACTGGATAAATACCAGGAGCTAAAAGAATTCTATCCACTACCAACAGATGAATGTACCACATAATATTGATAGCCCATATAATAGTAATGGGAGTCAGCTTGTGCCCATCAGGAGCAAAATTCTAAAGACACTCTCAGTTTGAAAACTAAAAACCAAACCTTTCAGCCTGAGAACAAATTGGACATCTAGAATGACAGCTCAGCTGGATTTTCTTATTGCACTGAATTGCTCAGCAGTAGTTCCATTTAGAAGATCAGACTATTTCCAAAAAGCCTATTTTATAATTCCTTAATTGTGGTCTTTTGGGGCAAGAGAAGTAGAAGAACAAGATATTTATCCCCTTTGTCTTGATTAGGCTGTTTTCTGCTGAGCTTTAAGATTTGCTAAGATGCAGCAACCACCTAGCAGCAAGGCTATCAACACACCACTGGAATTAGGTGATGAAATGAGACCAGATTTGGGGAGAGGATTTCAGTAACTGCCAATCCAGTCAGAAGCCATCAGGACTCTGTCTTTCAGTTAAGAGAGAAAACTGACCAACCTATAGGTGCCATGAGGTAGCAAGTTAACACATGACTCAAGCGCTAGAGTCCCTTCCTTGAACATATTTACCAAAGAATACAAAAGTGTTTTATAAAGGAACTGAAGGTTAGGAAGTTCCTGCATGCTGGCCCCATTTAGGCTCTGGGCTAGGAAAACACTTGGCTGGCAAAGGATTTAAACCTCCACCATCTCCCAGTCTCTAGCCATTCACCCTGTTCTTTATGGTTTCAACTTGAAAATGTCTGAGGGAAGCCCGTTTAATAACAACAATAAATATTGTTCAAAAAATTTCAGAAAAATGTGTGCTTCTCTTATTTCCTTCTTTTAACCCTGATTTCTGGAGCCAGAAAAAAATTGTTCATTTTAACTTGTTTGTTTTAGAATCTGTATTACATTTCCAATTCAGATGGAAGCCATCCTTCTGAAAAAGGAATCAGTTCAAATCTTATCAATCAGAAAAAGGCAAAGCTATATTTGAAAATGTTTTTAATCAAATAGTAAATAATATTGAACAGCTTAAAAATATCTTTGGAATGTATAAAAATCCATAAATAAAACAGAAAATAAAGGTGGCAGAACTTCTGGACAATATCCTTTTCTTACAAAATGTCTGATTCAAAGCATACAAAGAAAAGAGTAGAAGATGACAAGACACTTGATCACTGGCTTCTTCATTCCAAATGAAGAGAATACACTAATTATTGAGACTGCGGGTGTGTTCTTAGAAAAATTACTTTCTGCATATCTATTAAAAAAATAATAAAACCAGCCTTGAGGCTAACATAGGATTAAAGGAAGTAACAAGTGAGAATTACTTAACATAGTAATCAATCAGCAAATGCTCTTACTTATTCATTTGTTCACTTGGGCAATAAATGTTTAGTGACTGCCTACTACATGTCAGACACTCTGCACCAGAATACAAAAAGAACCAAAACACATCCCCTGCCCTTACAGAACTTAGAGTCTAGATAGACTGCCCAGAGTTTGGGGTGGGGTGGACAAAACAAAACAAAAAGGAAAATTAAAAACAACAACCTTGACTCATAGAAGCTTCTTTCTGTGTCCTTGGAGGGTTGCCATGGTAATTGATGTGCTATTCACAAAATATTCCCAGCTTTCTTTTTTCCAAGTACATGGTAGGATTATATTCTCTATGTCTTTTGAAATTAGATATAACCATATGACTTGCTTTGGCCAGTGAAATATGAATAGTAGGGACAGGTGACATTTCTAGGCTAAAATTTTAAGAGTCATGACACATGTCCCCATGTTCCCTGACAGAGGGATCATGGAGCATATGTCAATGGAGCCTCCATCAGCCTGGGTTCTTGAGTGAGTATGGAAAGCAGATCTCCCTCTGGAATCTTGCTGGATATGCAGGACAAAGAAGAATATACCTTTGTTCTGTTAAGCCTCTGAGATTCGAGGTTATTTATTGTTGCATAATATTCTGTCTTTAGCCTAACAAGTACAGGTGCTTTCTCTAATCACCCAAATATCACTACAACCTGAATTCAGTGCATTGAGAGTAAATTTAGGAAGTGGACCTGATGAGCAAAGATCTGAAGAAGTTGAAGTGATCTAAATGAAGTGGTATGCAGTGGGGGTGTGGGATGTGGGGTGGGCAGAAGAATGGAAGCAATGAGCAGAAAAGTCTTGAGGAAAGGAGGAGGATGAGCCACTTTAGGAACCAAATGAAAATAGGTATCACTGAATGAGAGATCAATGGAAGAGGCTCAGGATGAAGCAGACGTGTAGGGCTTCAAGGCCATGTTGAGATTTTTAACCATTATCCTAAGAGCAATGGGGAGCCTCTGAAAGATTTTACACAGAATAACAACATGGTTAGGTTTGTGTTTTTGAAATATAATTCTGGATGTAGCATTGGAGAATAGACAAGACACAAGCAAGAGTTAATACCAGGAGACAGGTAGAGGACTACTGCAATAATGGTGCAGGAAAGATCATGGTCACCTGGACCTGGCAAGAGTAGCAGGGATAGAGAGAGATGTGGGGAAACTTTAGGGATATTTAAGCAGCAACATCAAAAGCGTTTTAATCATAGACTGGCAACAGAAGTGAGGTAATTTCCACAGCTGGTTGGATAGTGGTGCCAGTCTCCGACGCAAAAAATCTTCAAGAGAAGCAGACTTTGAAAAGAAGATTATAAATTCTGACTTGAGTATTTTGAAGTTTAAGTTCCTTCAGCATTGTATACTTCAACAAAATCTAAGCTACAGATATTAACATGAGCAGTGATTCATTTGTATTTTGGAAAAACCAGAGAGTCGACAATAAGGGGGTATCTAGGATAAGTCTTAAAGAACTACATTTGAAAGCCAGAAGAAGATTAGGAGAAAGGAGAAAAGGAGGTCAAGGAGTGGCCACAGAGTTATAGCAGGCATGGATGCAGCAGAAGTCAAGGAAGAGAGTTTGGCCACCTGGAGAGAGTCTAGTCTGTTAGATGCTGCTGAGTGGTCAAGTAAGGTAAGCAGTATGAGTGTCCGTTGGATTTAGAAATAAAGGCAACTGGTAGCATTTGGTCTGGGGGAGAAAAGGATGAACAAGACCAAATGAGTCCCTGCCTCTCTGGGGCTAACATTCTAAGGATATAAACAAAATAAAAATAATTGCAAGTATTGTTAACTATTATGGAGAAAACAAAGAACTAAAGTAAAAATCCATATGAATATATATATATATATATATATATAACTGGGGTAGGAGGATAAAGACAATTAAACAGGGAGATAAAGAATAAAAATGAGCTAGTTACACAGAGGGGTGGGGTGGGAAGGTAATGAGGGGACAACAACTTTAGACACAGGGAACAATGAGTTAAAAGACCAAATTTTTTTGAGTCTTGTTATCAAGGAATTTCTAGAAGACCATGATGACTATAGTTTAAAAAGGAAGGAAATTTAGGCAGGATCAAATTTTACAGAAAACTGTAAGACATAGTAAAATGTTTGTATTTTTCTTGCTATATTAGTTTGCTAGGGCCACAATAGCAAAGTACCATAGACTGGGTGGCTTAAACAACAGAAATTATTTCACAGTTCTGGAGGTCAGAAGTCCAAGATCAAGGCATCTGCAAAGTTGTTGGTAAGGATCTTCTGAGGCCCTTTACCTGGCTTGTGGATGACTATCTCCTCCCTGAGTCTTTACGTTGTCTTTCTTCTGTACCTGTTTGTAACCCAATCTCCTCTTCTCATAAGGGCCCCAGTCATATTGGATTAGGGGTCATAGTGACATCATTTTAATTAATTACTTCTTTAAGACCCTATCTCCAAATATAGTCACATTCTGAGGTCCCGAGGGTTAGGACTTCAACATATGAATTTGGAGGGAACACAATTCAGCCCATGAAACTTATGCAAATAGGGAAGCCATTAAAAATATTTAAGAAGGAAAATGACATAATCCAATTTATATTTTAAGAGCAATGTGGCTATAGTATACAGAAAACATGGAAGAAGAAGAAAAGTGGTGATAGGGAGATGAGTTAGCAGATTATTTTAGTAATTAAGATCCCAAGGCAGACATTCTTACTCTAGAACCTATAGTTAGACTTGAATGATAGGTGATCCACAATTTTCTCAGTGCTGTATTTACAGAATCATATGAGAATGCATATGTACCCATAATGTGATTTACTCTCAAAGCCCTGTTACATCCAAAAAGCACAGTGCAATGGCAAAAGTAAATAAAAATAATTAAGAAACTCCATATTTTACTCTTACTACTCAAAGGCACTCAACCTCACAATGCATAAAAGCACTTACTAAAATACCTTTTGGTCTCCTGCCCATTTTACTCCTTTTCTGCAATTATTCCAGAACCTCTCTCCTCAAAACCCTCAGGGAAATCTATTCCTCCACAACCAACCTTCTACTGCATAAAGCATTTTCTCCTCTACTTATCCCTTCTTCCCTTTTTCTCTAGGAACTTTATCATGTAGAACAACTTAGTTTCTATTCTGCAGAAAGAAATCTTTATGGCGGGGGGCGGGGGGAGAAAAAATTGCTTCGCTTGGACCAAAGATTCTATTTGTGAGGCAGGGAGGTGGTGGAGAAAATCTATGAACTCATGAGTCATTTTTGTCTGATCTCATGCATTTTCTTTCTTTCTTTTTTTTTTTTTTAATGTTCATTACTTTGAGAGAGAGATCGTGCACCAAAGGGGCAGAGAGAGAGTGGGGAGAGGGAATCCAAAGCAGGCTCCAAGCTCAGTGTGGAACCAGACATGGGGCTCAATCTCACAACTGTGAGATCATGACCTGAGCCAAAACCAAGTGTTGGAAGCTTAACTAACTGAGCCAGCCAGGTGCCCCTGATGTCACCCATTTTCTTAAAGAGTCTTGATTTTCATTAGAATCTCAAAGGAGTTATTAAGTATGCTAATAACCATCAAAAGAAAAAGACAGCTCTGGGGACGGGGACAGGGACTGTGCTGTGGAGAGAGGGTGAAACAGAGAGCTTGTGATCCTCCAGGAACTGAGCAAGGCCATCTGACCATTCTCTAACAGTCAGACTGGTCCATAAATAGGCCACATATGTGGTTCTACACTCTGCCCATATTGCATCCCCAAACAACCAACTGTGTCCTGATGAGACATTAAACAAAGCTAATGGGCTAATTGGGTACCGCCTCAAAGGACAAGGCCCTTGTAAGTAAATGTATTCTGTTGTGAGTGTGATCCATTAGGAAACCCTGAGTAAACTGGCTGATTTAGGTCATCTAATCTAGAAATAAGTGATCTTTTCATTCCAATCAAATAAGAATTTAATGAAGATATGTAAACAGCGATTCTATCAGACCACAAACCTGCTGTGTACAGACCATAAAGAGACTCTGTGGTAAAACACAAAAGAAATGAAACACATATTATAAAAGAGGGAAATAATAAAATGTACCCTAACCTCACTTTCCTTTCCATGTTAATTTCTTCCCAACCTTCAAGTCTCAGCTAAGGGCTTATCTCTTTGAGAGCCCTCACTCCAGTCTTGGCTAAATGTCTCATCTCTTGCTCCACAGTATCCTGTGAGCGCTATCCTTCTATTACCACATTGTAATTAAAATGATCTGTCTCCTCCATTTGACTGTGAGCTTCCAGAAATCAGGCACAGGGTCTTATTTTTTGTTTTCAGAGCATCTAGCACAGTGCCTGGTACAAAGTAGGTAAATATTCACTGATAAGACTGACTTCAGATTTTATGCTGTTTCAGCTATAGTACCCTGCCTCCTGGAATTAAAATACCAAAATAATTTGCCTATCATTTAGCATCTGCAAAGTTTTGCAGAGAATCTAGTGTTGTTCAGGAATTGGAAGTATCTTCGGCCCAAATTTCTGCCTAAGGATTAAGTAGTTGAGCCCTATTGTCTTGGAAAGCAGTGAGAATCAGGGACAGGAAGCTGATGGGAACCAGTGAAGGAATTAAGGAAAGGAAGTTTCCAGGTTTCCAGTCCCCATTCTTTTTAAAGTTTTTCTTTTATTATTAATTTTGAGAGAGAGAGAGAGCCAGAGAGAGGGAGAGGTAGGGAGAGGGAGAGAGAGGGAATCCCAAGCAGGCTCCATACTGTCAGTGCAGAGCCCAACGTGGAGCTTGATGTGGGGCTCGAACCTATGAACCATGAGATCATGACCTTAGCAGAAACCAGGACTCAGACGCTTAACCAACTGAGCCACCCAGGCACCCTGCAATGCCCATTCTTTAGTCATCTATGAATGCCTGTTTTCATGTTACTCAACCTTTCAAAGGGAACTTCCCAAACTGCTTCCCAAACCATATCCCATCCAAAACTGCCTTCTGAATCATTCAAGAGCCATCTAGATGTGGGTAGAAAAGCATTAATTTATTGCAATAGTGTTTTTCTTAAGCATCACATGTGTTACAACATTGTAATGGGGCTATTCATGGTTTGAGCCTCCTGGATCAGGATTTAGAAAAGTCTAACATCTGAGATCCATTTAGTGGAAGCAAGAAAGTTGAGTCTTTCAGTGAATCCATCTGCCTCAGGATCACCTACCATGCTTGGGTCTACTCCAGATCTGAAAAACAAGATTCTCTGAGGTTGGGGATGGGGAGGGGGGGTGGTTAGAGATCTCCCTTCTTAAAACTAGCTCATAGGTAATACCATCATCAAAACTCAGCTCAGAAATTGTATCTTCAAGGAAGACTTTTGAACACTCACCCAGCCTTGAGAGCTTCCTCAACACTACTTCTTATTTTATTCACTCTATCTGTCTTACCTGCAACATTGGTTTCCAAGAGGGCAGCAACTTTGTCTTCTTGCTCACTGCTGATCCCCAGGGTTTTGAACAGTGTTGATGACTTGAATAGACAATCCTTACACATTCTAAACATAGACAGCCAGATACTAGAGTTGAAGCCAGTCCAGAGCATGCAAAGACTTCCAAGGTATGGCTCCTGACTACCTCTCCCAACTTTCCCTACTTCAACTCTCTCCTTCACACTTATACTCCAATAAGAATCAACTGCTTGTTGTTCTTTGCACACTCCCTTAATTCCCTATGTTTTTTGCTTAATTTGTCCCTTCTTATTCTGAACCCCTGTCACTATGTCCATTTATGCACTCCTCCATACATATGCCCATGCCACTGTCTGGAAAATTCCTCTTTCTTTTCAAGTTTCTGCTGAGGCTTCTCCTCCTTTCAGGATTCTTCCCCATTCCCACTACCCCAGAAAAGTTTCTCTTCTCTGGAATCAGTGACAGCCTATGCATATTTCCATCTTTGCCCTTAGCACATTACGTAATAATCATTTCTATGTTCATCTTCCCCATTAGACTATGAACTAACTCCTTTATGATGCAGACCATATCTTTTTTATCAATTCCCAATTTCCATCTCAATTTTTGGCACAGAATAGCCATTCAACAAATTACTATTTAACAAATGAATGAACAGACGAGCAAACACAGTCAAATGTACAGGCACAACTGTAAATTGAAACAGGAACATGTGCATCTGAACAGTACCCAAACTGGTGATTGAATTGGTTGCTCCAAATAGGGTATCAGGAGTCGAGGGCATTTATACATAAAGCCAGTTATCTTATGAGATTGGCAAGGAGCGTTAAGCTGGAAAGCACCAATAGGTGCTTACATTTAAACCAAGTGGAGAAGAAGCTGAGAATTCTAAGGCTTATTAACTAAGTCATAGCAAGAAAGTAACTCATAAGCCTGGGATCAGGTCAGAACAAGTGATTGGCCAATATGGTGGCCAGAGAACATAGAGGAAGTAAAGTAGGTGGGAAGAGAGGGTCCGAGAGAAAGTCCAAAAGACAATGTGTCAGTCAATTGTGACTTCTGGGTGAGTAAGCCTTCAGCTGCTTAGTGAGCCTGTCATGGCATCTTAAAGTGACAGAGCTCCCTGGATGGGATCTGAAACAACTTGTCACTAAGTTCTAGTTTAAAAATGAAACCCATACTGTGTTGTCAATTAAAAGCCGGGTGTTTTGGTTTCCTATTGCTGCTTTAACAAATTACCATAAACTTCGTGGCTTAAAACATCATAAATCTGTTATGTCACAATTCCAGAGAAGACTAAAAAAGGATGGCTCAGGACTAAAATTAGCATATTAGCAGGGCTATTTTCCTTCAGGAACCTTTAAAGGATAATCTATTACTTGCTTATCAGCTTCCTCTTTCTTTGGTTCATGGCTCTTTCCACCAATGGCCTTACCCTGACCTCTTCTTCCATCATCCACAACTCCTTCCTTGGCTCTCTCATCTGATCCTCCTGCCTCCCTCTTACAAGAACCCTTGTGATCACATTGGGCCCACCTAGATCATTCAAGAGAATTTCCCCCTGCTCAAGATCACAACTTAATCATATTTGCAAAGTGCCTTTTGCCATGTAAGGAAGCATATTTATGGGCTCCTGCATTAGGACATGAAGATTTTGGGAGGACCATTATTCTATAATATTCATCCAAAGGAAAAAAACTATTTTAAAAACTGAATCAGGTTTTGATAGAAACAGTAAGTACATAGCTCTAAACTTCCTGTGAGTGATAGGCAATAAAAAAGTGGCACAAATACAGGAAAAGTAGGGGATAGAGAAAGAAAAATTGTACTGTGTAATAATTTATAGTTTCAACTGGCTTTTCTCAAATAAAAATTCAAATATAAATGTGATGCTGCCATTCTTTGAAGAAGATAACAATTGGACTCTACTACCTGCTTTTTCATTGGTTATGCATCTCTGCTTTCTAGATCCCCTCTCTCTGTGACCAAGGACACACACCCCCAAACTGTAGGTGGTAACCAACTCATGTAGCACAGGGATTCAACCCAAGGCATGAAAAGGAGGAAATTCGGGGTTTTGTTGTTTTGTTTTGTTCTGTTCAATAATAATAATAATAATAATAACAGCAAATGTTTTAAAAAGAATCTCTGGATTTTATTAAAATTATTGACTATAAAGATAGAAAAGGTTTTACATGCCTTAGATGATCAAGATTGAGTATACATTTTCCTGCCCAGCTGGGACAGAAGCAGGTTACAAACTCAGTAGATAGTGGCAGTTGGTGCTGGTAGGGGCAAGTGCTGAGTAAATCAGGACTGCAAAGGTGGGAGTTGTTGATGAAAGCAATATCATTTACCCTTCCTTCCAGCCACAAGAGAAGAAAAGTTATTATAAGCAAATAGCTGGTAACACTGGCAGACACTTATGTTTCCTTCACTTGTCTCTCTCTTTTCCTCTTTGGATAAAATGGAAAAGAAGCAAAAGAAAAGTTCAGAGCTCTTTTCAAAGCCTTGACTGAACGTCTACTTCTTTTTTTTAAGACAACTTAGTTTATTCTCATAAAATTGTTCTCATTTTATCAAGTCAGGTCACTTAATTTGTAAGGTGTTGAGGACTTGATTTGTTTAAAACAAGAAAGATATTTGCATGTTTATCAGCACTAGAGAAGGAGCCCATAGAAAGAGCTAAAAATATAATCAAAGAGGAAATAACTTGATTCCTGGTTATGTTTGTTTTTCTAAAAAAAGAATAGAAAAAAATCACCAGCACAAGAGTGAGAGTATCTGTGTTTCTCAGGAACTGGATGAGAGCCGAGATGACGCTATGAAACTTGATGGGGATGGGGAAGGGCAAGGTAAGTTTATCCATTAGTTTTCAGGGCAGAAGCAAAACAAAACAAAGCAGATGAGATTTGAGAGCAATGATGAAGTTTCAGAAGAGTCACTGAGAACCATCAGGAGGGAAGCTGACCAGATTATCAAACAGTTTTGAAGGCCCATCTGAGATCTGAGACCACAAATATATAGAGGGTAAAAAATCCACACAATTATATGAATTTTTCCAGTAGTCTAATGTAGAAGTAGACAAACTTGTTGGCTGAACTGATCCAAGTATGAAGGTCTACAGGACCAATGGAATAAAAAACAATGGGACACAGGGGTGCAGACTGAACAACCATTAAAGCTGAAGAGGAGTCTGTGATAGGTGCAGGGGAGAGGCACATTGAAACATGAAAAGGACAAGGTCACATTAAGCCTCGACTATAAGTTCTCCGGCTGTACAATGAACAATACAAATGAAGATTGGAGGCAGACAGACCATGAGGAAGCTATCATACTAACCTTAAAACAGAGATTACAAAGATCTGAACTGGCAAAGGTAGTGTATTGGTTTTCTGTGGCAGCCACAATAATTTACCACAAACTGGATGGCTAAAAACAACAGAAATGTATTCTTTCACAGTCTCATATTTCTGGAAACCATAAGGCCAAAATCTTTCCTTGACTTTTCCTGCCTTGTGTGGTCATCATCATTTCTTGGATTCTTTGATTTATGACCACAACCCTCCAATCTCAACCACTGTCTTCACCTTCATATCACCTTTTCCTCCATGTGTCCATGTCTTCTCCTCCTGCCTTTCTCTTATAAGAACACTTATCATTGGATCTGGAGTTCACCCAGATAATCCAGGATAATCTCAAGAACTTTAATTTAATTATGTATGCAGAGACTCTTTTCTCCATATAATGTAACAATCAACAGTTCCAGGAATCTGGATATGAACATATATTTTGGGGACCACCATTCAACCCATTATAGGTAAAATGTGTGAAGAGGGAGGAACAAATCTGAGAACAATTTGAGAGGTACAGTCAGCAGAATTTGTTGTTTGATTGGCTGTGGGAGGGAAGGGGAGAGAGGAGTCAAGAATAACTTTTAACTGACTACCTAGATGATACTACCTACTGAGATAGAAAACATGGACAGGGGCTCCTGGATGACTCAGTTGAGTGTCCAACTTCAGCTAAGGTCATGATCTCATGGTTCATGAATTCAAGCCTCGCATTGGGTTCTGCGCTGACAGCTCAGAACCTGGAGCCTTCTTTGGATTCTGTGTCTCCCCTTCTCTACCCTCCCTCATTTGTGTGCTCTCTCTCTCTCTCTCAAAAGTAAATAAACATTTAAAATAAAAAAAAAGAAAACATGGACAGAAGAGACGACTGAATGAAGAAGATGATGTCTTTTTAAACATGCTGATTTTGAGGTACCCATGAAACATCTAGATGGAGATATTCAGCAGACAGCAGAACCTATACATCTGACTCAAGCGAGAGAGCTGGTCTCAGAAAGGGATTAGGGAGTTTGTGAGCATAAAAGTGGTAATTCAAAACCTCATAGAGAAATAGATTCTTAACTATGGAGAACGAATAGCATTTTCAGAAGAGAGGTGGTGGGGGGATGGATAAAATAGGATTAAGAGTATACTTACCATCATGAGCACTGCACCATGTATTGAATTGTTGAATGACTATATTGTACAGCTGGAACTAATATAATACTGTATGTTAACTACCCTGGAATTAAAATAGTAAAATTTAAAAAATAAAAACCTCAAAGAGGATAATATTGCTCAAAAAAAAATAATAGGTGACAAGAACTACAGAGGATTAGAAATGGACACCTGGCAGTTAAAGGGGAGACAAGAGAGGAGCAGCCCATGAAAGAGACCAAAAATGAATGGTCAAACAGGTATGAATAATTCCAAGAGGATGTGGTGTCCAGGAGCCAAGAGAATAGTTTCTGGAAGTGGGAGGAAATAAGCAATGTCAAATGTAGGAGAAGGGCAAGTGAGTAACGTATTGAAGCAGATGACAGAGGGGGAGAGCTATCATGTGGGTGCCCACATAAAAAGCAGTCCAGACAACAAGAAAGCACATATAAAAGCCATGAATATTTAGGCATGCTCAAAGAACAACAAGGAGGCCAGTGTGGTTGTAACAGAGTCAGCAAGAGAAGTGAGTAAAGGAGTAAGAGAGTCCTGGTTGTATAGGACCTTTCTGACCATTGTAAAGGGTTTGCCTTTTATTCAGAGTGAAAATGAGAAGTTATCAGAGGGATTTCTGCAGAGGAGTGACATGATCTGACTTCTGTTTTAACAAGACCACTTGGGTCTCACTATGTGAGAATAATAGATAAGGCTCAAAATTATCAGAGACAGACTGTAAAAGGAAAGATATAAGTAAGAAGATCATTTAGGTGAGTACTGCAACATCTCAACAAAAGATTATGGCAGCTCGAAACAAAGATCATATTCTTCCACATGTAAATAGTGGGCCTGCTATACAAATAAAACTTCAAGGTAAAGATCTAGTCCTTTATTCCAACCAGATGGCCTACCTTAAGCCTCTTCTATAAAATAATTTTGATTCAGCCACTGTGTAGGATGCTTTGAGGAGCACTGAAGTGCAAAGTAAAAAAGTGAGAACAAGAAATAGGACTCAAAATATATGTTGAAGACAAATTGAAGAGAGCTAGAAAAGAAACCAAACTACTTCTGAAAAATCTCACTTGACTGTCTTACAACATATTGCATTGCACACTACAAACGTGTGAGTACACATATGTTCCTCCCATAATTCACTGGAAAACCCAGTGATTCATTCCTCAGCAAGAAGGATCCTGGAAAAATTTGATTAAATTGAACCCACTAGTGCTGCATCAGTGCTGAAAAATTCATAGTCAGGAGGAAAAAAAATTAAAGGTGTTCTTCATTAGACTATGAGCCAAATACACATTCTCAATATCCCCCCCATATCAGGAGTCACAATTAATATTGTGAAATCATGCAGCAAATTGAATAGCATTGCTTCACAAACTCTCTGGGTGTCGTATGAGACATTTAAAGGGTCAGAGCTTGGCAATAGCTCAGCACTGTGCGGAAATGACCAAGGGATACGCTCTACCTTTGGAGCCTCTCAGCCACTCAGGAAACTCTGAATTATGGGAATAAACTATTGCACATGCAAACTGTATTCACTCTGAAATTTATTAGTGTTGCTCCAACATCTTCTATTCAAATGCAGCCAGATTCTCTCCCATGGGCATATGATTTCCACTGCATCCAGGACGATTTATGCCAATCTCAGAAGAGTACAATTGTTCTTTCAGCGTTTGACAGCAAAACTAACATTTTAGTGCTGAAAATAAACATGCACATCCCAGCATTCTTTCTTCCAGAAACATGTTGCACCTGAAGGTTTGATTCCCAGATCAGCTCACAAATGTTTGTTTAATCCACACTGTTCCTAAAACACTTTATAAACAGTACCCTTGGACCTACCAACATGAGAACCTTGTTTCTGTTGATTTAATGGATATTTTTGCACCACTGGTTGCGTGCTGATCACTGTGCTTGTACTGGGCTTTCAGAGTTATAGAATACAGAGAACATAGTTCTTGCCCTCAAGGACTCACCTTGGATATGGTGATGACTTTTTAGATACAACTCTAAAAGCATGAAATGTGACCAAAAAAAAACTGATAAGCTGGACTTCATTAAAACTAAAAATTTTTGCTTTATAAAAGGCAATGTCAAGAAAATTAGAAGATGAGCCACAAACTGGGAGAAAATATTTGCAAAAGACATTTTATAAAAGCCTGTCACCCAAAGCCCAAAGACCTTTTAACAGTCAACAATAATAAAACAAAAAACCTGATTAAAAAGTGGGTCAAAGACCTTAACAGACACCTCACCAAAGACGATATACAGGGTCATCTGGGTGGCTCAATCAGTTAAGCGTCTGACTTCTACTCGGGTCATGATCTCATGGTTCATGAGTTCGAGCCCTGTGCCAGGCTCTGTGCTGACAGTTCAGAGCCTGCAGCCTGCTTTGAATTCTGTGTCTCCCTCACTCTCTGCCCCTTGCTGCTCACGCTCTGTCTCTGTCTCTCTCTCAAAAATAAACATTAAAAATTTTTTTAAAGATATACAGATGGCAAATACGCATATGAAAGATGCTCCACATCATATGTCATCAGGAAAATGCAAATTCAAACTAATGAGATATGACTATACACCTGTTAGAATGGCCAAAATCTAGAACACTGACAATACCAAATGCTGACAAGGATATGGAACAACAAGAACTCTCATATGTAGCTGGTGAGAATGCAAAATGGTACAATCACTATAAAAGTTTGGCAGTTTCTTACAAGACTAAACATATTCTTACCATACAATCCAGCAATCACACTCCTTGGTATCAATCAAAAGAATATGAAAACTTATTTCCACACAAAAACCTGCACACAGATGTTTATAGCAGCTTTATTTATAATTGCCAAAAATTGGAAGCAACCAAGATACCCTTCAGTAGGGGAATGGATGAATTGTAGTACATCCAGAAAATGAAATATTATTCAGTGCTAAAAAGAAATGATCTTTGAAGCCATGGAAAGAAATTGAGGAACCTTGCATACCTATTACTAAGAGAAAGAAGTATGATTAATTATATGACATTCTAAAAAAGTCTAATCTATGGAGGCAGTAGAAAGATCAGTGGTTGCCAGAGGTCAGAAGGAAGAGAAGGATGAACAGGTAGAGTACAGTGCAAAAAATACTGTGTATGATATTATAATGATTATAACATATGTCATTAGACATTTGTCTAATAGAATATACAACACCAAGAGTAAACCCTAAGTTCACTATGGACTTTGGGTGATTATGATATGCTGGTATAGGTTCATCAGTTGTAATAAATGTACTAATCTGGCGAGCGACGTTGATAATCAGGGAGGCTATGTATGTGTAGGGGCAAGGATATATGGAAACTCTCAGCAGCTTTCACTCAGTTTTGCTAAGAACCTAAAATGACTCTAAAAAATAAAGTCTTTTAAAAAAAATTTAAAGGCATACAAAAGCAATTCAGGGGCACCTGTGTGGCTCAGTCAGTTAAGCGTCCAACTTCAGCTCAGGTCATGATCTCACGGTTCGTGGGTTTGAGCCCTGCGTGAGGCTCTGTGCTGACAGCTAGCTCAGAGCCTGGAGTCTGTCTTCAGTGTCCCTGTCTCTCTCTCTCTCTCTCTCTCTGACCCTCCCCTGCTCACGCTCGCTCTCTCTCTCTCTCTCTCTCTCTCTCTCTCAAAAATAAATTTTTTTTAAAAAAAGCAATTCAAAAAAGAAAAAAAAAGCAACACAAAAGATCAATAAACAAATTTTAATCTCATTAACAGCTTTTTAAAAAAAATTTTAACGTTTATTTGATTTTTAAAAGAGAGAGAGAGACAGAGCATGAGCAGGGGAGGGGCAGAGAGAGAGAGGGAGACAGAATCTGAAGCAGGCCCCCGGCTCTGAGCTGTCAGCACAGAGCCAATGCGGGGCTCGAACCCACGAACCTTGAGATCATGACCTGAGCCGAATGCTTAACCCAACTGAGTCACCCAGGTGCCCCCTCTCATTAACAGCTTTTAAATGCAAAGTCAAATAACATGCAACTTTTGCATCCCAGATATGGAAAAGATAAGGAAAACAGTCACTGCAATACATTCCTGGTGAGAGTGTCTATTGATGCAACATTTGACAAGACAATTAAGCAAGTCATGTCGAATATCTTTTAAAAGGTGCACAATTTTTGACCCAGTGATTCTATTTCTAGGAATTTATCCCAAGTAAATAACTATGTATATGCACAAAAATGCATACAAGGATATCTGTAGTAGCAAAACATATACATACACAATAAAAAATTAAATAAAGCATAGTGTGCACAATTAAATGCTGTGAAATCCTTAAAATTGACATGCTAGAAGAAAACTTAATTATTGAAAGATTTACACTAACATAACTGAAGATATAAATGGGAAAATATTATCCATTAAAAGATTAACAGTGTTAGGATTATGGGATTTTTATTTTCTTTTTTGTGTTGTCCTAAATTTTCTGTAATAAGCATGTGCTGCTTCTGAACAAAAATATTTTTAATGGTTATTTATTTTGAGAGAGAGCAGGGGAAGGGCAGAGAGAGTGGGAGACAGAGGATCTGAAGCAGGCTCTATGCTGACAGCAAAGAGCCCAATGGGGGGTTGAACTCATGAACAGTGAGATCATGACCTGAGCCTAAGTCAGACTCTTAACTGAGCTACCCAGGGTCCCTGAAAAAAAATATTTTCATTTTTTGATCCCCTTTTCACAAAAAAACTACTGAAATGAAAGAAATTTCCTACCTTGTGTTAGGCAGGCACTTTAAATAAACTGTCTCTGATTCTTAGTATTGTATAACAAAGTAGCTGCTATCTGCATTTTCAGTGAAAAAACTGAAGACAGCAGTAGTAAGTTTCCTAACGTGACTCAGCTTCTGTGATGGTTAATTTTATGTCACCTTGATTGGGCCATTGGGTGCCCAGATTAAACATTATTTCTGGGTGTGTCTATGAGGGACATTTCCAAATGAGAGTAGTATTTTAATGGGTGGATTCAGTGAAGTAAATTCCCCTCCCCAATGTGAAAGGGTCTGAATAGAAGAAAACAGAGGAAGGAAGGATTTGCCCCCTTCTTGGACACCTAAGTTGGGACTTCTGTCTTCTCCTGCCTTTGGACTGGGATGTACACCATTGACTGTTAGGGTTCTCAGGCCTTTGGAGCTACATTACTGGCTTTCCTAGGTCTCCAGCTTGCAGATGCAGATGGTGAGCCAATTCTTCATAATAAATCTAGATAGATAGATAGATAGATAGATAGATAGATAGATAAATCCTATTGGCTCTGTCTTTCTGGAGAATGCTAATACAGATAAGGAGCAAGGCCAGGATACAGCCTAGAACTTCAGCCATTACTTTTCACAATGTCCAACTGCCTTTAAGATTACTGTATCCCTGACCAGCCATCATAACTTTTCCACAATAGTGAGAGCACTGGGTTCTAACCACTACTGTCCCAAAATTTAAAAATTGCTGGACGCTCAGTTGGTTAAGCATCTGACTTCACCTCAAGTCATGATCTCACAACTCATGGGTTTGAGCCCCATGTGGGGCCTTGTGCTGACAGCTCAGAGCCTGGAGCCTGCTTTGGATTCTGTATCTCCCTCTCTCTCTGCCCCTTCCCTACTCATTCATTCTCTCTCTCTTACTCTCTCTCCCTCCCTCCTTATTTAAAATAAATAAACATTTAAAAAATTACTGAAGCAGTCATGAAGCCAATAAAGTTTTAGAAGCAATAGTATTAAAAATAGGCTTCTATCCAAGGATCTATATAAAGTCACTATAAGCTGCACAGAACCAAGAGTCAGATAGGGTAACTTCCTCTGAAAACTTTGATAACACAGTCTTTAAACATAGAGAAAAATCCACCAAAATCCAAGATTTTAATAAGTTTGAAACACTTCAGTGGAGCATCAAACCACATGCTTCACTTTTACAAAAATGCCAATATAATTATAACCATTCTACCTACTACCTCTCAGTCTCATTTCCTACCTCCACTTCAAAGCATGGAAACATCCAAGTCATGTTAGTGCTACCTGTCATACTCTATAGGTCATCCTTCACATTAGCAGCTTCAGAAGCTTTGGGAATTCTCCTAAATCATCTACTTCCCTCAATAATTTCATTAGGGCTTCTTGACTATATTGATATATTCAACCTTGAAATAATGAGTTCCATAATTTATCAGTCTCTGAATGGGCAGCATTATCTTTAAATAATTTTCTTCAAGCTATATGAAAAGTTTCCCCATTATTCTAGTGTAGAGAGCATTGCAAGAAAAGTCTATATTTTGTATTAATTATTAAAGCTTCAACCTTAATTTTAGTCTTTCTGGAGTCCTCAACCAAAAGAAATTCTCATTACAATATACCCTGCCAGGCACATCTATGTTGCTTTTTTTTTTATTATAACATCCCTATTAGAACCTTTTATTCTGAATTTGTTGTGCATAAGGAAAACAGCTTTGCCTGTTTATTGTGCTCTGACCTTATGACACCAACTTGTATTTAGCCAATTAGGGACAGAGCCAAACTGCATTATTCTTAGGTCTATTCAGTTAATAAATGACACTTAACTGATGATTTCTTTCATATATTCTTTAACAAGGACTTATAAATTGCATTGATCATGCCCCAAGAGATGAGGTACCAATGGTTAATTCAGGTGGGCACATCTGAAAAGACTTGTCAGTTTCCTATTCCATTCTAGCCAGATTTTCTTGGAAAACATTGGGAAAAGACTGAAATTCCCCACCAGCCTGAGACTTCATGCAAGTTTTTACAACATTAACTGGAAAAAACAAGATTCCCAACACGGTACCCAACGGACCTTGGCACATAAAATCAATGAGCACTGTGAGTCACTGCAGTAGGCAGATGTTCTTTAATGGAACCTCAAAAGCCAAACAAAAAACGACATTGCTGAATCCATTATGGAAAAGAACAGATACCAAGTCTCAGTAATACTCTAATTCCATGGCATTTGAGTGCCTTGAAAGTCTGGCAAGTGTTTATAAATTTTTTATGATGCTTGTGGTCTTGAAGCAATGTCTGAACTCTTTCCAATGGAGTGAAAATTGCTTCTGTTGTCCTTCAAAGTACTGCTGCCACACTACAGGTTGCAAACTCAGACGTACTGTCATGCTCTCAGAGAAGGCAAGATGAGTCCTCATACAGACCAAACCTAAGTGCCAGTGTAGTTGTCTTCTGCATCAGTAGGGGGAAGGATTCCACAGTACAAGTTTCAGAAGCCATCCCTCCTCAATTGAAGCACTGGATCCCAGGTTTTGATTCCACACAGCTGCTGCTGAGAGAGGACCTTCTGAACCGGAAATGTGATTGCTACATGAAAGCTGCACAACAGCCACACAAATAATGCTTCATTTCACCAACATTTGCAACATAAGGTGATAGATCTTGTTTTGAAGATGTTAGGATTGGCGGCCTCTTTTCATGGGCTTCTGAATCCACCATGTTGCTTAAGATCTTTCTTATTTGGGACACCTAGATGGCTCAGTCAGTTGAGTATCCAACTTTGGCTCAGGTCATGGTCTCCCAGCTTGCAGTTTGTGAGTTCCAGCCCCGTACTGGACTGGCTGCTATCAGCCTGTCAGCACAGAGCCTGCTTTGGATCCTCTGGCCCCTCTCTGTCCCTCCCCCACTTGCGCTCCCTCAAAAATAAACATTAAAAGAAATAAAAGATCTTTCTTATTCATAAAGAATTTCTTTAACCCACCGCAGTAGGCAACTAGCTCCATGGCCTGTCGCCAGCAACCCACAGGTGGGTAAGCCCACAAGCTCTCATCTCCATTGCTTTTCACACTGCTTGGAGCATTTGGCATACAGATATATCATCTAGTCAACTTTATATCAGAAAGCTAAAAAATTGTTACAGGAAAACTTACAAATTAAAAAAGGAACACATAAATAAGAATCATTAGATGAATTTTCCAAAAACCATTTAAGTTATTCCAAATCTTTATAAAAACCTTTCTCAATAATGTATACCAAAACTCACCACAAGAGACTGTGAATTTGAGATGAAGATCATTTCTCTTCCTCTAACTTGATTCAAAGAGAGGAATGGAGAAATTGGAAAGATAAAAATATCTTAAAACTATAGTGTAATCCTATATTACACTGAGTCAAATGCTTTACAACTGGTTATAGCGTGCCCAGTTTACTTGATTTACTTAGAGTTTAGAAAATTCTACGCAGTACATAATATAATTGGGTCTCATTTATTGTGGATTAAGTATAGTATAAAATTTGTGGTCATTGGATACTGGAAACCAAGTCCATTAACAGGAGTCTAGCCTCTCTATTGCAAAATAAGAATATTTCATTATTTTGATTTTCATCCCCCTTTTACCATGACAGCAATCTATGTTAGCAATACCACTATACTACTTCTACTTCTACTCTCTTTTTCCTGACCCTCAGCCCAGACAAGTTAACTAGATTCCCTTCAAAGAGAAGAGATTCTAACACTAAAACAAAACTCTCACCCATATAGAAACCCTCGTTAAAAAAAAAAAACTTAAAGAATTTTCCCAAAAAAGTGTAAAAGATACCAGCAGCTGCTCTGTTTCATAATACAAGATAATGTTCATGTGGAAAAACTGGGTGAGAATTCAGGAAGCGTCCAAAGTGATTGTCTTTCTGAAGTAAACATCTGTGTTGATGGGAAATTAAGACATATGCACACATCTGTATTCAGATTTCCAACACAATTCCCAAAGGAAGCATTAGAATTCCAATCGTTTTTATGGAAAAACAAAACAATAAAAATCTCCTCAGCTTTGCAAAATTTTGTTTAACAGCAGTCAAATGCAATTATACCAGACTAGGTCTTTCATCTGTATGCTCTGGGAAATAGTTAGGAAAATTGGAACTGATTTTTGTAAGTTCTTTTTAACAATTTGAGCATCTTCACAAGCTCCTACACTGAGCCTATGATCCTTCTGTGCCACCAATGCCAGTCATGGTATTTGTTTATTATGACAGTTTCTTTCCTAGTCTAGTCATTGATTTTTCCATTCTACAACACACTTAGTCATGAATGTTTATATACTCGGTTGCAGAAACATTCTGCACACCACGAGCAGTGAGGGCTGTCACTCATGTGCCACTACCTTGAAAAAATACATATCTTTTCCTCCCATTCTCATTCTCCCTTCCAAGGGTAGCTCACAGTGGAAAGATTACTTCACTCATTTTATAAAATGCACTAGAGCAATCCCACTTCCTAAAGGAACCACACCCTCATCATCAGAAAAAGAGAATACTGGGGAAACACAAAAATAAGAAAATGATCGAGCACCTCAGTGGCTCAGATGGTTGAGTGTCTGACTCTTGATTTCACTCCAGGTCATGATCTCACAGTTAGGGGGACTGAGCCCCTGCATCGGGCTACATGCTGATAGCAGGAGCCTGCTTGGGATTCTCTCTTTCTCTCTCTCTCAAAATAAATAAATTAATTAATTAATTAAATTTTTTTAAATAAGAAAATGATATATGTGAGCCTACCCCCTCTCCTTTTGAAGATCAGCCCCCTGAAGGCAGAAAATATTTCTTCTTGGTGTTTCTTCTGGTATCAAGTTGTCTATGCAACTGAATTCACCAAGGAAACTAATGATGAAACCCAAAAAGCATTCTTACTATTCCCTTTATTTTTACTGCCTTTCAGTATAACTACCTTTTAAAAAAGAAAGAGATAAAGGAGTAAGGATAAATAGAGAAGGTGAAGAAGCAAAGTAGCACTTTACAAACCCCCATCTCTAAGCCTCAGAGACAGCCCACAAAGTACGTACTCTTATGCTCATTTTTTTAGATGAAGAGCTTGAGGCCTGGGTGGCTCAGTCAGTTGAGTGTCTGACTTTGGCTCAGGTCATGATCTTGTGATTCGTGGGTTTGAGTTCTATGTCATGCTCTGAGCTGATAGCTCAGAGCCTGGAGCCTGCTTCAGATTCTGTGTCTCCCTCTCTCTCTGCCTCTCCCTCCATTCTTACTCTGTCTCCCTCTCTCTCAAAAATAAACAAACACTGGAAAAAATATTTTTTAATAAAATAAAAGGGGGTAAGTTGTTTGTGGCATACAACTAAAAATTGGCAGAGCCAAGTTTCAAATTCACTGACGAGTACCTAGAATTTAGCATTTTTATATTGCCAGGTAAGTGCAGAGCTTTTGACAATTGATCCTGAATGAAACACACACACATACACACACACACACACACACACACACACACACTACTATCATCTTAATATCTGATAAAGTTAGTGTAGTCGAAATCTCGTCTTAGCCAGAAAGCTCTCTTAGGAGAGCATCCATAAAATTTCTTAAAACTGAAAAAGTTTGAGTTTTTTAAAATTTTTAAAAATATTTATTTATTCTTGAGAGAGAGACAGAGCATGAGCAGGGGAGGGGCAGAGAGAGAGGGAGTCTCAGAATCTGAAGCAGGTTCCAGGCTCTGAGATATCAGCACAGAGCCCAATGCGGGGCTCAAACTCACAAACCATGAGATCATGACCTGAGCCAAAGCCAGAAGCTTAACCAATCAAGCCACCCAGGCACCCCAAAACCTAAAAAGTTTTAAGCAACACAACTTCCTGATAAGTCCTTTGTAATAACTACAAAATGTGTATATAATGAAGCAAGTTGTTGTATAAGGTTATTGCCTATAAACTAGTAAAGAGTTAGAGGACTGTATTAGTTTTCTATTGCTAATTAATAAATTACCACAAATTTAACAGCTTTTTAAAAATACCACTTATGAATACACAGTTTTGTAGATTAGAAGTCGAGCATGGTATGCCGGGGTTCTCTACTCCTAGTACTACAAGGTTGAAATAAAGGTGTTGGGCACCTTTTCTGGGGCTCTGAGGAAAAATCCACTTCCAAGTTTATTTTTATTGTCAGAATAATTCACTTCCTTGCAGTTGTAGGACTGAGGTCTCCATTTTCTAGAGAGTTGGTGCCAACCCAGAGAAGACTGCATTTGAATGGTTATGTGTTTAGGTCAGGTGCACCTGGATAAAGTCAACTGTGCCATGTAACATAACCTAATCACAGGAGTAAAATTCCACAAATTCTGTCTGGGGAATTAGGCAGAACATACATAGCAGAGGCAGGGGAAAAAGTCTTGGGAGCCATTCTAAAAATCTGGTAGGAAATGGACAGATTGAAAGTAGTATATCTGACACGTGAGCAAAAGAAACCAAATACAAAATACTGTTAGATTCCATCTATATGAAGTTCAAAATAGGCAAAACTAATCAGTGCTGCCAGATAAAGTCATGTAGTGGTGACCCTTAGGGTCAAACAACAGTATATAGGAAAAAGGATTTATTCATTCAGCAAGTACACATTGAATGACTCTCAAATGCTAAATAAAGTGAATTTCATGGCAATCAATATAAGGCCTCTGTCCTTAAAAATCTATCAGGGAAGGGGCACCTGGCTGGATGAGAGCATGTGACTCTTGATCTCAGGGTTGTAAAGTATGAGCACCATGTTGGGGGGGGGGGGTAGATGTTACTTTAAAAAATAAAATCTTTTTAAAGGTAATCTATCAGGGAAAATAGAGACTAATAGGCTACAGACTAGGAAACTAATAAATATCTACCATGAATTGTGATAAGCCTCACACAAGGAAAAGTAGAAGGCACTCTGAGAACATAGAACCGCAGAACTGAAACTAGTTTAGGGGGTCAAAAAGTGATATTTAATCCAAGACCTGAAAAATTTTAGGTAGGTAAAGAGGAGGTAATAGTTGACTTGGTAACACTGGTTGATTGTGGACTGATCATCACTTACCTATGAGACATGACTACCTAGAGGCCATATAGTCTCTGTCTCCATCATTATGAGAACAGTCTCTGGAACAATGGAAGCACTAGTACTGCTCTACACTATGCTGGCCAAACAATGTCTTCAGTGCTATGACATTATCAGTTCTGGACATTCTTCCACCAAACGAATACTGGCAAGGTAGAGAGTGACCTAAAGGTGACCATTACCACAACATAGAAGCTTGAATCAGTGTGAAAAGAGCATGGCGGAATGGCACAGTGGCTTCATGCTCAGGCTCTGGAATCAGACTGCCTGGGTTATAATCCTAACTCCATCACTTGCTGTGTGTATCCCTGGTCATTCACCTTCTGTAAGCCTCGTTTCTTCATCTCTAAAATAAGGCAATAATGTAAAAACTGCCAAGTAATTCAAGAGTAGTTTCTTTAAGAAATACAGATGTCTTCAGGTGGAAGATGTATTAGACTCCTTCTGTGTAAGTTATGGTGCTGGTACATTTTGAATGCATATGAGGAAGAACTCTTCTCCTGCCACTCTGTCTGACTCACTAGCCATACCCAACTGTCATTGCCTGAACACACAAAGCTCACTTCAATGCCCATACATTTTCCCATCTTGTTCCTTCCCACTAGCATGTCCTACCTACTCTTGTTTTCTCAAAGAGTTTCTATTCATCGTCCAGAGGATGCTTTGCCTTGCTGATGAAGATTTTCCTGTCTGCATAAGACAAAACTGGGTGATCATTTGTCCATGCTCTCACAGCTCTATAAATATATCTAATGTAACATGCAAACTGTACCACAATTGCTTATTCATACATTCCTCCCTCATTGTTATGAGCCTCTTGAGGGGTAAGACTATACATAGCACTTGGCACATGGTAGGCAGTAAAAATATTCACTGTATGAACTGAGTGAATAAATACTGATTCCTTAAGGGGCAATAAGTTCCTGCCACCAGTAATATTTAAACAAAGGCTATACAGAGAGGATTGGGGTGTCTCAATCCTCAACTTGCTAATCACTAAGCAGAACCCTCCAAACCTGAGAGTCCTTGGTGCTAGCTAAAGAAAAATAATCACATGGGCAGAGAGAAGGAAAAGCTGTATATTCAGGGAATATCAAGTGCCTCTGTTTGTCTGAGCAAGACAGGACAGGACAAAGATAGTCAGGACTGCAGCAAGAAAGTGAGGGCACACCCAAAGGAGTAAAGCACAATTATTTAATAAAGGTACTACTTGAGAGGAGTGGGCAAGGTAAAGTACCCATCACGGGATGATAAATCTTGAGGAGTCTAGCAATAGCAGACAGCTGATTTCCACCCATGGTTCCAACAGGGCTAGGGAAGCAAGTAGAGTTCCCCCACAACACTGTAAAAGCGCAGTTATTTGATAAGAGTTCTGGCCTAAGTAGAAGAACAGGACTTGGTCTCTGCCAAAACCAGAGTTCTACAGGAAGAGAGAGGGAAGAATAAATATCTCGGCATCCCATCACCTTCTAACTCCTGCCAGTGCCAGTCAACAGCCAGACACAACAAAAAACTGGACAGCAAGGAAGCCCAGGGGAGGCAATCTATAGAAGTCAGCCTCCTGAACCCTAGGGCCGGGCAGACAATGAGCAACAGTAGACTAACGGCATGAACATCATTTGGTGAGCCCTCAAGAGCCATCACAGACTCTGGGGTTTGAGGGTGACATGATCCAGGCTTCATCTGAAGGCCTTTAAATCTGCATCTGAGGATGTTTAGTCTAGTGGCTGTAATCAGAATGAACTCTGAATGGGGAGAGGGAGATGGAGGCAGGGAAACAAACCAGGAAATCACTGAAATGGTTCAAGCAAGGGGGGAAGAACATAAGCAAGGGGATGCACTCATGACTCATATCAGCCACTTGGATCGCTCCTGATTCTCCAGCAGATTGCGCAATCCCTGGGCTGCTTATCCTCCTTGCTAGTGGCCCACCAAGTCACAGAGGTGGAAAAAAAGGTCTCCAAACTGAGAAAATGTTTCTGGTGTATACCTTTCAGTCTCCCCCTGATGTTCACTTTCTCTCTTTTGCTTTGTGTCTGTATATACTGAGCAGAGCCAGAGGAAAGTAGCTGCAGCAACTGCAGGTCACAGAACAGAGGGCAGTAACTGAGCTTCTTACCACAAAATGCTCCCCCCCCCAAAAAAAGAATAGATATCTGCAGGAAGAAAGCCCTGTTTAATTATCAGTCACCATTTCCCCAAAACTGTGACATCTTAATGCTTCTCTGTCTACCTCTCTCTCTTTACACAGTGACCAAATCCATCCTTCCTGCCTTTGCCCTCCCAAAAACTATCTTCCTTGGGCTCCATCTCACAGGGACTCATTCTCAGATATTACATTCAAAAGCTATCTGACAACCTTTTCTACAACTAGATCAGCACAGAGATGACTAGAAGAAGCTTCATGTTACTCTGTGAAGCCTTGTCTTTCTGCATGAGCAGATGCAGATTCCTTCTTCCATTGCCACTGCATCTTATCTCCATCCCAGCATGCATCACACCACATCAGCACCCCGCCATGGTGGGTGCAGCCAGAGTAGGCACCTGATAGTTCCTTTTACCAGGCAGATAGAAAATGTCTCTGGTTTAAGTTTTTGTTTTCTGTTCAGAATGAGACCCTTCTTATTAGTAATATTGTTATGTAAAGTTTCCTAAATTAAAAAGAGCTTGTAACTGCTTGAGTCTTTAGCTGTTTTCTGAGACACTATGCAGCAAGGCCTCACTGGATTGGGATTTACTTCTCCACTGCCTCATTAGAAGCTTAGTTGCGTTAAGAGGATTACTTACAATACAGTATCACTGAGCACATGGAGAGCCTTTAAAGATTTGTTCTTCTCTCAACAACTCCTTTCCAGGCTTTTCAAAATCAAAGTGTGGAAGGAAGGGACATCTGAAAAAGAAAAAGGCTGAGTTACTACACACTTAGAAGCTTTTCCCCTACTCACCCATTACCATATGTCATTACCAACATGAATCAACAAATCCCAATAAATAATTTCTATTCTCAGACTAAAGGGTAAAAATAATACAAAGCAGCAACACAATGTGTGTGTGTGTGTGTGTGTGTGTGAGAGAGAGAGAGAGAGAGAGAGAGAAACAGAGAGAGAGACAGAGATAGAGACAGAAAGAGACTATGCTCCCTACACACATACACACACACACACACACACACACAAATACACACTCATTCTTTCTAACTTGTCCTAAAACAATCTTGTTTGCATGATTAGAGCTGCATTTGAGTCAGAGTTCTTAGAACAAATGAAGAGTTCTTTAGAATCTCCCCTACTTCTCCCATGCCACCTGTAGGTTCACTCCCAAGGATAACAGGAATACCAGTTGGTCCATCCATAAGCTTTTGCTTAGACTCAGGGCCATCGTGGAGATAGTCAGATACCCCTCAAAGGCAAATAGCAAGGCCAATTGAAGGCCAAAGTGGCAAGAAACCACCTAAAAACCATGTGTGCCCTTCAAAGAGTAAATAACATTGTATGGATTCAACAATTCAGTTTGTTTATGAATCTAGGACATGATTATTTATCTTACTACAAATTTGTCTTTATTTTCAGACATCCTTTTAAAAACCAATTTTAATGACACTTTCTTTAATCCTCCTTCTATTTGTACCCAGGTCTGTTTTCTATACAAAGAGCTATACAAATAAATTATTGGAATCATTACCCTGATGCAATGTAAATCCCTTTTATTTGACTATGTTTTTTCTTGACTTTCAGATAAACACACTCAGTTCCCTTCCCAGTGGAGCCCAGTGCAAAAAGGGGAGGTATGGCCCAAAGAGGTCCAAGATATAATAGTTCTCCTCAGAATGGGTGGGAGATCTGGCCACAGGCAAGAGAGGGCTGGTGAGGGCTGCATGGATCTGTGCTGCTATGACCATCATCTATGCAGCTTCTCTTTCTTTCATCTTCTGATGGGTGGTTCTTGGCTATTGGCTTAACTTTCAGAAGCACCCCACTTTCCCAAGCCTCATGGACCAGCTCCTGCTTTTGTATCTTTTTTTCCTCTAGCAAAAAAGCAAAGGAATCAGTACTGGAAAGCTCTGAGAATCATGGAGAGTGAGTAAATGGCTTTATTTTCCTCCCTCTAATAGAACATAAGTTCTTCAAGGGCAGGAACAGAAGAGAGGTGGTTTGTTATAAACTATTAATGCCCTAAAATAAGCCAATCAGAGGAGTGTCAGGCTTCTTTTCAAATCAAATCCTGGCTTTGCTGAGAAGGAGGAGAATATGAGGGGTCTGGACTTTCTTGGTTTTCAACAAAACATCATTATGTTTTGTTTTGTTTTTCAAAGAAACATAATTTTACTGGCTGTGATATGAAATGTTTCATTTTATCAGCCTATGTTAAACAGTTCAGTTATGGCTATAAATGTTCTCTGGCTTTTGTCATTAGAATGAGTTCTTCAAGTGCATAGTACTCAAAGGTGATGTCCTCAAACCATTATAAGCAAAATTCTTTCATTCTTCATTCAAGTAAACATGGCTGGAATAACTTATGAATCTGGCATGGGCAAGGGTATTCTCTTAGAGTCACTTTGCAAGTACTTATCTATAATAATCTCATCCTCATACCCTACCAATCAGTAATGATGTGTGCTTGAAAAGCAGCTGGTGAGGGTCTCACCTACATGATCTATACATCTGGAACAGGGAAAATTAACTGGTATTAAGGCATGCGAGAAAAGCTACATGGCAGAGCAATTATGCACACTGACTCAGATGTTTGCCTGGATTCAGTTCCCATATCTGTCACTTTTTAGGTCAAGTAGAACAAACAATTTAACCTAAGAATTATACATTCTTGGATAAGGACTTTGCACATGGTAAGTACTATATTAAGTGTTAGTTATTGTTAGTTATTGTTATTAAGGCAAGATCCTGGTTTAACAGGGCTCTACGCCACCACCAAGAGGAATGAACGATCCAAGCCCTAGTTTTCCTCCTACTACAGTGGCCAAGTCATCTCCCATGCCATTCCCCAGTCCTTGCTGAGGCTGCCCTGTCTTGCCAGGAATGCCACCACACTAAAATAAATGTGTTTCAGTGCTGCCCTCTCAGACTCCTGAGTTGATCCTGTTGCTCTTGCAAATATAAGGGAGGCTTCTCTTTCACCATTGTTGCATCTCTTCATCAGACTACATGTAACCTTTCTCTCTTCATTTTTTTAATAAATCACCCATAAAGGGTAGTAGCATCATTTTAGTTTTCTACAGGACTATCTTCCAAATAACTTGATAAAACCTATAACATGAGCCATATCAAAAAATTTTGAGTGGCAGCTCAAACAGCCTGCTCAAAAAGTCCTTTACTGGAGGTGAAGAGTTAAGATGGTGGAGAAGTAGGGGAACCAGGATTTCCCTTGTCCCTCAAACCCAGCTGTATTAAGGTCAGAATACTTGGAACACCCATAAAATCTAATGGAGTGACAGAAAAATATCCACAGGTGGAGGGAGACAGCTTGGCGGGACAGAGGTGTGTGGATGTAAATTAGGGGACCTAAAACAGCATGGGCACTGAGGGGAGGGATCTCCTTCTGTGGAGAGACCAAAGGGGGGAAAAAGAGCTATGGATTGTGGTTTTGTGTTAGGACAAGAGAAAAACCTCTCCAGACCATGAACTAGGAGACAAGAAATACGGAGAGTACGAGTCTCCACTGGTAGATAGGAGTTTTCAAAAGTGCCCAACTTTCTGCAACTTTCTCTGGACTGAAGCGCAATTGTGTGCATGCACCTGGGGAGAGGGGAGCCAGCCCCAGGGCATGGTAGTTTTCTCAGAGGCACACGGGGAGAGAACAGTTACCTCTCTTGAATACTGTGGGAAGAGGGTATATTGTCCGCCCCCCCGGGACAAAAGACCCTGCAGCTGCCAGCTATATCAGCAGGGAGGAGTGATGCTACCCCAAAACCCAGTTGCACAGTGCGGGATCTTTTAAGTCATCCATCAGGTTTTGAATCCCAATCGAGTGTCTAGGAGGCATGGGAGACTATGGGGTAGGATAGGCCACCCACCCACTCAACTCTGTGAGGACCACCTGAACAGCGTGCTTTGTGACACCGGGGCAGGGAAGAGAGATTGGGGTGGCATCAATTTTCTTCCCATAACCAGCATTGTTGGGCTTCAGGAAACAGCACAGCGGCCCCCAGTGGAGGTGGGACTTGCTTACACCAAACCCCGCCCCCCCATGAATGGCAATTTCTTACTGGAGTGGAATTGATGACACTGAGTGAACCAGATGGCCTCTCCTCCAGACCAGCCTAGCCACCAGTCTCAGGAACCAACAGACAACTGTCCTGATGTTTTCTATATTAATCTGTTGCTCTTTTTTTCTCTTTTCCTTTCTTTGCTTCTCTTTTCTCTTATTTTATTTCTACCTTCTTCTTTTTGTCCTTTAGAATCAGGCTCAAAGTTTCTGACTTGATTTTTGGTCAATTCTTATTATATATATTTTTTCTTATTTTCTTTTTTCTCTGGTTTGTTTATCTATTTAATCAGGCATTTTTACTCCATTCTTTTTACATCTTTTCTATATCTCCTTCTTTATTTTCCTTTCTCTCTCTCTGGATTATCCTATTTCCTATCTCTCTGATAGTTTCTCTGATTCTCTGCTTAGTCTTTTTTATTTCACCTTTCATTTTTCCTCTTTTTATGGGATCAGTTCCCTTGCCCTTTCCTCTTTTCCAGGGTTTCTTCAATGAATAAATCAAAGTACACCTGATGGAAGGTCTAAACATCACATCACTATGAGTAAAGAGGAGCTTTGTAGAAGACAATCCAGTGGGATAGAGCAGTCAAATATGCAACAACAGAGTGCCCATTCCACACTCCAAAAACACTTCCTGAAGTGCCAAGCCCTGAACAGTGTATGACCCCTTTTTAATATAGTAGTTCTTGCACATGCAGAACATATAACAAGCTATTAAAACACATAAAAGACAGAAACCTAGCCAAAATGACAAAATGGAAGAATTCTCTCAAAGGAAATTCCAGGAAGAAATGATAGCCAGTGAATTGCTCAAAACAGATATAAACAATATATCTGAACAAGAATTTACAATAACAGTCATAAGCCTAATAGCCAGGCTTGAAAAAAGCACAGAAGACAGCAAAGAATCTTTTGCTACAGAGTTCAAAAACCTAAGAAATAGTTACGATGAATAAAGAAATGCTATAAATGAGATGCAAAATAAACTAGATGCAGTGACAGCAAGGATGGAAGAAGCAGATGAGAGAATAGGTGAACTAGAAGATAAAATTATGGAATATGATGAAGTTGAAAAAGGGAAGAGAAATTACTAGACTACAAGGGGGATATTTGAGACCTAAATGATTCAATGAAACAAAATAACATCCATATCATAGGAGTTTCAGAAGAAGAGAGAAAGGGGCAGAAGGTGTATTTGAACAAATTATAGAGAATTTACCTAATCTGGGGAAGGAAAATAGCATCCGAGTCCAAGAGACACAGAGAACTCCTTTCAAAATCAACAAAAATAGGTCAATACCATGATATGTCATGGTGAAACTAGCAAAATACAAAGATAAAGAGAGAACTCTGAAGGCAGCTAGGTATAAAAAGGCCTTAATCTACAAGTGTAGACACATAAAGGTAGACGTGTTCACTAAAACTTGATAGGCCAGAAGGGAGTGGCAGAAAGTATTCAATGTGCTGAATAGGAAAAATATGCAGCCAAGAATACTTTATCCATCAAGTCTGTCATTCAGACTAGAAGGAGAGACAAAGGCTTTCCCACTAAACCAGCTCTGCAGAAGATCCTAAGGGGGACTCCGTGAGCAGAAAGCAACACAGACTATAAGAGACTGAGACATCACCACAAGCACGAATCCTTCTGATACCACAGTGACACTAAAATCCGTATCTTTCAATAATCACTCTGAATATAAAGAGACTAAATGTCCAGTCAAAAGACATAGGGTATTAGAATGGATTTTTTAAAAATCCATCTATATGCTATCTAGAAAAGACTCATTTTAGATCTGAAAACACCTCCCAATTGAAAGTGAGGGGACAGAGAATCATCTATTATGCTCTTGGACAGCAAAGGAAAGCCAGACTAGCCATATTTACATCAAACAAACTAGATTTTATTTTTTTAATGTTTATTTATTTTTGAGAGACAGAGAGACACGGCGTGAGCAGGGGAAGATCAGAGAGAGGAGACACAGAACCTGAAGGAGGTTCCAATCTCTGAACTGTCAGCACAGAGCCTGACGGGGGGCTCGAACTCATGAACCGCGAGATCATGACCTGAGCCGAAGTCGGCCACTCAACTGACTGAGCCACCCAGATGCCCCCAGACAAACTAGATTTTAAAACAGTCTATAACAAGATATGAAGAAAGGCATTATATCATAATTAAGGGATCTATCAAAAAGCTAACAATTGTAAATGTTTACACCCCCAATGTGAAGTTCGCCAAATATGTAAGTTGATCAGTCATAAACATAAACAAATGTACAGATAATAATACCATGATGGCAGGGACCCCACTTACAGCAATAGACAGATCATCTAGGCAGAAAACCAATAAGGAAGCAATTGCTCTGAGTGACACATTAGACCAGATGGACTTAACAGATATATTCAGAACTTTTCATCCAAAAGTAGCAGAATACACACTCTTCTCGAGTGCACATGGAACATTCTCCAAAATAGATCACATGCTGGGTCACAAAACAGCCCTTAGCAAATAAAAAAGGATTGAGATCATACCATGCATATTTTCAGATCATAGTGCTATGAAACTTGAAATCAACCCCAAGAAAAAATTTGGAATGCCCCCAGATACATGGAGATTAAAGAATATTCTACTAAAGACTGAATGGGTCAACCAGGAAATTAAAGAAGGAATTAAAAAGTACATGGAACCAAATGAGAATGAAAACACAACAGTCCCAACTGTTTGGGATGCAGCAAAGGCAGTCCTAAGAGGAAAATACATTACAATTCAGGCCTATCTCAAGAAGCAAGAAAGGTCCCAAATGCACAACCTAACCTCAGACCTAAAAGAACTAGAAAGGCAGCAGTAAAGAAAGTCCAAAGCCAAACGAAGAAGAGAAATAATAAAGATTAGAGCAGAAATAAACAATATAGAATTAAAAAAAAAAAACAGTTGAACAGATCAATGAATCTAAGAGCTGATTTTTTGAAAGAATAAACAAAATTGATAAACCCCTAGCCAGACTTCTCAAAAAGAAAAGAAAGAGGACCCAAATAGATAAAATCACAAATAGCAGAGGAGAGGTCATAACCAACACCACAGAAATACAAACAATTATTATAGAATACTATGAAATAGTATATTTCCAAACTGGACCGTCTGGAAGACATAGAAAAATTCCTAGACACACACACTACCAAACCTCAAATGGTAAGAAATAGAAAATTTGAACAGACCCATAAACAGTGAAGAAATTGAATCATTTATCAAAAATTCCCCAAGAAATAAGAGTCCTGGGCTAGATGGCTTCCCAGAGGAACTCTACCAGACATTTAAAGCAAAATTCATACCTATTCTTCTCAAGCTGTTCCAAAAATATAGAAATGGAAGGAAAGCTTCCAGACTCATTCTATGAAGCCAGCATTACAATCAGACAACAGAATGAAATAAAATGAATCCATATTGGCAAAGAAGTCAAACTTTCCCTCTTTGCAGATGACATGATACTCTACATGGAAAACCTGAAAGACTCCCCAAAAACACTTCGAGAACTGATACATGAATTGAGCAAAGTTGCAGGATATAAAATAAATGTATAGAAATCAGCTGCATTTCTATACACCAGTAACAAAGCAACAGAAAGATATATCAAGGAATCAATCCCATTTACAATTGCATCAAGAACCATAAATACCTAGGAATAAACCTAACCAAAGAGGGGAAAGATCTATATGCTGAAAACCATAGAAAACTTATGAAAGAAATTGAAGAAGATATAAAGAAATGAAAAAACATTCCGTGCTCATGGATTGGAAGAACAAATATTGTTAAAATATCGATACTACTCAAAGCAATCCACACATTCAATGCAATCCCAATCAAAATAGCACCAGCATTCATCACAGAGCTAGAACAAACAATCCTAAAATTTGTATGGAACCACAAAAGACATAGAATAGCCAAATAATGTTGAAAAAGAAAACCAAAGCTGGAGACATCACAATCCCAGACTTTGGCCTGTATTACAAAGGTGCAATCATCAAGACAGTATGGTATGGCACAAAAACAGACACATATATTAATGGAATACAAGAGAGAACCCAGAAATGGACCCACAAATATATGGCCAACTAATCTTCAACAAAGCAGGGAAGAGTATCCAATGGAAAAAAGACAGTCTCTTTAGCAAATGGTGCTGGGAGAACTGGATAGCAACATGCAGAAGAATGAAACTGGACCACTTTCTTATACCATACACAAAAATAAATTCAAAATGGATGAAAGACCTAAATGTGAGACAGGAAACCATCAAAATCCTACAGGAGAAAACAGGCAGCCAACCTCTTTGACCTCGGCCACAGCAACTTCTTATTTGATATGTCCCTGAAGGCAAGGGAAATAAAAACAAAAATGAACCATTGGGATCTCATCAAGACAAAAAGCTTCTGCACAGCAAAGGCAACAATCAACAAAACTAAAAGGTAATTGAAAGAATGGAAGAAGATATTTGTAAATGACATATCAGGTCAAGGATTAGGACCTAAAAGCATAAAGAATTTACTAAACTCAACACCCAAAAACAAATTATCCAGTGAAGAAATGGGCAGAGGACATGAATAGACACCTTTCCAAAAAAGACATCCAGATGGCCAACAGACACATGAAAAGATGCTCAATGTCACTCATCATCAGGGAAATGCAAATTAAAACCACACTGAGATACCATCTCACACAGGTCAGAGTGGCTAAAATTAACAACTCAGGAAACAATAGATGTTGGCAAGGATGTGGAGAAATGAGAACCCTCTTGCACTGTTGCTGGAAGCAAACTGGTACAACCACTCTGGAAAAGAGTGTGGAGGTTCCTCAAAAATTAAAAAACAGGATTACCCCATGATCCAGCAATTGCACTAATAGGAATTTATCCAAAGGATACAGGAGTATTGATTTGAAGGGGCACATGCACCCCAATGTTTACAGAAGCACAACAATAGCCAAGTTTTGGAAAGAGCCCCAGTGTCCATCAACTGATGAATGGATAAATAAGATGTGGTACATATACACAATGGAATACTACTCAGCAATGAATAAGAATGAAGTCTTACCATTTGCAACAACATGGATGGAACTGGAGGGTATTATGTTAAGTGAAATAAGTCAGACAGAGAAAGACAGATATATGTTTTCACTCATATGTGGAATTTGAGAAACTTAACAGATGACCATAAAGGAAGGGAAAGAAAAATAAAATACAAGCAGAGAGGGAGGCAAACCTTAAGAGACTCTTAAATTCAGAGAACAGACTGAGCATTAATGGGGGTGGGGGTTGGAGGGGTGAGGAAAATGGGTGATGGGCATTGAAGAGGGCACTTGTTGGGGATGAGCACTGGGTGTTATATGTAAGTAATGAATTACTAGATTCGACTCCTGAATCCAAGACTACACTGTAGGTTAGCTAACTTGACAATACGCTAAATAATTAAATTACATTTAAAAAAAAAGAAAAATATATATGTGTGTATATATATGTATGCATATATGTATGTATAGATACATATACAAACAAAAGTCTTTTCACACGAATTAAAATTACTCTTCCGAGGAGGTAGGGAAGGTATCTTGATCTCTCTCATAAATCAGTATGGGGCACCTGGGTGGCTCAGTCGGTTGAGCGTCCGACTTCGGCTCAGGTCATGATCTCGCAGTTGGTGGGTTCAGGCCCCGCGTCAGACTCTGTGCTGACAGCTAGCTCAGAGCCTGGAGACTGTCTTCGGATTCTGTATCTACCTCTCTCTCTGACCCTTCCCTGCTCACGCTCTCCTCTCTCTCTAAAAAGTAAATAAAAAACATTTAAAAAATAAATAAATAAATAAATCAGTATCATTACACTTTATTCATGCCCCCCACACACATATACATCAACACACTACCACACACGAGTATACATATGTGCACATACAAAGTCTTACACAACATCTTGCTGGAGAATTTTAGTCTCCTTATCTTGAGGACCAGTCAACAATCCCAAATTCTGTATGCAATATTCTCAAGAGAACCTATCAAGTTCATATGCATTATGTGTCTATCTGATCAATTAAATTGTTGGAAGCCATTACAGTGACCTTTAACATTAAATTCTGTGTACCATCCTTTATTATTTAAAATATTCCCTCGTTATCATTAAGATGAAGAATGTCTGCAAAGCAGATAGCTGCTGGTCTCAAAAATGAATGAAAGCAAGTCTGTTTGCCTCCATTAACATCAACGATCAAAGAATTGGTACAAATATACAAACAAGTCCATAATAGCAAGTCCAAACAGTGTACACGGGTAGCCTCATGGTTGGTGCATGAGCTTTATACTCAGAAAGACTAGGATTCAAATTCCAGTATGGACACTAATTAGTTGTGTGACCTTCAATTTTCTTACCCAGTCTGTGCATCAATGTTCTCATCTGTAGTATTCAGATATTAATACTGACCTCATAGATATGTTGTAAGGATTAAGTGAGAAAATGTAGGTAAGGCATTTGGTGTAGTACATAGTAAGCATGTGTTTAAAAGCTATTGTTTCCAGATGAGAATCATTCCTGATGGATTCTGAAATAAACCAACGGTTCTTATCTAGATAAAATCTTCAAGATGGTTAGTGAGTTACTGGCCAGGTGCCACTTTGCCCTCTTTCCAGATACCTGAATACCTTGATAGTATGATTTGCAAAGCACCACAGAGGAAGGCAACATAAGTCAAAATAGCCAGATATTCTACCAGACAACCCCAGCCCTTAGGGAAGAGTCTAAGGAAAGGATGGCAAAGCCAGAGTATGGGTTGGAGCTTTCCAAGGCAGCTTCACTCAATAAATAGTTATAGGACACATGTGCCAGGCATGTTCAGAGCTGAGAGTACAGCATTGACCAAATTGGACAAAAACTCTTCCCTGTGGAGCTCACACTGCAGTGCAGGGAAGCAGAAAATAAACAACTAAATTGATAAAATGTAAAATATATAGTATGTCTGATGGTGAAATGTGCTATGGAGAAAAAAATCAAGCGAGGAATGGGAAATAAACAGAGCCAGGATGGATAATACTTTCTCAAGATAAAGCAGAAAAACCCATGCATTACTCCATTAATATCAACTCCCCTGGCCCTTGATCCACAATGACTGCAGATGACCACATTGTTAATTAACACTCAGTACCTTTTTTTTTTTTGAGAGAATGACACATCTCAAGAGAAAACCAAAATCTCAGAAAACAAAGCAAACTTTATATACCTTTGTCAACTAGGTAGAATTAGTGTCTGGTACACTTAAACACTCAATAAATTGTTGTTGCATAGTTCAATGTCTTAGCAAGCAACCACAGCTCCCTCCACAGAGCCAGGCTATATTATAGAGTGACTGCAACATCTATAATTTGAATAACATGTGCCTGATTGCTCACCCATACCTGGCATTCCTTTTAAGTACTTTATATGGATTATCTCCTTTGAGCTTTTCAATAATACTGGAGATTCAGGAGAAGAGCTGCCCAGTAAAGGAGTTGTGAAAGCCTTCTCTGTTGAGTGGTGCCCTTCCCTGTGGAAAGGTGCATCCTTATCCGTCATAAGTTGGGTCGTGAGTCAACTTCAGAGCACTGATTCTGATTACCAATCCATCAGATGCTCTTCAAATAGTCAAACACCAATGTTCACAATCTTTCTACCCAGCTGCCAGCTCTTCTCAGCAAACTACTGTTTCTGATAAACCCTCCAGTCCAGACCCAGAATTTAGTATCTTTTCCCTTTCAATCATTCTACTGGTGTTATCCAGCACTCACTGTATCCAAACTTTAGAAGCAATAAGACGCTCCATGAGTTTACAAACAGACCAAGAATAAAAGCTGAACACTTATTTTTTTTTTATTTTTAGAGAGAGACAGAGAGTGTGAGCAGGGGAGAGTGGCAGAGGGAAAGAGAGAGAAAGAATCTCAAGGAGGGTCTATGCCCAGTGCAGAGGCCGACACGGGACTTGATCCCACAACCCCAAGATCATGACCTGAACTGAAATCAAGAGTCAGATGCTCAGTCGACTGAGCCGCCCAGGTGTCCCAAAAGGCTGAACACTTTAAAGTGAAAGAAAGCAAGCAAAGTAATGTACTTGCCCTGGCATGCAAACAACAGTTGCAAAAGGGTACTGAAGGTTTTGATTCATACATTTGGAGGCTGATTTTGATTCCCAGTGTGGAAAACCACTCACGGAGGGAGGACAGAGAGGTACCTGCAGGTTGGTATAGGCAGCTTCACATGGCTGGGAGAAGAGCTAGGTGGAACTGTGTTCTGGCTGCACAAAAGAAGACCCCCAAAAACGAGCCACAGGGTGACCCTCATCAGCAGCTGCTTGCCAAGCGAATGCCAATCCCAGACAAATCCAGTAGAACCCATGCCTGCTGGCTAGATCCCATCTTCAATATTTAAGAGCTGAAAATCATTGGTGATTTCCAAGAAGTCATAGCTACTGAAAACCCAAACTATAATTAAGAGAAAGATTAGATTTACCAGGAAAAACAAATTACTAGAAAAGTAGTGATGTAACCAGTTCTGGGAACAAACAATGCCCACTTCATACTTTTTTTCCAGTGTTTTAAAAGGAAAGAGGCAGCATCCATTTAGTGAGGAAGTGAAGGCAATAGTGCAGATGCACAAACGGAGCTGGAGGGAGGGGGCTTCATGCCCCTGGGCCATACGTGGTCCAAGTTCAATGTTAATCTGATCCTGTTTCTCTCCTGCATACACTCTGCAGCAGCCTCTCACTCCCCTTCAATTAAAGCCTGAACTACTTCACCTGGCCCATAGAGAGTTGCAAAATCTGATCCTCTCATTGGCTTTATTTCACCCTTCGCCTCTTCCATACATTCATTTTGAACTTCTCGCAGGTCTTCACAGGTGCCTCTATTCCTATACCCATTGGGTCACTGTATGGAACATTCTTCCCCTTCCTCTCCCCATCTTCATCTGACTGGCACCCGCTTATTCTTCAGATCTCCGCTTCAATATCATTTCCTTGAAAAGGCTTTTCTTACCCTCCTCTAGGTTAGATCCCTTGCTCTGTTCTCATAATCCCTATATTTCCTTTTCCACAATACTCATCAACTTTGTGATTAGTACCTATTTATTTATCAGCATTCCCTTATAACTAGAGACCTTTGTAAGTGCTCATAAAACACCCGTTAAATTAATTGATTGAATTGAAGTAGAATTTATTTTGTGAGCCTAGGTTCTTCTTTTTCCCTGAATTCTAAATTGGAAGAAAAAACCCACATTAGGCAACATCTCAGGAGAGAAGAAAAAGGACAATTCCAGAAGTTTAGACTTTATGATCATCCCATACATTTCCTCACTAGTATGTGTCCCCCAAAAAACATTCTATATACCTACCTTCCCACCTATCCCTTCCCCTGCACTCAGGAAATATTATCCTTTCCCCTTCTAATTTATTCTCACTTTCATTCATTCAATAAACATTTATAAAGCAATGTTTGTGTGCCTCATGCCGACTCTTTAAAATTTTTGTTTTCAACACTTTGCAGTTGATAATTTAGGAACTGAATGAAATAAAAATGAAGATATAAGCATGTTTTTTTTTTAATTCAGGGGATAAAAAAGTTGATAATCAAAAATATATTTAGTGAAACCTTAAAGGAAAAAGTTACGAATCTTTGAGTTGATGACAACAGTTGAATTGCCTTAAACTTCATGATTTCATTGGCTCACAAGTTTTTTAAAGGTTGGAAGTTTTTTCAGGCATGATTTGACCCAGAGCTTTGTATAGTCACCAGGCTCTGGCTCTTTTGGGATTCTCTGGGCTCTACTCAGCTTCCCAGATCTCACTTCTTCCAATACACCAGCAGAGGAGAAGCTCTTCACCACCTCCCACAGAAGAAAAAGAAAGCCTTCTTCCCAGGAGCCACCAGCAAAAAGAGTTTCCGCCCCCTCTCTGTGGCCTGAATGGAGCCAGATGCCCATTCTGGAACCAGTGAGTGATACACACTGGTTGGTTTAAGCCAGTCAGGAGCCACCTCTGGAGCCAGAAATGGTGCCCATTCCCTCTGGGCTGCACAGCTAAGCAAAGAACATATCCCTAAAGGAAAAAAAAAAAAAAAAAAAAAACAAGGCTGTTGAAGAAATGAAAAATAGATGCCAAAGAAGCAATCAACAAGTGTGCATTACATACGTTAATCAACTTTTTCAAAGCAGCACTCAAGATTCTCCCGTTCACGTGAAAAAATATGTCATCACTCCTGAGTAGCTTATAGAATCCCCACTGCTTAGAATTATAAAGAATTATACAGATAGAACACAATCCATCTCCCTCATATTATAGCAGTTAGGGTTGGGAAAATTGAAGTAAACTGTACCCAGGTTACACATCTTCTTAACGACATTGAAAGGAACACAACCAAGGTGTTTTATTTTTGATCCAACATTCCTTCTCATATGTCAATACTACACAATCAGGGCAAAATCAGACCATATGGTGTGTCATATCTGTTATTCTCTAAACACAGAGTTTATTTGCAGAGAGAGTATGTTTGTTGCATTTATGAGGAAGGGATAAGTAGGAAAGAATGAAAGAATGGAAAAAGAACTATTTTAGTATCTTTTTAATTTTGTTTTAATTCACACAACTTTCTAACACATGTATTGACCCAAAAAACAATAACTTTTCTCAGAGCTGAGAAAATCTGACACTAGGACTTTGGTAAAAAGAATCCAGTGCTCGCTTCAGCAGCACATATACTAAAATTGGAGAGATACAGAGAAGATTGGCACAGTCCCTGCACAAGAATGACATAAAAATTCTTGAAGTGTCCCATATTTAAAAACAAACAACAACAAAAAAGAATCAATAACAACAATTAGGTTTGTAAATTCTGGTCCTAAGGCCAAGTACCATTTGGAGAAAAGATAGGTTGCTGGCTCTGCTCTGAACAGTTGGTGTGTCTGAGACCTGCCAGATAATGTCCATTTGTAATGACCTTGATACAAGGAGGGACTCTTAAAGAGAAAGAGCTCATACTGGTCAATTGTTAAAAATCACAGGGCAACCTGTGCCTTGTAGTCTGTGAACTCTCCTCCAGATCACAGAACTGCATTTCACTTTCAGGGCAGACCAGCTAGCAAGGGTTAGCTTTGGGAGTAGGAAGAATAAACAACAGACAACCAAAAGTGCCCTTCTAGAGCCTGCCTGGCAAATCTATCCATAGTATTCACACCTTCTCCAGATATGGAGAGCCTATTCAAAGGCAAACAGCACACTTAGAGGGTACTTGTCTTAAACCATTATTTACCATTAGTACCTCAGCAGGAATTAATTAAAATTTTGCTAGCTCTGCTGCCCTGCTGCCCTGCTCAGACTGCTCCTAGCCTCTCTCCCACCTCAAATCTTGCAGCCCACACTCACCTTCTAAATATAAGTTGAATTGTGTAATTCCACTGCTTAAAACACTTTGACAAATCCAAGTGTTTCTACAATAAATGTTCCCTTGTTAACATGATCCATGAGGCCCAGAACCCACGACCCATCATCTCCCCTTTGCTCTTACCACCCATAGTCCTGATGCCACCTCCCAAGATACATTCATTTTCATTCCTTCGTCCCCCTATCATGGCTGTCTTCTCCACTTTGAAGCCCTTCACTGCCTTGACTGTAGAGCACATCCTGACCACATCTTAAGTCCCATGGAAAGATTACCTCTCCTCTCAATTTCTCTAGATAATTTCCCCTTCAACATCCCCTATAACATTGTAGTTCGTTCATTTTTTTAACCTCTTGGTCTCCTCCATTGGGTTGTTAGCCATTACACAGAGTAAATGCCCAATTAATGTTTGTTGAGTTGAAGTCAGTCATTTAATGTCTCTCTTACCTTCAAAGCAGAATCAAATCACACTTTCCTCCAAAACATGTCTTAAATTATCCTAACTCTAGGCTCAGTCTATGTCTTGAGTCAATCTGGTTACCCTCTCTATTCAATGCCAAAACTACAAGTGCAGCCCCAAACTCAATTCCCAGGACCAAGTGTGAACTGAATTAAGAGACCTTCAGGTAACTCTAGTCCACATTCAAGAGCTTAGCACCAACCACTCTTGCCACTAATCCCAACTTGCATTTATTTGCTTGTTTAATAAATATCTGAAAGCCTACTTTGTGCTAAGCCCTATATCAAGTACAAAAGAAATGTGGATAAAGAAGTTATGAACCCAACCCTTAGGGAGACCACAGTCTCACTGGGGACGGTGGGAGGTAAACAGGCAACTCTGTTGCAAATCCTCTATCATATCTTGTCCAATCATCTGTCTGCTTCATTTCTTGTCCTTGGGATTCTTTTTGCCTGATTCTTATTCCAGAAACATCAACTCTCTTTCCAGACTGAGATCTTGCAATCCTACTGTCAGGATAAAAAGCCTTGTCCTGAGATTTCTTTTCCATGTAACCAGCCCTTGTGAAAGCCACTCTTCAATGAGTGAGGAAAAGGTAACTTCTTCACAAGGTCACTGATCCTTTGTATCAGGACACTGACATGGCTCTCAAGTCTAGAATCTAATATTTTTTAACATAAAGTATAAAAGATCCTCTGGGTATCCTATTTAAAATGGATATCCCTAGGATCTATTCTCCAGATATTCTAGTTATCTATATTTATTATAAGTCCTCCAAATGATTTTGAAACAGAAGGTACAGAAATTTTGGCACTGTCCTAAGATCTACATGTTCATTTAAGTTTTACAATCATCTACACTGCCTCACTCCACCACTGTAGCTTTGGACCCTACAAACTTTAAATGATGGGGCTAATTCCCCAAGTCTCCTACCAAAAGTAGTAGAGTTTAGATAGAAGAGGATCTACTGTGCATGACTGTCTGCTTTGGCTTTTGTATACTATAATCCCCAAAGTCCCCATCACTGGCATTGCCTACATATTGGAATGTCTTAGATGCTTTAGGCTATAAGCTACTTGACAATAGCCTTAGCAATGTAGTAATGTTTGGGGGCTTGGGTTTTTTGAGGTTTTTGTTTGTTTGTTTATTTTGGGATCTGACTCCAAAGACAAGGAAAACACAAGAAAAAATAAACAATGGGACTACATCAAACTACATCAAGCTTCCGCAAAGCAAAAGAAACCATCAACAAAAAAAGGGAACCTACTGAATAAAAAAATATTTGCAGATCATATATCTGATAAGGAGTTAATATCCAAATCTATAAAGAACTCATACTAGAACTCCCCTATGAGCCAGCAATATCACTGCTAGGAATTTACCTAAGGGATACAGGAGAGCTGATGCATAGGGGAACATGTACCCCAATGTTCATAGCAGCACTTTCAACAATAGCCAAATCATGGAAAGAGCCTAAATGTCCATCAACTGATGAATAAATCAAGAAGATGTGGTTTATATATACAAGGAATACTACATGGCAATGAGAGAGAATGAAATCAGGCCATTTGTAACAATGTGGATGGAACTTGAGGGTGTTATGCTAAGTGAAATAAGTCAGGCAGAGAAGGGCAGAGACCATATGTTTTCACTTATAAGTAAAACAGGAGAAACTTAACAGAGGACCATGGGGGAGAGGAAGGGGAAAAAATAGTTTGGGAGAGGGAGGGAGGCAAACTGTGAGAGATTCTTGAATAATGAGAACAAACTGAGGGCTCGTGGGGGTGGGATAGAGGAGAAGGAGGGTGATGGGCATGGAGGAGGGTAGTTGTTGGGATGAGCATTGGGTGTTATATGGAAACCAACTTGACAATTAACAATAAAAAAAAGAACTCATACAACTAAATAACAAAAAAAAAAAAAATCCAATGTAAAATGGGCAAGAGATTTGAACAGACATTTTTCCAAAAAAGACATGCAGATGGCCAACAGGCACACCAGGGAAATGCAAATAAAACCACAATGAAATATCACCTTACACCTGTCAGAATGTCTATTATCAAAAAGACAAGAAATAACAAGTGTTGGTGAGGAAAATGGAATCCTGTACACTACTGGTGAAAATGTAAATTGGTGCAATCACTATGGAAAACAATATAGAATTTCCTCAAAAAATCAAAAATAGAATAATCATGCAATTCAGCCATTCCATTTCTGGGGGTCTATCCAAAGAAAATGAAAACACTAATTCAAAAAGATATATGCACCCCTTGTTCACTGCAGCATTATTTTAATAGCCAAGATATGGAAACAACTTAAGTGTCCATTGATGGGTGAATGGATAATGATGTATATACCCACACAATGGAATGTTACTCCACCATAAAAAAAGAATAAAATCTTGTCATTTGTGACACCATGGATGGACTTTAAGGATATTATGCTAGGTGAAATAAATGAGAGAGAGAGAGAGAGAGAAATACCACATTATTTCTTTTTTTAATGAATTTTTTATGTTTATTTTTGAGAAAGAGAGATAGAGAGAGAGTGGGCAGGGACAGAGAGAAAGGAAGATGCAGAATCAGAAGCAGGCTCCAGGCTCTGAGTTGTCAGCACAGAGCCTGATGTAGGGCTCAAACCCATGATCTCTCTCGAACCGCGAGATCATGACCTGAGCTGAAGTGGGATGCTCAGACTGAGTCACCCAGGTGCCCCCAACAAATACCACATTATTTCACTTCCATTGTGGTGAGTATTTTGCAATGTATATAAAAGTTGAATGTTGTACCCCTAAAACCCCTAAAACAATATAATTCTATATTAATTATGCCTCAATAGATAAAAAGAAATAAATTTATAATAAAGGTAAAGATCCAGAGGAAATACTATTGCCAGAAAAGTCAGGCTTAGTAGAGATACCAGAGTTAGCACTGAGTTCTCAGGAAAAAACAGAAGTTTTAACCATCATAATAATATTTCCCACTTACTGAGGACCAATTATGTGCTAGGCACCTTATGAGTTATATTATGTATATTTTTTCTAATCCTCACAACCATCCTTTGAAGAAACTGAGGCAGAAGGAAGTCCAGAAACTTTCCAAAATTTCCACAGCTAGAAAGTGAGTTAATTCAGGTTGATCCCCAAGTCCACAATCTATAATACCACAAATCAAGGAACTCACCACGTCCTCAATTTTACCAGAGTTATTAATAGGGCATACTAATCCCTGAAAGACTCAAGTCTCACTTGGAAAATTCCAAGAGGTTCAAAAATTTGTAAGAAAGGAGAAGTTTTTCTGGAAGAATCAGGAAACGGTTGGGTATCAGTTGGGTATTCAGAGAGAAAAGGGGAAAAGTGTTCATTATTCTGTCCAACTCAATAGCACTAAACATAAAATAAAATGAACTTGGACATTTCAATGTTGTTTTATCTTTGGAGCAACTGACTTCTACTTAATAGGACAGGAAAACAGACCACTGAGCATACTGCTGCATGATGGCTCATCCTAATAAGGCTTTTTGGCTGAGCTTCTGTAGTTTCTGTCTGCTTGAAAGATCCCCTGGCCCTTTTCCTAATTGCAGGGGCTGCTCCCAGAATGAACACTAGATAACCAATGCTAGTTAAAGAGCACTTAGGGTCATGCTGGCTAGAACACCCACATGGCTTCCAGGCAGCTACGATGGATGCCAATGATTAATTAATTGATGCCAATGGGGGTTGTAAGCTGGGGAGGAGGGCACAAAGATAGGAAGCAGACACAGCACAGCCACAGATGTCACACACCCTGGCATTCTAGCTTCTGTGTGGAACAGGGATGAGAACATTTGGTTTGGAGTACCAAGCCCAGGTCTGGGCCTATGGGAAATTGGGTCTTGCTAATTTCTGAGACTAATTCTTCATCTGTAAATGAGAAGAATAATTCCTGCACTACTCATTGCAGAGGACTTTGTGAGGCTCAAGTGAGTTATTTGTATGTGAAAACTCCATAGAGATTATAATTAGGTTAAATGCCCCCACCTTAAGTATTCCCATAGCAACCTGTGCTTCTCTAACAAGTGTTCATCATATTTTACAGTTATTACTCTTTGTCTTTCTCTTCTAGGCTTTACATACCATAAGGCTAGAGACTATATTAATATAGCTCTCCACTGTTTCCTAGTATCTACCATAGTTCTGGGCACTGTGGTTGGCGTTCAATAAGTATTTGTGAGATAAATGGATAAATGACGAATGCGGCCCTCTATAGGGTTTACTTCTTTTGTGAAAATTTCATTCCATGGTAAACAAATCCCATCTCATCATCATTGTCCTAATTTATGTCAGCTAATGGCAGCTTTGTTTCACTTTATAACTGTTGTTTCAGACACAGCATGGTCCTCAAGAAGTGCATAGTCCAAAGAGAATAAGATGCATAAAAATAAAAAAGTAACAACAAACACAGCAAATGCTATTTCTAACAAGTTCTCCTTGTTTAATTTCAACATTTTCAAAAAATTAACATCTGGGTTAATTCCCAACACCCTAAAATTGCAAGTTTCTGTATTTATAGATGATGGTGGCTGTAGACCAGATGGGCTATTTTAAATATAACTCCAATTGTGTAGGAATCTCAGACTTTTCTTTGTAGAAGAGTGAGTGTTTCCTGAAAGCACTAAGAACCACAAGTAGATATTATGTGTGTGAAATTGTGGAGGAAAAGGTAGAGACGGTCAGAGGATGCATCTGTAGATCCCATGGAAACATTTTGTGTAAATAAAGATCTAGACTCAAAACTTAAAGGTAGTCTCTATTATTTACTAAGATATGCATACAGTAAGAAGAAATTGGAAAGCATAGGTTCAATGCCCCAATATTTTTAGTATCTTGAAATTACAAATGTTCTCTAATCTGCAAATATGCAGATATAATGTAATAATTTGAGGAAGCCACCAGGGTTTTTTTCTAAGAGGTATTTTTCCTCTGCAATAAGTCTACAGGGAAGACCTAAGGCCAGGGTATCACATGACACAGGAAAGCTTGGGGACACATCTGGCAAGAAAGGGTTGAGTGAAGTCTTTATCACTATTGGGAATGATAAGCAAGAGAAGATGAAATGGTGAAAACAACAAAGTGGGAGTTCTACTGATAAAGGCTTCCTGACCTAAAGTAGTAAGTTAGCAACTAGTGAACCCTGTCATAATAAAGTTTGAAAAGACAAATGGTACAGTTCCTTAATCATTTCTAATGCTTCCTTTAAAGAAAACAAGCAGGGGTGCCTGGGTGGCTCAGTAGGTTAAACGGCCAACTTTTGCTCAGGTTATGATCTCACAGTTTGTGGGTTCGAGCCCCATGCAGGGTGCTGTGCTTACAGCTTGGAGTCTAGAGCCTGCTTCGCATTCTGGGTCTCCCTCTCTCTCTGCCCCTCCACCACTCATATTCGCACTCTATCTCAAAAATAAATTAACATAAAAAATGTTTTTAAAGAAGAAAGAAGACAAACAAATTGCAATAAGTAAAAGTCCTCCTGTATTCATTATCCAACAAATAAGTCTGAAATTGGAGCTCGATATATACTTACCTGCTAAAAGTTCATTGAAGCCTTTAACTGGAATTAGCACTATGGTAGACACTTGGAGGAGTATAAGAGACACTGAGAGTTGTCCTCCAATATTTATTCTCCCCTTTGTCCACAGTTGAGCACAAGATCATGAAAAATAAAACTATAATTCCCAGCCTCCCCTGCAACTAGGTAGGCAATGTGACTAAGTTCTACCAATAGGGTATAAACAGGGAGTCCCCTTAGCAGCTTCTAGGAACCTTCCTTAACAGAAACCCAATGCATTTTGGTAGGCCCCATATCTTTGTCTTCCTCCCCTTTCTTCCTGCTGAAACAAAGAGGCTGCTATCTGGAGGTTGAAGACCACAGTCTTGGGATACTTGGGCAGTAAGCTGGAAGGAGTTACCAGCCCTAAACACTTTTATACCAAGAGTCACTATTCCAGCCCTGGACTGCCCATGCATCACTTACATGAGAAACAACACACTTCTATCTTGATGAAACCACTATAATTTGGAGGTCTTCTGTTATTGCTGAACCTAAAACTCACTAGTATAAAGAAGGTTTGTACTCAGGTAAATAAGAAGCAGTCCCAACTTCGAGAAGTTTCATAAACTTGAGGATATGAGTCGTATACACATAACTATAAAGCATAAAAATATAAGGGTCATAAGATCAAAATAGTATCACTGAGGATAGGAACAATAAAAGGAAAATAAATCACTTCTGTTAGAAGAAAATGAGGGAAGGAATCATGGCTCAGGTGACATTTCAGTTGGGCCCTGAAAAAAATAATAGATAATTTGAGAGATGAAAATGCAGAAAAAGACAAAACAAGCAGAATAAGAAGCATGAACTGTGCTAAGGGAAGCGTAGGTGATTCAGTTTAATGAGAGCACAGGTGATCCTTACTGATCACCCATTTGACCTATTTCCTTCTCTGGGTGCTCATGACCTTTGTTATTATCTGAGGCTCTATTATACTGATTCTATGTTATCTGCTTATTTTCTAGAATAACTAGAATTGCAGTTGTCAAACTCTCAGACCCCTCTACATAAAAGGGTCTCAAAGAGCTTCAGTTTACATAGGATACATCTATAAATATCTACTGTATTAAAACTGGTAGAAAGTTTCCATTATGCAAGATGAATAACTTCTAGAGATCTGCTGTGCAACATAAAGCCTACAGTTAAGAACACTATAATGTGCACTTAAAACTTTTGTAAAGAGAATAGATTTTGGGGCATTTGAGTGGCTCAGTCAATTAAGCTTCCAACTCTTGATTTCAGCTCAGGTCATGATCTCACAGTCGTGAGACTGAGCCTTGTGTTGAGCTCCACAGCACAAAGGCTGCTTAAGATTCTCTCCCTCACCCTTCCCCTCCTCCGCTTGTGCTTTCTTGTTCTCTCTCAAAACAAAAACAAAAACAAAAACAAAAAAGAAGAGATTTCATGTGAAGTGTTCTTAATCACAAAAACAGGGACAGAGGGACATGCAGAAACTTTTGAAGGTGATGAATATATTTATTACTTTGATCGTGGCCATAGTTTCATGAATATACACATATATCAAAATTCATCAAATTATATACACTAAACATGCAATCTTTTATATATCAATTATATTTCAGTAAAGGTGTTTTTGAAAAAAAGAATTTAAATTGATAAATTTTAAAATATTTATTAATTCATTTTAAAATAGCAAAAATAAACTCATTAATGTTAATGTAAGAAATGTTTTTATGGGGGAAAACTCTTTCAAGCAAAATTATTTAAAAAGTAGCTTTGCTTTATGTTTTTGCAATCTTCCTTAATTTCTGGCCCAATAAAAGCTAGATTCTCACATCTGTTTCCACATCCACATTCAATCTGCTGTGATATCACATATCAGGTAGCCCTGGAAAACTTTCCTGTATACACATTTAAAAATGAAAATGAAAATGACAAATAATATCTAAGTATTATTATGAAAGTAATTTTCACTTTGCAGATACCCTGAGTGGGTCTCAGAGCTCCTGCAGGTCCCCTATTACACTTTGAGAACCACTGAACTAGAACATAAACTCAGTGAGGGAAGAGATTATGTTTAGTTCACGGTTATATTCCCAGCACCTAGACTTGGCTTATGTTAGACACTAACTACCACTTGTCAAATAAATGTGTGAACGTGAGGCCATATTGTGAAGGACATTGAGTACCAGGCTAATGAGTCTGGAAATGACTTAGTAGACAGTGGAGAACCAGTAGAGGTATCTGAGCAGAAGAATGTAACAATTTGATTAATCTGATCACACCAAAAAGGATGAGTTGGAGAGAAGAGCAACTTGGAAACAGAAGTGCCAAGCAAGATGCTCTTGATCTAGTCTCGGTGAAAAGTTGTGAGGTTCTGAAGTAGGATGGAGAAGATACAAACAGAAAGAGGAGGACAGAAGTAAGAAATCACTGGACGCAGTGTATTAGCCCTCAACTGGAAATCCATGAATCTAACCAAACTTAACTGTCTGTGTGATATTCGCCAAGCCAATCAGCTCCTTGTTCAATTACACTTTCCTCAACAGTAAAATAAAATATTGTATTAAATATGGATTATCAGTTTCTTTTCAACTGTTCAATTTGCCGATGATAGAGCTGTATCACCGAAATATTATTTTTAAATGTTACAAAATCTTAATTCCTTATTGCTAATTATTCCTGCACTTACTGATGCTAAGACTAGTCATTAGCAACACTCTTCAAAAGTAAGATTAGAGAATCAATATTAAACTTCAATGTTAGTTAAAAGTGTTTGCTTGGGGAAAAAAATATTTACTAAGGAGGTCTTTTAATGTATTCAAATCTGGAGCAAATCCTATGATGCAGTTGGGTTTTTTTCCCACATTTTTCCAATCAGGAGATATTAAGAAATGTACCCAAGGTCACACATCTTAAAGTAACAAAGTCAGGATCAATAGATATGTCTCATTCTAAAACCTATGGTTTTCCCAAAGTATACTACCTCAAAGAAATTGAAATGCTGTTCAAATTGAGATGTTGTTCATATATTGTTACCAATTTGAAAGCCTGGATTAATGAGAAGAGAAATATAGCACATATGGAATCACACAAATTATCCTAAATTAATCTAGAAATATAACAAAATCAGACTCTCTAAGGTTAACATGGCAGGAGAAGTGACTATATACATATAATTAAGATGTATTAAAAAGTATGAGCAAAGATGAAAGAAAGAGTAAAGAGCTTGGAAAAAAGGAAAAATAGATTTAAAAAAAAAGATTGTCATCTCATCTGATTTTCAAATCTGAGCACACCACTAAGAAAGAAACAGGCTCTGTTCTTCATCATTTCTTCATTCATTTTTGGATGAAGCAAATTAAGGTCATTCACTGGGGGAATAAATGGGATGTGCTCTAAGGTATTTACCAAATCAGCAGTGGCACAAGTAGTTCTGCTAATGAAATTTATTCCAACTGTCTGACTCAGACATCAGCTCAGATTTCAACTCCCTGAGGCCATTTGGTTGAATGGATTTCATAATGATTTTCAAGAGAGCATTTAAAGTTTGTATTTCATCTCAAGGAAAGAGAGGATGTATTTGTTCTCTGCTTCAAATCAGAAATGTGCTTGACTTTGTAAAGACTGCATAGCAAGAACACTCACCTATAGTCTCTTAAAAATTATCCCTCATTGCCTCCCTCTTTTCCTATTTCCCAGTAATTTTCGAAGACCAATTGGCAACATTTCCTTACCTACTTATGTAGTAGTATATTCTGAAATTATATTCAGAGCTTATTATTCTTTTGCAGTATGCTGAGATACATTAGTAAGCCGCTGGTTGTAATTCAAAGTTTACTCAGTAAACTTTGCTTGAGAACCTACTATGGGCCAGGCAGTGTTCTGGGTACTGTGTAATGGGGAGACAGATAAGTAGATAAGTATTTTATTGACGTGTTTATATTATCAACAAGATAAGCAGCTACTAAGTTCCAGGTGTTCATGTTAGACACTGGGGATACAAAGATAAAAATCTACTCTTCACCAAAAATGTAACACTATCCAGGTAAAGCAAAGATAAGTTCAAAAGAAAAACAAAAGTAAAAATCAGGAGGAAATGGATGTTTGGAAATGAGTTGTGTGGAAATGAGATGACTTTGCCCAAGATAAACCTATTCCTTTGGAGATGGGATGAAAGAACATGAAGAAAGCAGTAAGGAAGGCAGAAAAATGGGCAGGAAAGAGCACCTGGGTAGCTCAGTCAGTTAAGCATCTGACTTTGCAACAAGTCATGATCTCACCATTCCTGAGTTCGAGCCCTTCATCAGGCTCTGTGCTGACAGCTTGAAGCTTGGAGCCCGCTTCAGATCCTGTGTCTCCCCTCTCTATGCCCCTCCCCTGCTTGTTCTCTCTCTCTCTCTCTCTCTCTCTCTCTCTCTCTCAAATAAATAAATAAATAAACAAACAAACATTAACAAAGAAATACACAAATAAAACTGGGTAGAAGAGAAAAAGCAGTGTTCGGAAAGCCCTGCCTGGTGAATTAGCAGCAAGACGATGTCCCCATCTGGCTAAGGAAACAAGGTCACTATGTTCTCCTTTGAGATTTTTCCATGAGTCGCATTAATGCCACATGATTAGCAGATTGTTTACATGACAATTGAGCCTGGGTATTGAGGGTTGGGGGAGGGAGGGATATGGTGGTTAGTAGCTGAGTGTAAAATTATCCTAACATAATTATTCTGGTGAGAAATACCAACTGGTTTTTGGACACATCATTTTACCCACTTACTTTTATTCCAACTCAGCACCACTCTTTATGTTTACTAAGCTTTGGGTTTAGACTGACTTCCAATTATTTCACTTGAGTAACACTCTTAATTAGTATAAGCATGAGTCCTTTATTCTCCCTGAAACACTGCCAAGTTCAGCTTTTCCCTCAGCAAGGGGAAATTTAATTAACATTTTGTTAATTTCTAGAACTGTTTCAATTTGCCCTTATCTGGGGGTTTCTACCTGCTCAGAGAAGGGGGGAAAATGTTGATAGATAAAGAATACAGTAGATGAGGCATAAAAGTTAACATGGAACTAATCCAGTTCTCAGGATAATTCAGAAAACCTAGACTGTTTTTGGAAACTAATGTGGCAGATTATATATGAAGTATTAATCCATATATAGGGGAAGGGGAGCTGTGGGATACCCCTGCAATTTCTTTGTTTACCCTTTAGCCCCCACAGATCTTTAAGCTAATCCTGGCCTCTGCTGCCCCAAGAAAGCTAAACCATAGTTGAAATGCAAATAGGAACAAAAGAAGTTAAATTTTAGCCTTTAAGCTTATGGGGCTGAGGTCTTGCCATAAGCAATAGATCTGGAAGAGCATTTAACCAGGCATCTCTTCCATCCCTTTCCCATTCCCCAACGGGTAGAGCAAATAAATTGGTGGATTGGAAGGGGTGGAAAGAGTTTGGAAAAAAAAAAAGAAAGAAAGAAAGAAAGAAAGAGAAATGATATGAGAGGAGCACCTGGGTGGCTCAGTCAGTTAAGTGTCCAACTTCAGCTCAGGTCATGATCTCTTGGTCTGTGAGTTCTAGCCCCATGTCGGGCTCTGTGGTCACAGCTCAGAGCCTGAAGCCTGCTTCGAATTCTGTGTCTCCCCTTCTCTCTGCCCCTCCCCTGCTTGTGCTCTTCTTTCTCTCTCTCTCTCAAAAATAAATAAACATTTAAAAAAAATTTTTTACAGAAATGATATGAGAGTTCCATTCATTGCTCACCTCAGCCAGAACTTGTAGGATAAAAAGAGAAGTGAGTGGTTTTCCCTCTAAGCCTAAGGATCTGAGACAGATCTCAGTGAGAAACCCTCTGCTTTGCAGGCTGGTAGCCACAGAGGGGAATGGCAGACTGAATGATGGGGCTGGAAAGAGTCCTGAGGTTCCTCTCAGTCCCCAAGTGACACAACAGAGTATCTAAAATTCCATGCCCCAGACTTCAAGAGACACAGAAGTCAGCAGGCAGAGAGAACTAGAGCCCCGAGGGTCCCACAGTATAGTCTGCAGAATTCTGAGAGTCTCAAGATTTTCATCCCTTGTGTCTGCCCTGTATACTCCCCTCTCCTTAAGTATGGTTAGCATGTGTGAATATGATGAGATTTTACAACTATGACGAGGTGATCTTATATGGCAGGGTGAAGGGAATTTGAGGATGTAATTAAGGTGCCTAATCAGCTGTGAGTTAATCAAAGGGGAGATTATCTTGGGTGGGCTGACCTAACTAGGTGAGCCCTTTAAAAAACCTTCCTTGAAGGGAGAGGTTGGAAATGAAAGAGAATCTTCTCTTGGCCTTGAAGAAGCAAACAGCCATGTTGCAAGAAGGGCCTTTTGAGAGGACCACATGGCAAGGATCTGAAGGACCATTGTCTAAAACTGAGAGTGGCCCCTGACACTCAGCTAGCAAGAAAATGAAGACCTCGGTCACATACCACAAGGAAATGAATTCTCCCAACAGTCTGAGTAAGCTTAGCAGTAGATGCCTCCCCAGAACTTCCAGGTGAGAATACAACCTGGCTGACCCCTTGATTTCAGTCTTGTTAGATGCCCAGATAAACTGTGCCCAGACTTCTGACCTGTAGAAACTGTGAGAGAACATGTGAGTGTTGTCTTATACCACCAGGTCTGTGGTCATTTGTGATGCAGCAATAGAAAACTAATTCATTCAGCCAGAAATGATAGGATGCAGGAATGGACCCGAAGCTAAGGACTGGATGGGAAATGGGTAACAACTCTGTGGATACTGGCATGGATGGAGACACTGATGGCTCAGCAAAACAAACACTTTCTCAAGAGACAGCAGCAAAGACCGGAATCCATTTAACTGAGACACAGAAATTTCTCACCTATTTGGAAAGGCATTTGCACCTGTCCCCAAGCCAATGGCTTAGCAACAGCATTAAAAGCAAAAAAATAAAAACAAACAAAAAAAAAATATGGAGGGAGGTGTTACAAATCCTAAATTTGACAGAATTTAAACCTGAAATGTATAAGAAAAATGTCAGAAATGCCTGTTTACTTCTAAATGGTTGGATTATGATTTCTGCCTCAGACAGGGGTGCCTGGGTGGCTCAGTCAGTTAAGCATCTGACTCTTGATTTCAACTCGGGTCGTGATCTCACAGTACATGGGATCACGCCCTGCATTAGGCTCTGCACCAACAGCAAGGAGCCCGCTTTGAAGTCTCTCTCTCTGCCCCTCCCCCACTCACTCTCTCAAAATAAATAAATAAACGACTTCAAAAAAAAAAGATTTCTGCCTCAGACAGAATAAGGGCTCAGGCTAGAAATTTTTAGTTATGGATGGAGAGAGAGACTTCATTTTACACAGGCTAGTTTGTGACATGCGACATCCATTTCTACCCCCACCATCTTCTAGTGGAGTTTGGCATCAATAAGCAAGGCCATCCTAGATAAACACAGTCAAGGGTAAAAATAATCTCTTCTCCCTAGTATCCTTACCTTAAGGAAACCATTTTAAAATGAATATTAGGGGCAGCCTTAAAGTTGCCTCAGAGACTTCCATGGTAAAATAGCAAGAAAAAAAATAAGAATGCAGACCCCTGCCCACTTCAAACCTAACAAAATGAACACCAGACAAATGTTAAAAACCAGCATCACTCAGAGGAATGGACACAGCTTCAAGGCAGCATTTGATATAGGGGCTGGACAAAGAGAAATAGAAGATTCCAGGAACCAAGGTATGTCTACTCCCCCTGCATGCTCTCTCACCCTCACCTATACCCCCCTCCCATGCAGGCAATCCATAGGACAAAAGGTGAGGTCCTGGGGAAATACCACAAGTTTCTTCAATGAGGCAAGAACTAAATGGAGAGGGAAAATAGCAGCCAGGGAAATACCCAGAAGGTACCTTAATAAGAGAATCTTCTTCACTATAAGTCACCATTTTATTCTTTCTAGCCAAAAGAAAGCAAGAAAATGAGGATCCTACCCAAAATACATAAATGACATAAAAAAAAAACTATAAGAAAGATAAGCCGATAGAAAGATGGATAAAATTCACGAATGTTTCCCAAAAAACAAAAACTATAAATATGTAAAAAGATGCTCAACCTCATTAGTAATCAGCACAATTCATTAATACCACAATGAAATCTTACTTTATACCCAAAAGATTGGTAAACATTAAAAGGCATGGCAGGGGCAACTGGGTGGCTCAGTCAGTTAAGCCTCCGACTCTCGATTTTGGCTCAGGTCATGATCCCAGGGTCACAGGATGGAGTCCTGTGTCAAGCCCCACTTCAGGCTCCGCACTGAGCCTAGAGCCTGCTTAGGATTCTCTCTCATTCATTCTCTCTCTCATTCATTCTCTCTCTCTCTCTCTCTCTCTCTCCTTCTCCCCTCTACCCCACCCACGTGCCCTCTCATTCTCTTTCACAAATTATAAATAGATAGAGGCATGGCAATAATAAGCATGGATAAAGATGCAAATGAATAGGGATTCTCATAAATGCCAGTGGAAGGATAACCCTGGAGAACAATTCAGCATTGTTTGGGGTTGGAGAAACTGATACCACATTTGGGTCTGCTGCTCTGACTTCTCATCAATTAACCCTAAGTCTACTAGTTTTGAGTGGGGCCTGGAGCTAAAGAAGTCCCTGCAGCAGCCACTATGGAAAACAGTATGGAGATTCCCCCCAAAATTAAAAACAGAACTACTATGATTCAGGAATTCCACTTCTGAGTATTTATCTGAAGAAAATGAAAGATATATGCAATAGCCAAGACATGGAAATAACCTAAGTGTTCATCAATGAATAAATGGATAAAGAAAATGTGATATAGCTATATATTTACAGTGGAATATTATTCAGCCATAAAAAGGAAATTCTGCCATTTGTGACAACATGGGTGGACCTTGAGGGCACTGAGCTAAGAAAAATGTCAGGCAGAGAAAGAAATAGTGCATTATCTCACATATGGAACCTAAAAAAGAAAAAGCTCATAAATATAGAGAACAGGTTGGGTAAAGGGACTTAAAAGGTACAAACTTCCAGTTATAAAATAAATAACTTTTGGGAATGTAATGTATAGCATGGTGAATATAGTTGGACTGAAAAAAAAAAAGGGACCTCACAGGAGGTCCTAGCTTTGGTGGATTCCACCCTCCCCTTAACTGCCAGTAAATCCAGGGACAAATGGAGTGTCTGTAGTAAACAAAGACTTGTTATGGAGCCTCTGGAAAGCCCTAATAAAAGAATCACACCCAAGACCCCTAGGGTCCTCCTCTGCCGATAACTACTCACCTTTTAAGAAACTACTCCAAGCTTGCTACTGAGCCCAGTTGAGACTAAATGTTTCAGCAAGACCCTAGCTGCCCATCATGAACCAGGTGCTATTTGATCCACTGTTTCAATTATCTACTCCCGCCTAACAATTCACCCCAAAACACAGTGGTCTAAAATAACAAACCAGATAACAGAGTTTTCTATGCAACATTCAGAAAGGAAAGATATACTCAAATGCTGACTTTTAAATACCCTCCTGATTTTTAAATCACATTCATAGATATTAATAATTTAACCAATGAATACCTTCTGCCTCACTGTGTAAATAATTTCCAGATTTTTATGGACTTAAATATTATGAATATGAACTGTATGAATGGGGATCTATACAAACTATAGGAATAAACTGTAATAAGTAGAAAGTCTTTCCTGTATAAATCTTCACTTCCCCAGAATTATGATACCCAAAAAAAAATTTGGAACATGGTTATTCTGTTATCGTGTGTAAATGCAAGGTAGTGTTATTATATATCCTCAAGTGAATCCTTACTAGGAAATCAATCTGATAAACCTTGGCTGCAGACAAAGATGGTAAATACATCTAGTATCTCCAGCATTACACTCTCAACTGCATCTTCCCCCAGATAATCACAGTGATGAGTCTCCTAAAAGTTCATTTTAAAGAAAAGGAGAGGAATGAAATAACAATAACCAGAACTGAACAAATGACTGATCTCCTGGTTCCTACAGATGAGTTATGTACTCTCTTATGTATCAGCATCCGGAGGCACATTCATACTACATCTGTACAGACAGACATTGTCAGCCAAGATGAGCAGAATAAGCCAATATATATACATATACTCTGAGTCCCCAGCCATCAAAAAAATATATATCTTTTGTGAGATTTCCAGCTAAGATTTTTAGCCAAATTTCAAAAACTCCCCAAACACAGCAGTCTACTAGAATTTCCAGAGTAAGAAGTAAATATTTCACTGCCATTTCTCTCATCATTCCATAAAATCAGCAGAAATTTTGATTACTCAGAAGGTAAATCTTATCCTGCTCTAGACTACATCCAAGAGAAATTACATATGAACTATTTAAGGTCACTACAGCCATTTAAAACATTTCTACTTCAAGCTAATGAAAACAAGGTCAAGGTTTCAGTCTCCTGGTGGATCAGGCAGCATCTCTCTGTTCTTTGAGCAGTATTAGACCCTCTAGGGAACATCACTCAAGTACTATCAGAGCCAATCTCATTGTCTTGTTTGCTTGGCTCCTTGTGTGGCCCTTTTAAGGACCATAAACAGCAATTCAGAACCCATTCTTCACTACTTGACCCACAACTTACCCTCCTATCCTTGTTATTAATTGTTAAATTACTGATTTTATTCTTGGTTCAGGTGTGGGTATATGAAACCCTTTGTCTCCCAGCTCTCTCCCAGAAATATGGATTGATCCTCTCTCATTCACAGTCTCAGATCCTGTACCCTTTTCCTGCTTAGCACCACTATAACTGCACTTTCTGCACTGTAATGTACTTGTGGGGGCTCCCCTTCTACCTCATAAGACCCTGGAGCATTGTGCTTTGTTCATTTTGGTGAACACAGTGCTTAACATAGGGGCCTCACATGTGACAGTTTCTCAATCAAGGTTTTTTTAATGGACGACCTGACTTCTTGACGATAACCCTGAATTGAACTTCTGAATTTAGCTCCTAACCACACTTTCTTTCCCAAGGTTGGGACCTTTTACTTAAATGCTGTCCCAGAATTCCCTTATTTGCCCACCCCAGGTCCAGAGCCCTTGGATCAAGATAGTGTGAAATCTTGCCATCTGCACCAATGTGGATGGAACTAGACTATATTATGGTAAGTGAAATCAGTCAGTCAGAGAAAAATATGATTTCACTCATATGTGGAACTTAAGACACAGAACAGATGAACATAAGGGAAGGGAAGCAAAAATAATATAAACACAGAGAGGGAGACAAACCATAAGAGACTCTTAGATACAAAGAACAAACTGAGGGTTGCTGGCAGGGTGTTGGGTGGGGGGAAGGGCTAAAGGGGTAAGGGACATTAAGAAGAACACTTGTTGGGGGCACGTGGGTGGCTCAGACGGTTAAGCATCCAACTTCGGCTCAGGTCATGATCTCACAGTTGGTGAGTTCGAGCTCCACATCAGGCTGTGTGCTGACAATTCAGAGCCTGGAACCTGCTTCAGATTCTGTGTCTCCCTCTCTCTCTGACCCTCCCCCACTCACACTCTGTCTTTGTCTCTCAAGAGTGAACACACATCAGTGGGGTTTCCTCAAAAAATTAAAAATAGAACTACCCTATCACCCAGCAATAACACTACTAGGAATTTACCCAAGGGATACAGGAGTGCTGATGCATAGGGGCACATGTACCCCAATGTTTATAGCAGCGCATTCAACAATAGCCAAATTATGGAAAGAGCCTAAATGTCCATCAACTGATGAATGGATAAAGAAGGTGTGGTTTATATATACAATGGAATACTACTTGGCAATGAGAAAGAATGAAATCATGCCATTTGCAGCAATGTGGATGGAACTGGAAGGTATTATGCTGAGTGAAATAAGTCAGTCAGAGAAGGACAGATATCATATGTTTTCACCCATATGTGGATATTGAGAAACTTAACAGAACACCATGGGGGAAGGGAAGGGGAAAAAATAGTTACAGTGAGGGAGGGAGGCAAACCACAAGAGACTCTTAAATACAGAGAACAAACTGAGGGTGGATGGTGGTGGGAGAGAGGGGAAGGAAGGTGATGGGCATTGAGGAGGGTGCTTGTTGGGATGAGCACTGAGTGTTATATGTAAGCAATGAATCACTAAAAATAAATAAATAAATAAATAAATAAATAAATAAATAAATAGGCTAAACTGGCAAAAATAAATAAAATAAAATAAAATAAAATAAAAATTTTAAAAGATAGTGTGACATTCTGTAGCTCCCTTCTGGCCACAGCCAGCCTTATGCTACCCAGCAACCCTTCCTTCTATCCCAAGAGAGAAATCAATGTGTCCCTGGACACAAAGGTAGAAGAACACAGATGAAGCAGTGAGAATCTATCTCCACTATTTGAAAGTGGTGCTATCTGATCTTCCAAAGACCACATACACAGTTGAGCACTTACCAAGTGATAGGCACCATGCTATACCTTACACACATCCCATTTAACCTCGTTCTATGGGTTCTGTGAAGAAGAATTATCTCCATTCTACAAATGAGAAAAGTAAGATTTGAAATTTTATGTAACTAACCAAAGATGACATAGCTAAGTAGCAGGGTTGGGATTCACACCCATGTCTGTCCAACTTCAATACCAACACCAATGCTGTTTCTACTATACCACTAAGTCATAATACAGTGGTCATAAAAACTGAGCTCTACCAAGTATACATACAAAGAAAAACATATCTTCAAAATAGAAGACACTAAGACTAAGAAAAGAGTAAGGTTTGGTAAATAAGGGGGGAAATCCTTTGGTTAAAGGAATTTGATGACAGTTAAGATAGGCATAGCAATGCAAAACATTATAACTCTGGATGCACTGGATTAATGACAGTGCAATATGTTACTGAATCATAGTGAGATTTTAAAAATTAGGAAAATCAGACTGGCCTTCAAAAATAAGAACCCCTGATTCTTCTTAAACCATAACACTATATGAACAAAGAGAACACTACATAAGAACTAAGTTAATTATAAAATTGTAATTGTTTTTCCCACTCTGCTTTTTCAAGCACACAAACTGTCTCATTAGTTGGGAATATTAAATAACCCAGGCCAGAAGTGACTAGCATGCAAATAACTGTGCAACACAAAATGTTCTCCTACAATCAGATGACTGAGAAAGATTATCAGAGAAAGCATTTTCACTTTCAGATAATCTTCAAATACTTACCTAGAGAAAGTACTTAACTATTTCCTTGATCAAGTGACAGATAGCAGTGCAGACAAAATTTACATGAAAGGGAATATGTTTCAATATATAAATCTGGGTTCCCTAATGTAGCATCAAGTCACCTTTGATTTGCTTCCTCTCCCCAACACCCCCTCCCAACTATCTGACTGCCTTGTTTTATTGCCAGTATTTAAAAAAATATCCACAGGTCTACTTACTTAAACATTCCAGCCACACTGATCTTCCTTCAGTCCCTCTAATGTGCCAGCTCTTTCCCTCCAACTGCCTCAGTCTCCCAAAAATATTCCTCACTTGGCTGCCTCCTCATTCTCCAGATTGCAGCCTAAGAGTGTTACTTCCTTGGCAAGGCCTTTCCTGATCACTGGGTGTGGAGCCATCTCCTACACTCTTCTGTCTTGCCCTACTCATCTCTCTTCCACCGAAGCACTGGCCACTCTGAAGAAAGATGCATTCCTGTGTGAGATTACTTGCTTAACTCTCTCCTACATTCATCCCACGAGAATCGGAACCTTGCTATTTTGTTCATCGCTGTTTGTCCACAATCTGTATAGTGTCCAGCAACTTAGTAGGAACTAGAAAATATTTGCTAAGAAGTGAATATACAGGTGTCAAATTAAGGGGTGTTATTTGGGGTAGAGATTTCTTTTTTTTTAATTTTTTCTAATGTTTTATTTATTTTTTGAGAGAGAGAGACAGCATGAGCAGGGGAGGGTCAGAGAGAGAGGGAGATACAGAATCCGAAGTAGGCTCCAGGCCCTGAGCTAGGTGTCAGCACAGAGCCCGACACGGGGCTCGAACCCACAAACCGTGAGATCATGACCTGAGCCAAAGTTGGATGCTTAACCAACTGAGCCACCAAGGCACCCCTGGGCTAGAGATTTCAATATAGGCATCATTAGCATATTGATGGTATCCAGAGCCACAAAGCTTACATTACAGAATGTCCCTGAAATGTAAAATATTTGTTTTCATAAATAGCCTGTTAAAGGCAGCTGGAGAATTTGGTATTCTCAAGGAAGTTGTGAATCATTTTATAAAGAAAATTGCACTACATTTTATCTTTTGAGTAAATCTCTTGGTCTGGGTTGGAAATTACTTCATGCCAAATTCAGTTATATCAGGTGAATTAAAGTCATACCTAACACCCCCCCACCAAAATTTGCCGAGTCAAAATGCATAATATTCCTATGCTCTTTTACCAAGTGAGTCCTCTATCAAAATAAAATGCTATTCCCAAACACATCTTTTCCATTACGTTGTGACTGGCTCTAAAGAAGCCATCCCTTCTAGTCCTACACCAGTTAAGGTGGTTTTTCTTTAAATCAAATATTTTCGGAAGTCTCATTTCTAGTCATTTTTCCCACCCCTATAAATTATCATTTGATAAATAATTCTGACCATAATAACTGCTTTGAATTCACATGTGACTTTTCAAAGTGGTACCTTATATGTTCTGAAGCTATGGCTTGATGTATTTTTAAAATCAATTTTGCAACTATTCAGAAAACTTAATGTCTATACACATTCAATTCATTGTTTTCCAAAGCCACTTTTTCAAAGGAAAATTTATTCATTCTTTAGTCTTTACAACCATGTCTGCCATTTTAGAACCATCTGATTCCTGGGGTGCCTGGGCGGCTCAGTCAGTTAAGCGTTGGACTCTTTGATTTTGGCTCAGGTCATGATCTCACGGTTGTGGAATCAAGCCCCCCGCATCAGGCTCTGTGCTGATGTCACAGAGCCTGCTTGGGATTCTCTCTCTCTCCCTCTTTCTCTGTCTCTGCCCCACCCCCCAAAATAAGTAAATAAATATTTTTTAAAAATCTGATTCCCTCACAAGATTTCATAAAACTGTTAATCTTCATCCCCTCTAATCAATCCACCATCAACTCCTGAGGTTTTACTTCCAAAATCTCTCTTGTATCCATTCACTCCTCTCTATCTCTACTATTTGTACCATAGCACCATGTCTTCTGGCTAGAGAGTGCAGCAGTTGCTCCTCACTGGTCTGCCTACTCCCACTCTGGCCCCTCAATCCATTCTCCATGGCCAGAATGTTCTTGCCAGGCTCTCTTCTTTCTGGCCCCACCATGCCATGCCACTCTGCTTCTCTCACACACACTCTCCCTACTGTCCGACCACAGTGACCTCAGAGCTACCTGGACACTGCCTGCTCCCCCACACACACCACAGGCCCTTCACATATTCTGGCCTCTTTGTCTAACTGCTCCCATCCTTCAGATTTCAGCTGAAGCTTCACTACCTCAGGGAAGGTTCCCTGATCAATGAATTCCATCAAATCCCCATGATGCAGACATGCAGAGGACCATGAGCCTCTATTCCAGAGCCCTCTTTGCAGTTGTAGAGGTAAGTTACGGTCTCTCCCCTTTAACAGGTCTGTAAGCCCATCAGACCGGACTTGCATTTGTTTACCTTCCTACCCCAACAATTAGCCCCTCCTTAAAATATTTTTATGGCATCTCTTATTACTCCCATTTTACAAAAAAAGGACACAGAGACTCAGAGGTTATATATTTTGTCCAGTGCCACACTCCTCCTAACCAATAGAGCTAAAAATTCAAAACTTAGGTTCACACAAAAGGCAAAATGGCATGAACAACATGATTAATCTTATTAGGAATACATATGCAAGTGGTCCAGAAATGGAAGATAATATGCATATACAAGGAAAGTTATGTTAAGGTGATAAGATTGTAAGATGCTTTTTATTGTTGGCTGTGGTTTTTGTTTTTTTTTTTTTACTTTTTTCAAAATAAAAAAAAATTATCATTCTAAGAATTCAGGGTCTCTTCAGAACCACTTTCCTCCACTTGTGAGTCGAGCCATCCACTTAGCAATCATCCCTGCTCACAGCAGTTGCTCCCCTGCTCTGCTGTAAGTCTACCATGGACCATTGCTGGATCATAGGCCTCCTAGATAGGATGCTACTGGTTCTGGTGGGTCTCAGGACAGAGATGACTGTGGGGCAGGACCCACATCCTTTTATTGCCCCATCCCTGGGTTCTTCACTGTACCAATAAATCAGAATTTACTAGCAGGTTACTAGCCAAAGGAAATTATAATGTGGATGGAAAATGTTTTTTAACCACATGGTAAATAAGACTTCCATTAAAATCTAAAGGGAAAGTATAAAAGTTAAAACCCTTCACAGTGCTGTCCTTTTGCTCACATCCTAATTTCTAATCTTGCTCCCTTGTTTCCAACAAACCTCCAGACTGAGACACTCCATCTCCTTTTGGATAACCTCACCCTCTAACCCTTAAGAATTGGTCTTGTTCTACTGGACCCACAAATGTACGGCCAATTAATCTTTGACAAAGGAGGAAAGAGTATCCAATGGCAAAAAGATAGCCTCTTTAATAGGTGGTGCTGGGACAACTGGACAGCAACATGCAGAAGAATGAAACTAGACCACTCTCTTACA
>CM053570.1:39229709-39269353 GCA_028646485.1 Cryptoprocta ferox
CCCTCTTACCCTGTTGGTGGGAATGTAAACTGGTACAGCCGCTCTGGAAAACAGTGTGGAGGTTCCTCAAAAAACTATCAATAAAACTCCCCTATGACCCAGCAATAGCACTGCTGGGGATTTACCCAAGGGATACAGAAGTGCTAATGCATAGGGGCACATGTACCCCAATGTTCGTAGTGGCACTTTCAACAATAGCCAAATCATGGAAAGAGCCTAAATGTCCATCAACTGATGAATGGATCAGGAAGATGTGATTTATGTATACAATGGAATACTACATGGCCATGAGAAAGAATGAAATCTGGCCATTCGTAGCAAAGTGGATGGACCTTGAGGGTGTCGTGCTACGCGAAATAAGTCAGGCGGAGAAGGACAGATACCATATGTTTGCACTCATAGGTCTAACAGGAGAAACCTAACAGAGTACCATGGGGAGGGGAAGGAGGAAAAAGAGTTAGGGAGAGGGAGGGAGACAAAACACAAGAGACTCTTGAATACCGAAAACAAACTGAGGACGGAAGGGGGAAAGGTAAAGGGGGGTGATGGTCATGGTGGATGTCACTTGTGGGGAAGAGCACTGGGTGTTATATGGAAACCAACCTGACAATAAAGTTAAAAAAATAAAAAATAAATAAATAAATGAAAAAGAAATTTAAAAAAATTAAAAAAAAATATGCATAGTAACAATCTGAAAAAAAAAAACACAATGACTGCCATCCAATCAATAATTACCTGGCATGCAAAATAAAGTAAGAAAATATAGCCGAAGGGCGCTTGGGTGGCTCAGCAGTTAAGTGTCTGACTTGGGCTCAGGTCAGTTCGTGGGTTCAAGCCATGCCTCAGGCTCTGTGCTGACAGCTCAGAGCCTGGAGCCTGCTTCAAATTCTGTGTCTCCCTCTCTCTGCCCCTCCCCAACTTATACTCTGTCTCTCAAAAATAAATAAACATAAAAAAAAGAAAAAAGAAAATATAGCCTATAAAAAGGAGAAAAAATAATCAAAACTGATACAGAATTGACACACATAATAAAATTAGTAGACAAGTACATTTTAAAATTTCTTATAACTATTTATCATGTCAAAAATTTAGAGGAAAGACTGAACATATTAAGTAGAGATATGGAAGATATATTTTTTAAAGATGCAAATTGAACTCTAGAGATGAAAACTACAATATCTTTAAGAAAAAACACTGGATGAGATTAATAGCGGATTGCACATTCTAGGAGAAAAGACAAGAGAACTTGAAATTTGGACTAAACACATAAAACCCAATTATATTTTGGGTTCATTCTAAAAATTCATTTTAAACATAAAGATATAAATAAGTTAAAAGTAAAAGAATGAGAGAAAATATATAATGTTAACACTAATCAAAGTAAAGCTTCACTGGCTATAATAACATCAAACAAAGTAAAATCCAGGGTAAAGAATGTTACCAGAGACAAAGAGTATCATTTCATAATGATAAATAGTTCAGTTCCTTAAAGGACATAATAATCATAAAAGTTTATGACATAAAAGTTTATAACTTATAGTCAAAGATTCCAATATCCCTCTCTCAATAATTGGTAAAGTACACAGAAAAATCAGTAACAATATGGAAGCCTTAAAGAATACTATTGTTGTGGGTCGACTTGTAGGCATCAAAAAGACATGCTCAGGCCATAACCCCTGGTACCTGTGAATGTGCTTATTTGGAAATAATATCTTTATAGATGTAATCAAATTAAGGTAAGGCTGTACTGAATTTGGAGGATAGGGAGTGATGTATCCTAATCCAACGAATGGTGTCTTAGGAGAAGAGGGACATTTGGACACGGGGAGAACACCATGTGACACCATGATAGCAGAGATTGCAGTGATACATCTTCAAGGAAAGGAATACCAAATATTGCCAACCACCACCAGAAGCTTAAAAGAGGCAAGGGAAGACCCTCCCCAAGAGCCTTCAGAGGTAGCATAGCCCTGCTAACACCCTCATTTCTGATTTCCAGCCCCTGGAACTTCAAAGTGATAAGATTCTGTTGGTTTAAGCCAGTCAGTTTGTGGCAGTTTGTTACAGTTACCATAAGAAACTAATCAAACTGTCAACCAATTTATTTTAATTGACATTTATAAAATACTCCACCTAATAGCAGAAAATTCTTTTCAAGGGCAAGGTTTTGAGATGTGGCCCATATTCTGGGTCATAAAACAAGCCACGATAAATGTAAAAGTATTCAAATCATACAAAGTATATTCTCTGATCACAAAGGAAGTAAATTATAAATTAATAAAAGATAACTGGAAAATCCCCAAGTATTTGAAAATGAATACTCTTCCAAATAACCCACAGATCAAAAAGAAAACTAAGAGAAAATATTTGCAAGTCACATGTTTGATAAAGGTCTTGTAACTAGAATATGTAAAGAATTTTTGAAACTCAATCATAAGGAAATAAACCATCTGAGAAAATATGGACAAAAGATTTTAATGGGCACTTCACAAAAGAAGATATATGAATGGCAAATCAGCACATGAAAAGATTTTCAGTTAGTCATTACAGAGGTGCAAATTAAATGACAGTGAAACAATGTACTGGAACAACAAAAAAAATTAAAAGACTGATAAAAGCAAGAGATGGAGAGAAGTAAAGTAATTGGAACTCTTTTTTTAAAATGTTTATTTATTTTTGAGAAAGATCAAGAGGGGGAGGGTCAGAAGAGAGGGAGACAGAGAATCCTAAGCAGGCTCTGCAGGCCCAGCACAGAGCCTGATGCAGGGCTCGAACCCATGGGCCATGAGATCATGACCTAAGTTGACAACAAGAGCCAGATGCTTGGGGCGCCTGGGTGGCTCAGGTCACAATCTCACAGTTTGTGGTTTTGAGCCCCACATCGGGCTCTGTGCTAACAACTCAGAGCCTGGAGCCTGCTCCAGATTCTATGTCTCCCTCTCTCTCTGCCCCTCCCCTGCTTGTGCTCTGTTTCTCCCTGTCTCTCAAAAATAAATAAACATTAAAAATTAAAAAAAAAAAAAAGAGTAAGATGCTTAACTGACTGAGCACACAGTTATCCCAGCAAATGGAACTCTTATATACTGCTGGTGAGAATGTGAAATTGTACAACCACTCTGGCAACAGTTTGGCAGTTCTCAGAAAAACTAAATATATACCTACCACATGATCCAGCCATTCCATTCCTATTTACCCAGGAGAAATAAAAGCTTATGTCTATATATATGTACACTTGTACATGAGTGTTCATAATACCTTTATTTGTGATGGCCAGAATCAGAAACAACCCACATGTATATCAATAGGTAAATAGAAAAACAAAATGTAAAATAACCATGCCATGGAATACGACTCAATAATAAAAAGAATAAACTGATACAACAGAATATGGACAAATCTCAAAACAATTACTCCGAGTGATAGTAGTCAACCTGCCCTCCCAAAAAAGTACATACTATGATTTCATTTATATAAAAGTCTAAAAAATACAAACCAATCTACAGTGACAGAACTAATGAGGACGAGGGTAGTGGGAAGCAGGGAGAAAGAAGAGGGAGGGATTTCAAAAGGAAATCCCTTTGATTTTTTTGAGTGATTTTTTTTTATCACCTTGAAACTTTTGAGGGTGATAAATACGTTCATTGTCTTGATTGTGGTAATGGTTTTATGAGTATAACATGTCAAAAGTTATTAATTTTAAGATTTTATTTTTAAGTAATCTCTATACCTAATGTGGGGCTCAAACTTATAACCGAGATCAAAAGTTGCATACTCTACCAACTAAGCCAGCCAGGCATTCCTAAACTATATATTTTAAATATGTAGAGTTTATTCCATGCCAGTTATACTTCAATAAAGCTGTTAAAAAAAAAAAAAGACACACCAAGATAAACAAAGCTAATCAGAGTGTCACAGTCACAATTTATGGAGTCAAAAACTGATGTGATAGTAGATAGGAGACTCACAAACTGCTGCTGCTTTGAACCTACCCATGGACACAAGCCTCCATGAAATTCACTTCTCTGTTCTAACTCCCTTACTTCCTCACTGCTACATGTAACCTAATAAAGCTTCTCCATAATCTGGAGTTAACCTGATTTGATTCTCTGTTTCTTAAAACCAAAGATCCAACCTAAAAAGGTTATTAATGTAGAACTAGAAAGTCAAGACAACTGGGCAGATTATAAGAAGTATGATTTAGCTGCTTGATTAAAAGGAATTCAGATTTTTAAACTAAATGATTCCTGTCTCAGAAGCCAAGAACTTGTAAATATGAATGAAAAAGTACCATTGTGTGGTATTCAATAAATGTTGAAATATTGTAAATCTCTGAAAAATCATTGTGAACTTAAAAAAGATCAAAAGATAAAAGATAGGGAACCAATATCTTAATTTCCCAAATTTGAATAGATTCTACAACTTTAAAATCATGAGTTTGATGTCAATTCCAGGAAGAATACTGGAAGACACAAAATAAAGCAGCATTGTGAGTGCACTCAAAAAGAGCATCACTAAAAGCCAATATAGCAAGGCACAGTACTCTGAAATCATTTACTTTATGAAAGAATTTACATTCTGGAAGATCAGCAATGTATCTTTTTCTTCCATTAAATGTTGGTTTTTCTCCAGAATTCTATCCATAGCACTGAGAGGAATTGCTAATTTGGTAAAATGTAAACCTGGAGCTTCTAAGAAGAAATATGTGGAGAAATATGTGGAGTTAAGAAAACACAAAGAAAAACAGAGCCAAGCAGTGAAGACAGATGATATATGAAGGCCTGGATCTCCAGCTCTACATAGAGGTAGACCTACTTCTGACTTTTTCATTATTAGTCAATATTTCCCTCCCCTTAATTACTGACCTAATGTGTTTGTTTGTTTGTTTGTTTATGTATTTATTCATTTTGGCAAGTCATCTCTCTGCACTTCATTTTATCAGACTCAATTAGGAACAATGTGAACCACTGGCCACTGACTTTTTAAAACAACGTTGTAAAGCTGCATTTCATCCAAGACAGAGTGGCCTAGGTGGTGAAGATTCTCAAAACTAAGCTAGTTAAGAAACTGAAGATGTTTATACCCTGTAGGAAAGCAGACATGATAGCTGCCTTCACATAGTCGAAAGGATCTCAGGAATAAAAGTGAATAGATTTGTTCTGGAATGCCAAAGAGTAAACTTTAAAGGAAGTCAGATTTTAGCTCACCTGTGCTGATCTTTGTGCTTAATTCATTTTTTGCTCATCTGTGAAGAACCCTCAAGAGGATATACATCACTCCAATCCTTTCCAACAGTGAGATTTTATGATGTGAATATATTTTATTGTATATTCCTCTGATTACTTTTAAAAGTAAGAATAGCTCTAAGCAAAATTCAGATATTTCCTGAGTGTTTCCTTTGTGCCAGGAACCATGTGTCTTTATACATTTCATATGTCATTCTGTCCCTAGAAATATGGCATCTGGGCAAGACTAAAACCGTTTCAATGCTACCACTCTTTCATATAATCCATATATACTACTTTTCTTCTTGTTAAAAATACAACAAGTTCAGGAAATAAAATGTAGTTCCTGTTTAATTTGCAAACCAGATTTGGGAAAAGACTCAAATACTCCTCAATTAGTCCATAATCCAATTTTCCCCAGCATGCAGCTGGACATTTAGAATCCATGTTAACTGCCCACTCAACAGCTATTCTCCCTCCTTTCTTGCTGGGAGAACCCTGGAGTGATTAGATCAGCCTCAATGGGTATCCTCAGCCTCAATGGGTGAATCATACATTCATTCCATAAATGTTTATTGAACACATACTTCTTACGTGCCAAGAACTAAAGACTCTCAAAATGTAAGTAAAAAGGCAATACCCTAACCTTTTTAAGTTTCTATTCTAGTAGAGAAAGATCAGAAACAATATATATAATACCCAAGTCAATTATATGGTTTATTAGAAGATGAATGGCGGGGCTCCTGGGTGGCTCAGTTGCTAAGCATCCGACTTCAGCTCAGGTCATGTTCTTGTGGTCTGTGGGTTCGATCCCCGCGTCTGGCTCTGTGCTGACAGCTCTGAGCCTGGAGACTGCTTTGAATTCTGTGTCTCCCTCTCTGCCTGCCCCTCCACTGCTCACTCGCTCTCACTCTCTTGTTCTCTCTCTCTCAAATAAACATTAAAAAAATTTTAAAGGGGCACCTGGGTGGCTAAGTCGGTTGAGCATCCAACTTCAGCTCAGGTCATCATCTCACGGTTCATGGGTTCAAGCCCCGCGTTGGGCTCTGTGCTGACAGCCCAGAGCCTAGAGCCTCCTTCAGATTCTGTGTCTCTCTTTCTCTGCCCCTCCCCTGCTCATGCTCTGTCTCTATCTCTCAAAAATAAATAAAACATTAAAAAAAATTTTTTTTAATTTTAAAGACAGTCAATGGCTTTGTGAGAAAAAAATAGAAAAAAGAGAGCTTGGTAAAGGGAATAGAAGTGCCAGGGTAGTGGCAAGAGGCAGGTTTTAATATTAAATAGGTTGATCGGGATAGGCCTCATCCTATCCCAATCCTAAAGTGAGATTTGAGTAAAGACTTGAAAGAGGTGCAGGAGTGAGCCATGCTGATGTCAAAGAGAAAAACATTTCAGACACAGGGAACAGCTAGAGCAAAGACCCTACAGTAGGACTATACCTGGCTGTCAGAGGTATAGCAAGATGGCCAGTCTGGCTGGCTGGAGTGCAGGGAAAGCAGTTGATGACAAGGTCAGAGATGTCACAAGGGTCCAGGTGATGCAAGACCTCACAGGCATTATCTTTGGGGTTTACTTTCAATAAAATGTGGACATTTCAGTGGGTTTTGAGCAAAAGAGTGACACTCTTAAATTTAAAGCCCAAGCTGATTATTCTTTCTACTTTGCATTTATCCAGTTGTTCCCCTAGCCCCACCATCCAAAAGATCAAAGAAGTCATTTAGGGTTCAACCAATCTGCAATAAAACACCAAGTAGGAAATAGGGGCAAACAAAATATTCTTCGGTGTAAGTGTGATAGAACAGGTTTTCTTCCTCCCTGCTTCCCATTTACACATAGTAACACATTTAATCATCACAACAACCCTGCAGTTTAGGTATTACTATAATTTTTGTTTTGTAGCTGAGGAAACTGAGACAGAGAATTTAAGTCACACAACTGTTAACTACAGAGCCAGAATGGAAATCCTCCTGGCTGACTGGTTCCAGAGACTGGGCTCTGAATCATTACAATAAACTGCTTTCATTTATTAGGTTTATTATTTACTAAGGGGTGGATACCTGCTAGGAATATCAGAGGCACTTTCCTGCCCCAACTTCTCTCCATTCCAAATAACCATTCACCTAGACCAGACAGAGACTGAACAGACTGAAGCAAGTCCCTGGGGAAGCACTGTCCCATGCAGGAAAGCAGTGGGAGAGGGGGAAGATTCCAGCAGAAAGAAGATCCAAAGGAGGGAGAGGAATATTTTCCCCTAATGACCATAATAGACGTCACTACATGGCATGACCCTGAGTATCTAGAACAAAGAACTTACTCTCTTGGACTCAAAGTATAGCTTTTGACCTTTTCATCAACAATTTTATATGATTAACTGGCAACAATAACATTGTTAATAATAGGCGGTAGGACATCCCTCCCACAAAAAGGGCAGAGTCCTGGAGTTACATAAGGAACTTGGTCATGCAAGAAACTCAGCAGATTGGGACATTTTGCCCAAAGCCACCCTGATGCCAGCTTTCTCATAACAGTTAGTAACAGGGAGACTTTTGAGTTACAATGTGAATGTCTCACACAGTTATTTTACCTTCAAAGGGATATTTTTCCCAAGAGGAAAAATATAAGCCTGAATCAAAAGAGTTTTTCTCTTTTTTCCTGCCAAGGTCACTCCCTCAAATGAAAAGCACAACTTTGTCCAGCCAAGAAGACAAAAATTAACTTTAAAAAAAAAAAGGAGGTCACCTGTAAAGCCCTACTCCTTGGGTAAATTAGGTCAGGTATCTTGATTCTCTGCCTAACACACAGAATATAGTCTTTTTAAAGATTTAATATCCCTTTCACATCAGGCCCAGTACATTCCCTCATGGCCAGTAAGCCCTTCAGGGAAAGTCAATTACATTAAGGTTTTCTTGCAAAAAGAACTCTGCTCTTTACTGATTCCAAATACTCATGTCTCTGACCTCAGTGGTTCTCAAACTGCTAGACTCACTCCTTTCTATAGAAAATACTGTTCAATGCCCCTATATAGTCCTAAAACGAAATCCATACAAAACTGTAACCTACCTACACATATAACTTTTGAACAAAACAAAAAAAAAATGCCCTGACTATAACACAAAGGAGAAAAAAATAGAATTTATAATAATGTATATGCCAATATGCTCAGACACAGCCATAGCAGAAGACTAATCAAGTAGTCAATATATCTACCTGTAGAATCTATGGAAATTTGACATTACTACCAAATTGATTAAGGTGTGTTGTATTGATGATCCAAATGCCAGAAGCAGCATGGCCATTGGGCAATGTGGTTTTCCAAAATGGGGAACAACTTGGTAAAGTTTGAAATAAGTCAAGTATACTCTTCTTTCAATTTACAGTTATTTTAGTTATGGGAAATGCAGCCTATTTTTAAACCATGCAAAAGATATTATGAATTTATATAAAATGTTATTAGACCCATAATTATAAACAAGTTTTCACCTACTCAAGCAACTGATGAGGCAACCAAAAGTTATGTAGAACATCAAACAATTCTTCCCTGGGTAGGACTGTCCTGCAAATTGCAACTTTCTAATATTCTTAGACTTTGTCCATAAAATCCCTATAGCATCCCCTCAGACAACAAAAATACCCCCAATTTGCCAAAATGCTCTCCAGGAGGCAGTATCATTCCTATTGGTGACAACATATACCCTTGGTGCACTTACAAAAATAAGCACATTTTAAAAGAAAACACACTTTAAAGTTCAATCTGATTTTGTTTTGACTTTACTATTATCTGTATCAGAAAAGTAAAAACACATCTGAGTTTTGGAGTCATACCTGGGTTGAAACCTCAATTTCACCACTAACTACCTGGGCGACCTTGAGCAATCCCCTAACCTCTCTAATCGGCAGCTCTTCTTCTATAGAAGCAGCTCTTTTTCTATAGAAAAGAGAAAGTGATGTCTTTACAAAAGGACCACAAATATAACTCAACCCAACTCAGTAATGTCTTTATTGTCCCTAAACTAATCTGGCATTTCTTCCAGGTTCCCAGTCACTCACTGGTTAATGGGGAAAGAATTAACTATATGTCCAATGTAATTTAAATTTAATCCAATCTGATAAATGATCCCTTTGGGCAGTGTTGAGAATCTCTAGGGGAAATGTATGTTCAGGCTCTCAGCAGGGCCAGCTTCATAGGTCTGAGACCTGCGCAGTTTCACACAGTCCTGCACTTAGAAAGTGCACATCCAGTTTAATACTCTGGCTGCCCCAGTCTTAAAATTCTTAATTTTTGAACGATGGACTTGTATTTTCATTTTGTACTGGGCCCAGAAAAGTATGTAATCAATGCTGGCCCTCGGGCACCTGCCTCCTTCCCCTGCTTCTCTTCCTAAGATGACATCTGGATATCTGAGGAGAAGGGTGTTGATGGGTCCTCATGACTTTGAGAGAAAAAGCCTCCTATCCTCATGGTGGTCACTGGCGTGTATTGTGAAGTTACTACTGGTCTCAAGACAACATTATTCACTGGGGGCACCTTGCTTGGTCAGGACCAAGTAACACCTCTGCATGTCTCAGCCTCACCCCTACTATGTTGGCTATAGACTGTGGAGTGACTACTCTGGTCCTCACCCAGTCTACTGGCCTAGCAGCTCACCAGCCTTGTGGCCAGGGTGGGCACATGGTGCCTCAGAAGGCCTACTGGCTCTTGTCACTTCATCTATAAAACATGGGAATTGGAAGCAGCATAGGAAAATGAAGCCATAGGATGTCCTTCTGTCTGTGGTGCATAGCCAAGTTGTTGTGGTCATACCCCCAAGTTGGTACAGGTCAGCAGGACAAAAATGAACTTTCCAGGGCCCCCAGTTTGGAAATGGACAATACCTCCCCTCTTTGTTTTTACTATCACTCTCATTTTTGTAACACAACTTCTTTCCAAGCCATGGGGGGAAAATTATAAGCCCCAAATCACTATCTTCTCTTTCTATTCCTTTCCACAATCTCCTTGGTCAAGAAAGGTACATGGAGGTGGAGGAGGTTTTTACTTTCATAACATCATATCCTCCTACTCCTTGATGCTAACCTTGTGAAACCTTTAGTGTATATGAGGGAGTCTTCTCTATACAGTGGATGGCCTTCTATGATCTGGATTTTCTGGGTTCAGCTAGTGATGTGCTAAATGGGAAATAAAATAACTAAGCAAACCCTCTACATGCACACCTGGTTTAAAGGTCAAGAGTTCACTTTCTCTTTCTCTAGGACAGTAAACCTCATGGCTCTCCCATAGAACCTTTTGCAATAAAACATGATGTAAGAAGGAAATGAAAATGTACCCATTTAACATTTGCAAAAATATTAAACCAAAACCACTTGTTCTGTAGTTTGGTTTCCAGTTTGGGTTTTTAGGTTCCTTCCCTTTCAACAACCCTACCCTATTCTTTTGCAGTTAATTCTTGAGTTTCTATAATATCCAAAGCAATTAGAAAGAGAGCCTGCACATGATTATTCAGGGATGAAATTATCTCTGCTCTAAACCTTCTGCCTGGATCCCAGCTCTATACCCTTCCCTGAATGGCCCATAGGCCCTCAGACTCAGCATCTCCACAACTGAATCCATTCACCTTTTCCCCAAACTCTTTCCTTCTTGACTTTCTTCTTTTATCAGCAGTAGAAAATGAGGTTATTACAGTAGTTCCCAACCTTTCTTGGTCACAGTATCCTTTGTGTCTAGTTAATTTTTTCACAATGCCCCTAATCCTTATAGGAAACTAAATCCTTAGTTTCATTTTCTACATAGGCAGGTCCAAACAATTTTGTAAGTATGTGTGTCCTCCCAACCTAATTACATTTGAAAAATAATACACATATATATTTTAAATATTTCACCCTTAAATAACCACATTAACTTAATAATGAGATATATGTACCTGCTGGGCACTGTAGCACTTCTACAATCTTGGAATCAAATTGGGCACCACCCTCACTCCCGTTCCACAGTGATTTTCATGTAGTACTTGCTTTTTTCATAGCAACCACCAAAAACCCAGTTTTGCAAAAATACAATAGCACCAAAAGGAATGTATAATTATGACGTTGACACTGTGGCCTACATAAAGTTCATAGTTTGCATGATGTCCAATAGTCATAGAGTATAATTATGTTTCCCTTGATATTTTTAAACATCCCACAACACCCTCTGTGAATTCACTGTGGTGTTCCAGGGCATTTCAGCCACAGTGTGGGAACTGCAGGGTTAGAATGACAGTTTGGAACATGATGTGATAGATCGTTACAGTAATGACCCCCATAAAGTCACATCTCTTTGTATTCATGCACTAGAGCCAATGGGACTCAGTTTGGCCAATGGGACATTAGTAAATATAACATAGGCAGAGGCTTGAAAATTACCATGCTTTGGCATTTGCCCTCTCAGGCTGCTGGAAGCCATTCTGCCACTGTATGACACACCTGGGCCAACCCCTGGGAGATAAAAGACCTCATGGAGAGAGGCCCCAGTCATCCCAGCCACCCAGACATGTGCAGAAAACCCCAACCATGGAGCTCCAGCCAAGCTGACTCAGACCAAAAGAGCTGCCCACTGAGCTACAGAATCATAAAACATAATAACACTTTCCTTTTAAACCACTATGTTTTGGGTGGTTTTTAGGCAGCCGACCTAACTGATAGAATGTTAAAGAAATTGCACTTTATACTTTAGGTGGATAAAAGAACTTTATACTTTAGTCATTAAAGGAATCAATTTCTTAATGAACTTGAATAGAGTTAAAATGGATGAACAATGATCATTCAACGGTCTCCTAAGAATTCTCTTGGAATAGCTTGTGATTTCCAGCCTTAGAAGCCTTAGAAGCAGATCCTGAAGTCCATAAACATTTCAATTTTATTATAAACGAGATTAGAAAATTGACTTCATTTGTTTGAACCACAGTTCCTACAATTATAATGTAAGTGATCATTAACCTATGAGGAAGCCTGTTTGTAAAGGAAAAAGTGAATTTTAATTCAGTTGTCCAAAAAATGAAGGGAAATCTTGTTATAAAATACAAGAATAACCCCTTCAGCCCTAGTTCTGACTGCACTAACCTCAGTGGCTGACACCCAACAGCAAACCCAGAACCAAATGAAAATGGCCTCACAGCAACACAAATGTGTCTGTTACAAGATGCTAAATCTTAATGCTAATCAGGCCCTTCCCAACCTTATGCTAATTCAACAAAGCAGGGTCTCAAGCAGAGCACACAGCTGATTGGATGGAAGAGTTTTCAGCAGGGGAAGTAGACCGACCATCTAAAAAACCCAGGTGTGACCTTGAAAGTACAACCGGGAGCTGCTGTTCAAGACTGCATTGGTTTAGTGTAGTCAGAATATCACCATTCTAAGGCACAATAAAATATGGTTTTTTATAAGGATGAGACTGAGTCATCAAGAAAATATTGACTGTTTATGAAAATAAATTGAAAACCCTTAAGATTTCCATTAAAAATGATTAAGAGGGGCACCTGGGTGGCTCAGTTGGTTAGGCATCTGACTCTTGGTTTCAGCTCAGGTTATGATCTCATGCTTCTCAGGCTCTGTACTGACAGTGTGGAGCGTGCTTGGGCTTCTCTCTCTCTCTCTCAGGATAAACTAAAAAAAAAAAAAAGATTAACAAAAATAGTATAGGCTCTTAAAGTGGTAAATGCTATCCAGAAATTTCACTTACTTGGAAAATTCCATTTCCCAGGAGCCATTGCAAATGATGATAATTTTGGCATCCCCAGAATTAGAGAACTGTGCATCAGCTCACCATGGACTTGTCACTATCCACAATTTTATTCTATTGAGTGGGAAAATTGTCCCAGCCCTCAATAGCTCAAGAATGACTGAGGCACTAGTCCTCAGACAGCAGCTCCAACTTCCTGAGCAAGAAACCAAATAGGGCAGTAGAGGAACAAGATGACAATTGCCTCATGTGGGCCCAAGATGAGCTCCTTTCTGACCAGGTGAGGCCCTGCAGAGAGGATGAAGTCAGTAGCCACATCACCAGGGGCCAGACATGCTATGAGAAGTGCCTACGTAATGAAGGTGTCCAGCTGGGAAAAGCCCACCAAATTCCAGATTTCCTTTCTGTGTCCAAGACCCTGCTCACCCCATCAGGGAAACTGCCTGTGAGACAAAATAAATAAATAAAAATAAAAATAAGGGAAATCACACACCAGCCACCACAGACATAGTAAACACAGCTGTAACTACAGCCTATCCAGAGGCAAAAAAGAACATATCTTTATGTAAAGAAGCTTTAGAAAATATAGATGAGGAAAAAGAGAGGGAATAGAGCCAAATACATACATATATAGTAAGTATGTTCATATGCAAAGGCTATATTAGGATCTTCCTTTCATTTATCAATATATACATTAACAGAATCATTTTGAATTGAATCATATCCAATTTTACAGCCATAACCTTTTCATCAATCCCATGTTTTTGGATATCCAAATTCTATTTTGTTATTTCTCGAGGGTGTCAGGAAGCCCTGGTTCAATACCAACTGATCAGTAGAGAGGAGTCAGAAATCAAACTATGAGCCTTATTTTTGATAAAAGTTGGATGGAGTACATGGATCAGGTTTGCAGGCCAGTGAGACTCCTAACATGGTATCTGGAGTTAAATAGTTTCCTAGACAGACACAGGTAGAGCTGGAAAACCGCAGGCTTCCCCAAAGTTGGGAGGCCTAGCCATAAAAGCTGCATTTGGCAGGAAGCCAGTGAGGGCACATGCTCTGCAGGTAGAATGATGCAAAGTGCGAGAACGGTGGGAGCAGAGCCCTGACCACAACCAAACAAGCTGCTCCTTTTCCCCTGGGGAGGGGTGTGCAGTGGAAGAGGGGCTGGAAGTATTCCAGAAGTGGCTGTCCTTCCACACAGAAACCAGGCAAAAGCAGGCTCCCCATCCAATGCCATTTCAAAAACAAGGCTGCGATAAATATGTTTAAATTTTTACCTTTCTGCATTTGTCCTATTATTTTCTTAGAACAAATTCCTAGAAGTGGAATTCCTAAGTCAAAGCTAAGAGCATTATTTTTTTACTTTCTATCATTTTTTTTTTGTAATTTACATCCACGTTAGTTAGCACGTGGTGCAACAATTATTTCAAGAGTAGATTCCTTAGGCCCCATAGCCATTTAGCCCTTCCCCCCTCCCACAGCCCTTCCAGCATTCCTCTATTTGTTCTCTGTATTTAAGAGTCTCTTGTGTTTTGTCCCCCTCCATTTTTATATTATTTTTTCTTCTCTTCCCTTATGTTCAACTGTTTTGTATCTTAAAGTCCTCATATGAGTGAAGTCATATATTTGTCTTTCTCTAATTTCACTTAGCATAATATCCTCTAGTTCCATACACACCACATCTTCTTTATCCATTCATCCATTGATGGACATTTGGGTTCTTTTCATACTTTGGCTATTGTCGATAACACGGCTATAAACATTGGGGTGCATGTGTCCCTTTGAAATAGCACACCTGTATTCCTTGGATAAATACCTAGTAGTACAATTCCTGGATCATAGGGTAGTTCCATTTTTAATTTTGGAGGGACCCTCCATACTGTTTTCCAGAGTGGCTGCACCAGTCTGCATTCCCACCAGCAGTGCAAAAGAGATCCTCTTTTCCACATCCTCACCAACATCTGTTGTTGCCTGAGTTGTTAGTGTTAGCCATTCTGACAGGTGTGAGGTGGTATCTCAATGTGGCTTTGATTTGTATTTCCCAGATGATGAGTGATACTGAACATTTTTTCATGTGCCCGTTGGCCATCTGGATGTCTTCTTTGGAGAATCCATTCATATCTTTTGCCCATAATGCTAAAAGCATTTTTAAAGTCTTCCACACATACTATCAAATTGCAGAGAAGATTATAGATTTACACTCCCAACAGTAATGGATGAAATTGCACACTTCTTCACCTTGCTGTTGTGATAGGTTAATATGGCATCTCATTATTGTGCTTGTTTGCATTTTGTTACTAGGAAGGCTAAAATCTTTCCATATATTTATTGGCCATTTTTATATTTTCTTTTCTGACTCCTTTGATATGCCCTTTGCTCATTTCTTTGGTGAGATTTTCATATTCCCATTCATTTGTAAGATTCAAAAATATTAAGCAAGTCACTCTTAATCCTACAATCGTGATGCATCACATAGCAGTTAGAATCATAAGCCTAACAAAGCATGATACTGATGTTGAGAGTGATCATTTCCATATTTATTAAAACTTTCCTTTATATCAAAGCAAGAACCAATTTGAAGAAGGGACAGCTTTTTGGAAAAGGTCAACATCTATAGCCCACAGAAGTGCTTGGATTCAATATCCTCTGATATTTAGTCTATGCACTGACATTTTTATTTCAAACTAAGAAACTTCATAATTATTGATCCAGAAATCTAAAATTTTAATTTTTTAAGGAGAAAATAGTTCATGTTTCATTTTAATTCCAAGTACAAGAAGGACAGTTAAATTTGTTTAAACAACTGCTGACATGATATCAAGGCACTGAGGGCAGGAAATGACAGTAGATCTGCATTCAAACGGAATAATCACTTTATTACCTGATCTAATGACCAGGAGAGACCCAGAGTCTTGTCCAGTTAATGCCCCCTTGCCCTTCACTTTTTTAATTAAAAAAAACTTAACAGATGTACTTTATTTCGAGCATATTCAGTACATGGAAATTTAAAATTTTGAAAAAAAATTCAGGGTAATTACTTGTTCTCTTTATTAAAAGATCGCCATCAGAAACATCAGGTATAAACTAATGACTGAGGCAAGGTGCACTGTTAAAATGATTGAACTGATACAGACAGAATAAACACATAGTTCCCAGTATTTTGATCCATAATCTCCCAAGGATAGCTACTTTATCTTTTTAGGTACTACAATTAAGCACTAGCAAACAAAATACTCTTTAAAGAACTTTAAAAGTTTTAATGCATTATTCAATATTTTTAAGTTGTTATTTAAATTCGTTAACATAGAGGGAATATTAGTTGCAGGTGTACAATATAGCGATTCAACACTTCCATACAACGCTCAGTGCTCATCACAAGTATACTCCTAATCCCCATGACCTATTTCACCCATCCACCCCCCCACCTCCCCTCTGGTCACCATCAGTTTGTTCTCTATAGTTGAGTCTGTTTCTTGGTTTGCCTCTCTTTGGTCATTTGTTTCTTATATTCCACATGAGTGACATCATATAGTATTTGCCTTTCTCCAACTTATTTCGCTTAATATAATGCTCTCTATCTTCTTCTATGTTGTTGCAAATAGCAAGATTTCACTCTTTTTGATGGCTGGGTAGTATTCTATTGTATAAATATACCAAATCTTCTTTATCTATTCATCAATGGACCGTTGGGCTGTTTCCATAATTTGGCTATTGCAGATAATGCTGCTATAAACATCGGGGTGCATGTATCCCTTTGAATTAGTGATTTTGTATTGAGTAAATACCCAGTAGTGTGATTGTTGGATCAGAGGGTAGACCTATTTTTAACTTTTTGAGGAAACATCATGTGGTTTTCCACAGTGGCTACACCAGTTTGTATTCCCACCAACAGTACAAGAGGGTTCCCCTTTTTCCACATTCTCACCAACACCTGTTATTTCTTGTGTTGTTGATTTTAGCTATTCTGACAGGTGTGAGGTAATACCTCATTGTAGTTTTGATTTATATTTCCCAGATGATCAGTGATGTTGAGCATCTCTGGATGTGTCCGTTGGCCATCTGAATGTCTTCTTTGGAAAAGTGTCTATTCGTGTCTTCTGCCTATATTTTAATTGGATTATTTGTTTTGGGGTGTTGAGTTTTATAAGTTCTCTATATTTTTTAGATACTAACACTTTATCTGATAGGTCATTTGCAAATATCTTCTCCCATTCCATAGGTTGCCTTTTAGTTTTGTTGATTGTTTCCTTCACTGTGCAAAAGCTTTTTATTTTGATGAAGTCCCAATAGTTCATTTTGCTTTTTTTTTTAATGTTTATTTATCTGTGAAGGAGAGACAGAGTGTGAATGGGGGAGGGGCAGAGAGACAGGGAGACACAGAGAAGCAGACTCTAGTCTGAGCTGTCAGCACAGAGCCTGAGGTGGGGCTTGAACCCAAAAACTGGGAGATCATGACTTGAGTGAAGTCAGATGCTCAACCAACTGAGCCACCCAGGCACCCCTCATTTTGCTTTTTTTTTTCCTCTTCCCTCAAGAGACATATCTAGATGGGCTCCTGGGTGGCTCAGATGGTTAAGCGTATGACTTCAGCTCAGGTCATGATCTCATGGTTTCTGAGTTCGATCCCCGCCTCAGGCTCTGCACTGACAGATCAGAGCCTGGAGCCTACTTTAGATTGTGTCTCTCTCTGCCCCAGCCCCACTTGTGTTCTTTCCCTGTCTCTCTCAACAATAAATAAGCATTTTTTAAAAAGAGAGACATATCTAGAAAGAAGTTGCTATGGTTGATGTCAAGGAGGTTACTGCCTGTGTTCTCCTCTAGGATTTTTATGGTTTCAGCTCTCACATTTAGGTCTTTAATCCACTTTGAATTTATTTTTGTGTATGGTATAAGAAAGTGGTCCAGTTTTCCCAATACCATTTGTTGAAGAGGCTTTTTCCCACTAGATATTCTTCTTGCTTTGTCAAAGATTAATTGACCATATAGTTGTGGGTTTCAATAATATCTTTGTAAGAGGTCTTAAAGGATATTGAGCAACTGGTAGTGAACAATACCTTAACAAAAAAATGTGCTTAGTCATTCTTTCTGTTAAAAAAAAAAAAATTCCATTTGGGGCGGCACCTGGGTAGATCAGTTAGTTAATTGATTTCTTCTCAGGTCATGATCTCATGGTCGTAAAATGGAGCCCTATGTCTGGCTCTGAGCTGGGCATGAAGCCTGCTTAAGATTCTCTCTCCCTCTCCTTCTGCCCCTGCCCCACTCACATGTGCACTCTCTCATTCTCTCTCAGAAAAAGAAAATCTCCATTCTTTTTAATTCCATTCTTAACAGTAACATACATACTTTGAAATCTACCAAATCACAAATTTCGGAATTCTAAAATTCTTGCTATTATGAATTGTCCCAAAATAGTCCCTTCATCATCTTTATACTTCTCCATAAAGTATAACAATACCTGTTAGAGCCCTCATCATTCACCATTCATTAATTCAATAAACACTTTGGGAAGCTGCTAACATTCTTAAAAACTTAGTGCTACATTAGGAGCTAAGAATACAAAGATAAGTAAAACAGTTCTTACCCTCAGGGAAAACATGGTCTAGAGTTTATGGTCTAGCAGGGGAGACAGTGTACAGTTTACAGTGGGGGAGACAAAAAAGGAGAATCCACTGTGGTATAATAAAGTACTGAGACTGAGACAGCTCAAGGGAACAGTCACACTGAAGCTGAGGGAATCAGAGAAGGCTTCTAGGTGGAAGTGATGAGTCACTGAGTCCTGGACAATGAGCAGGTTCTAGCCACGGGAAGAGAAAAGGGGTGATTCCAGCAGATGTGAAGGCACAGAGGCAGGATGGATCACGAGGAGAACCAGTAGTATAGGAGTTCAGTTCAGATGAAGCATAGAGTTGGGGCAGGCACAGTCAATGGTGAGAGACAGCACTATAGAAGGAACATTACATCTTTACATCTCAATGAATGACAAAAGTTGATGATGAAAGGACTATTCTTATCCTTCTCCGCCCCCCCCCATTTCACAAAGAAACAGAAAGATTAAAATTAAAATTTTAAGTGACTTGCCCAAGGTCATATATGGGCATATAGTGGCTAAGATAAAATTCCAACTTAGAAATTGATTCCAGAGCCTAGATTCATCTGCTAATCATGAATGGGTTTTATGCTATGCTAAGGAATTTGAATTTTACCTTGAAGGTCATGGGAGGCCAACAATTTTAAGCTGGAGAATGATAGAGTCCATTTTGCCTTTTAAAAGGATGACCCAAACTACTTAAGGGAGGAAGTGAGGCTAGACCTGAGATGGAACCATGTACGATTCTTGCTATTCTAGAGGGAGGGCCATTAAATGTAGTCTATGAATGGCACCCTTGAAGTTGTACACTGCACAACCTACATGACCACATTTGATGTAACTGCACGTTAGGAGGCTATTATAGTAATCCAGACATAAGATATACGAGGTATTGAACTAAAGAAGAGCAATGGCAGAGAAGGGAGTGGTTTATAATGCAGAAATAATGATGTAGACTCAACACGAGCTGGTGGCTGGCTGGATGAAGATGGTGACACAGAAAGAACAGTCAAAGAGAACTTATTTTGTCTAAGTCAGAACTACATTTTTTCATCCTCTTTCCTACTTGGTTCTGGGTTAGAAACTTGCACATGATTTGAAAAGTGAAATGAAGCAGTCAGCCCTTATGCTCTGAAGGTTATCATGGTTAGAAGTGAGAAGAGAAAGATGCAGAGAAGCAAGCAAGTGCCAGTCTGTCCTTGCTCTTCCCCACTCTGCATCTTCCTCTGCCTCCAGGTCCAGCTGTTCTTCCCATCTGCCTGTCCTACTGACCAACAGCAATCCATGACCAGATACCCAACTGCAAACCACAAGGACCAGATCACAGCCTTCCACAGACCTCCACAGGAGTGGAGCTCCCCTTTGTGGACCCTATCAGAGATTGACCTCAAGCTCTGACTTCTCAACCATGCTAGTGCTTCAGGAAGACTGCTAGTGACCTTCCTTCTTCATCAACTCTCCTTCCTGGACCCTTACTTCTCCCGCTCAGTTCCTGATTCCAGCAGGCTTTTTTATAGCAACTGAAAAGATAACTGAAATGCATATAGAGCTGCAAAGAACATATAACAGTTAAAACAACTTTGGAAAAGAAAATTTGGAAGTCTTACACCATTTAACATCAAGACTTATTATAAGTGAATCTATGACAGAGCTGTAAAAATGGACACCCAAATTATGCAGGGGCAAAACGTGGTAAACTTGCCTGGGATAATGTGGAAAACAGAATATCTGTCCATTGAGACTGTAACTCTAGGGGAAGTGGTTGGCAAGAGAGTAACTGTGGGCTTACTTTTATATTTCTGGGAAAGTGTCTTAAGAAATGAGCTCAAGTGGGGTGCCTGTGTGGCTCAATCCGTTGTGTCTGACTTGATTTCAGCTCAGGTCATGATCTCACAGTTTGTGAGTTCGAGCCCCACATCAGGCTCTGCGCTGGCAACATGGACCCTGTTTGAGATTCGCTCCCTCCCTCGTGCTGCCCCCCCCCCCATATAAATAAACTTTAAAAAAGAGCTTAGGAAATAATTGGCCAATGTGCAAGCAGAAACTGAGGATCCAGAAATTGGGAGCCTGACTAGGAAGGCTGTATGAAAGCTATTGGACCCCAAATTTTAAAAGACAATTTTGAACACAAAAGCCCTTTAAAACCTAGTTTTGTTGCTGCCATTGGGGCTAACAAAGTTGTGGTTGGGTTTGAGGGTGAGGAACCCAGACTAGAGATAGGAGAGTCTCCCATGGTCCCTGACACCTGTGAGACTTCTGCCCACTCATCACATTAGAGGAAACAATCCTGATGCAAAGGAATGTGTATGAAAGAAAAAGCATTCAAAGACCATGCACCCTCCATGAACTGTGGACACTGCAGCAGCATTAATCTCCTAAAGTGCTCATGCAACAAGATGGACAAGAGAAGGGCCCTGCCTTCATTCTGGAGATGCCCACATCCAGATAAACTCTATGTCTAAAGAATGTGCTGAAAATCCAAGCTTCAGAAATATATGTAATTTCTCTGGGAACTGGGCTTCTAACAACTTTTATGCATGTTGGCAAAAGGACTGTAAATTGGGCTTTTCTAAGAAAAAGTGTCCAAAAATTCAGTACACTTGGTATTCTTGGCAGAATCTTTTGTTCTCTTTCATTTTTCAGTCACTTTATTACAACTTAATCTTTGTAAATCCTATTTTGGGCCCTCCAAGCTTCTGGAAGTACTTTGGATTACTGGAATTATAGTCTTCATTCTAAAAGTCTTTTCATTGGCTCAAAATGCCTTATTTCATTGGGCACTCTCTTTCATGATGCCTTTTAAATCGAAGGATTGCTGGTATACATTCTTAAAAGATTTGTGTCAGTAAAAATGAATTTTGTTCCCATATCAGCTGGGTTTCATTACCTCATTAACTACAGGGAGTTTGGTAATATAACTAGATTCTTGGGATATTACTAGCTTTATTCTACTTCCTTTTAAAGTGTTTGATTCTTTTTGGAAATTTGAGGACTTTCAGACAGGTTTTGTAAATACTTTTTTATATGACCAAGCTATAGAGTGACTTGTTCAGATGATATTTGATCAAGATGTCAAACAGAATTTCTTGAGGTTATTTTTCCTATCTGTCAACATATATTTTACCAAGAGTACATTACCTCATGGTTTCACCAAGAGAATGTCCCACTGGTCAGAACTGTGATCTCAGACCATGTAACCAAATGGCAAGATGGGGCTACTTCATCACACCTTCAAATATAATTAAGTCCAGGGGTGCCTGGATGGTTCAGTCAGTTGAGCATCCAACTTTGGCTCAGGTCATGATCTCGCAGTTCATGGGATCAAGCCCCACATTAGACTCACTGTCAGTGCAGATCCCGCTTCAGATCCTCTGCCTCCCTCTCTCTCAAAAATAAACATTTAAAAAAGAGAGAGAGAGAAATACAATTAAGTCCTATAAACTATTAAGACCACAAAATATTAATTTCATTTGGTTGCACTGACCATTGCTAAAGTCATTGGGATAGATTTCAGTATGCATTCTCTCTCAAATAAACTTCAAAAAAACCCATCTATATTGACATTTATTCTATCCTAATTACTTGACATATGATTGCAGTATAAAACTATAAATGTATTTTCTCACTAATGTTGAAAACAGCAACTGGATAACTATATAGGATTAGTGGCTTCAGAGGAATTCAGGTATTCTTTCCAAACCATGTTTCAAAATAAATATTTTTATAATAAAATATATCTTTATCCAAAAATTCTTAAAATTTTCATAAAATTTATATATTTTTTAAGAGAGAAGTGTGTGAGAGAACAGGGGAGGGGCAGAGAGAGGGGAAGAGAGAGAATCCCAAGCAGGCTCCACACTGCCAGTGCAGAGCCCAAGGTGAGGTTTGAACCCACAAACCATGAGATCATGGCCTGAGCTGAAATCAAGAGTCAGATACTTAACCAACTGAGCCACCCAGGTGCCCCAAAATTTAAAGTATTTTTAAATGGAAGTTCTATATGTTATATTTTACCTGTAATAAGATTTTCTAAGTGAATATTAATTTACTGAGGATATTTTAATATTCTTTGAAATGATTAGCAATCAATAACAAATTTAAAATTTTCAGTGTTATTATGAAGATTACATTAATGGTTAGCCTTTACTCAAACCTATTGGCCTTAAGGTAGTCACCATTAAATTGAGAAGGAAGGGCATGGGGACAAGAAAGCAAAGAAGTAAGACTTGAGAATGACATCTAGGTAAATACTGGATGGATTTACCGGCACATGAAACTGACTAGATGCCAGCAGATCAAAAGCCTTCTAAATTTTTGAGCGAACTGTACTGCCAAGTAAACATAATCCCAACCTGAAAAAGCCTTAGACTATTTGAGCATTAAAACAATCCCCAGGACCTCACACTTGCACAAGTAGGAAGCAAGCTGTGAAAGTTGTATACCCTTCATGTATACTCCCAAATGTCCTCTTCAGGTGTGGCCATGGAAAACAGAATATGGAAGACCCTCCCAGAGGATGGACCCAGGGCCATGGACAAAGTTCTACCAAGAGAGCAAAGTCATGATCTAATCAAGGAATTTCCCCACCCGCCCACCTTATGAAGGCAGGATACTTTCATAATGCTTGTTCAGGATTTCATACATACTAGGACCTAAAAATTGTTGAGTGTCTTCTGTTCTTATGTTTTCCAAAAGAGAGGGTTTTTGTTTTGTTTTGTTTTGTTTTGTTTTAGTTATTCTATCCCTGATTCACCACTCTATATTCTGAGGGAGAAAGGCCGAACAGCCTTTTTATTGACAGATCACCACAAGAGGCCCCATCCAGACACCATGTCCATCATCTGAAGATCTGAACTTTGTGCCACTTCACTGACTTCATAGGTCTTTGGTGCCTCCGATGGGAAATGGATATGTTCTATAAAAGAAAGGAAGAATGGAATAGATATTTGTGACCAGAAGGAAAGACTGTGGAGGATATTGGTTAGCAAGTCATTGGAAACCATTTTCTTTTTCTCCTGGGGGCACTGCTAGATTATTTACCAGCCTCCTTTGTGGTCAGTTCTGACCAATAAAGTGTGAGAAGCAACATCTGTTGCTTCCAGGCCTGGCTTGTTTGGCCTCTGACTCATGACAGTCATGTCTTTTTCCTTCCAGCTGGCTAGACTGGCGATGAGGACAAACTTGGGAGTTGTGGTATGAATATGGGGGAGCCACAGGACAGAAGAAACATGAGTCCCTGAAAACATGTGGAGAAAGGCCATCCTCTAGGAGTGACTGTATTCCATTCTTACCTGAGAAAAAATAAATATACTTTAATCATATTAAGCCCCTGAGGTTTGAAAGTTTATATCTTATAATCGCTAATGTATATACAGCAGAGGGAATAGCACAAAGATAGGAGGATTGAAAGAAATGACATAGCCTGAGGAGGGTAAGTGGTTCTCTTTGGCCAAAACCAGGGCACAAGAAAGAGAACAGCAATGAACAAGAGATTCCTTTGGGCATATTGCTATGGGTCTTAAATGCCATGCAAAAATTTGGACTTTATAATGTAGAAATGGGCACCATCGAAAGTATATCTACATATCTTCTATTTAAAACTGCTACAGTTAATGCTGCCAGTAATCTGCCTTTTCTGAGGCAATTGAGAATTCATATCTTTCACACACTGTTGCCCCCCCAAACTGAAAATATACAATATAATTGTCAAGCTGACAACAGCTTTTGCAGTCTGTTAAAGCTGCAACTCACATCAAAATGGATCCTGCCAAATTCAGTAAGAAAATCGAGAATCAATAACCTTCAGAGAAAAAAGTCAACTTTCCAAATCTGTTTCTTCATGAAAGTGTGGTGAGTGTAAGGAGGGAGGGAGGGAGGGAGATGTCTTTTCAGGTAATGATATTCCTGCAACAAAACAAAACAAAACAAAAAACAAAACAAAACAAAACTTAGATGGGCTTAAATCAGGGGCGCCTGGGTGGCTCAGTTGGTTAAGCGTCCGACTCTTCAGCTCTGGTCATGATCTCGCAGTTCATGAGTTTGAGCCCTGCAATGGGCTCTGTGCTGACATCTCAGAACCTGGAGCCTATTTCAGATCCTGTCTCCCTACCTCCCTCTCTCTGTCCCTCCCCTGCTCACTCTCTTTCTCTCTCTCTCAAGAATAAAAACATTAAAAATAAATAAAATTTTTAAAAAGATGGACTTAAATCAATGCCACATTTACTAAGCTCCTTAAGTCTACAATACAAAGAAATAAATTACTTACCAGGACTTCTAATTACTCAGAGTAATACAATTAGTAGGCACAAAAACAGATTAACCAGAATAATCAGTATACATGCTATTATAAAAATAGGACTCAACAGAACTATAAGGTTTGGGGAAGAATAAGGGTCACAGAACTTTCTTAGCCTCATACTGCAGATCCTTCTTGATCAGATTCAACCTACCCTTGCAGGCTGAAATTTCAGTACTTTTCTTCACACAATCTCTTGCTCTCATACCTATCCTCCACCTTCCCACCTCCATGACTTGCCTTCTAACCTTATATTCTCTCCCTGACCCACTGCTGGTCACTGTTTAAGGTGCTGCCAAGACTCTACCCATGAAATCTTCCCTGGTTCCAGTGGGGTGTATTCTCCCTCTTCTCAGGGATCCCATCAGAGCCCTCTGTCTCTCAGGAAGTTACCACTCTGCTTTGCATCATGGCTATTTTCTGACTTGCTCGTCTTGTCTGATCTCCACTCTAAACTATAAGCCCCCTGAGGACCAGGAATGTTTCTGGTATGACACCTTGTATGTACATAGTGGATTTTCAGTAAGTATTTTCTGAAGGTTAGAATTTTAAACCCAAAACCCACATCCCTGTAGATGCTAACTCAGCACACACCAATAGTCACTGCATTCTTTAGTCCAGAGCTAAATCACTGGGTGTATGTTTTCCCATGAGAGGGGAACAATCCCGGAAGAGGATTCAGTAATAACAAACCAAGGAAATAAAAATAGTGCTACACCCCTGGTTCTAACTAGTGCCTAGTTGTATTGCAAAGATTAAGACTGTCCAATGGGTCAAAATTTTTACTTCCTGATTAGAAGATATTAAAACATCCAAGTTTTCCTTACTGTAAAACAATCTTTTATGAAAAATCTCTACTTTTAAAATATTATGTCAGTATTTTCTCTTAAGCAATCCAGAGAGGAGAAAATGATCAGTTGCATCCCCTTTCTAATATCAATACCATTAGCAAATGGTATTGACATGAGGGTAGCTGGAAATACTCGCTGTCTAGAATGTTCCCACACCACACTGCTGCTCTAAGAGCTGGAACCTAAAACATGGAGACAAATCAGTATTCAAGACAGAATGGTCAAAGCCAAAAGTAGAAAAAAATCAATGTCTATAAAATATTGAAGTATACTGAATGTGTTCATGGAGACCTGGAATATAATAAAGGAAATACATGCTTAAAATTTAAGCGAGGATAAATTAAGGGTAAGTAGAAATATGTACAAGTTTTTTAAGTGGGATGAACTTTAGGTTTTTGTTAACTTGAGACAAGAGCAGATGAGAATGAAAATATAAATAAATCCATGGATAATATCTCCAGAAAATATTGAGAGATATTTTTCTGGCAGTCTGTTGAGTCCTGGGGCCCCTTGGCCACTGTAATTAGTACAAGGAGACCATAACTACATAAACACCGCAAGTCCTGTCTGTGGACTGTATAAACAATATGCCTAACACATACGTACTACCATTTGACACAAACACAAAGATGTTTTTCCTGTGTAACAGAATGTCAGACAGGTTGGGGAAGCTGGGTAGACTGATCTTGCTGAAACACACATCTCTGAGAAGAGCTTTCAGAGAAAGGGGAAAACTCTGCTCATCAGGGGGGCACATGATGTTTGGGAAGATCCTGGCAGGAGAACTAGCTTTGAAAGGCCCTAAGGAGAAAACAGAGGGCAGAGCCTGCAAGATGGCATAGGCTGTGTAGTGAGTAAAGGAACCTCTCAGATCTTCAGGACAATTACCACATTCAAAAAATTCTGTGTATGGTTAAATTTTTTGTGGGAAATTGTCAAGGGGCTGAGCTTCTGAATTATCCCAAACAGCAAAAAAGTTGAATAGGACACATGAGAAATTAAAGAGTGGGAAATTCAGGGAAACAGGAACAGGGGCACCTGGGTGGCTCAGTCGGTTAAGTAACTCTTGATTTCAGCTCAGGTCATGATCTCATGGTTCATGAGTTCGAGCCCCCGTGTGGAGCTCGCTATCAGCTATCAGCATGGAGCCTGCTTGGGATTCCCTCTCTCTCCCCCCCCCCCCTGCCCTTTCCCTGCTCGCTTGCTCGCTCTCTTTCTCTCAAATAAATAAATTTAAAAATGGCAGCACTATGCCTGTTATAGGCCCTGGAAATGGAGCTCAAGCCTACTTTAATCCAGCATGAGGGTCTTAAGCAGTATTGGAGTTTCTTACATAAGTTCACTTAAAAGTGTTCCTGAATCCTCAGAAGCTTTTTGTCATTATGAGTTTCCTTGGTTGACGGAATAATGCAAAAAAAAAAAAAAAAAAAAAAAAAAAAAAATTTTTTTTTTTTTATACCACAGAAGTTCAGAGCCACTGTTTTCAGAGTACTGGCCAATTCTGATTGAAGCCAAGAGGAATATGATGTTGTTAGCTTCACAGAGAGGAGAGAGCTCCTCCAGAGAGGAAAGGCTGAACTAGGTTCACTGGAGAACTATGAAATGCCAGGTAGGCCACTGTCTTCTCTGAGAGCATCATGGACCACATCCCAGTCTCATGTATTGCCAAATAGGTACTGCTAGTCACAAGAAGGCCCTGAATGGGTGTAATGGTTATAGCTTTCATCAAAACTTCTGTTTCCTTTCCTTGGTCTGTTCCATTTAATCCTCACAAAAACCCTATATGGAAGTTAACATTAGACTATTATTAAAGATGAAGATAACCAAGGTCATATAGCTAGTAAATAGCACAGCCAGAGTCCAAAACTTTTTGACTGTGAAGCCTGTAAGCATAATAATAAATCAACTAATCAGCTACTTATTGGGCATCTACACTGTACAAAGTACTAAAACAAGCATATGATTAGCAAATGTTATGTGTATTACTGCATTAGTAGGGTTCTCAAGAGAAACAGAACCAGTAAGATGTAGGAACTGGAATATAGGAATTGGTTCACATGACTATGGAGGCTGGCAAGTCCAAATCTGCAGTGATCTTCTTGAAACCCAAGAGAGACAATAGTACAGTTCGAGTTTAAAGCAGGTTCAGGTCCAGGAAAGCTGATGATACAGAAGTCCGAAGACAGTCTACTGGAGACTTTTCCCTCTTACTCCAGGGAAGGTCAATCTTGTTATTCTATTTAGATCTTCAACTAATTGGATAATGCCCACCCATATTACAGAAAGCAACCAGCTTTACTCCTTAAAATATTAATCTCATCAAAAAATACCCTCACAGATATACCCAAAATAATGTAAGACCAAATATCAAGGCACCATGTGGCCCAGTCACATTGACACATAAAATTAACTATCACAATTACATTCAAAATAAACTTTCTGTCAACCTTTTCTTATCCTTATAGTACCTTTATAATTTACATACTTTACTAGTCTGGAATTTAACAGAAGTACTTTTTAGTCTCAAATACTTAAGAACCCACAATTCCCTTTATAGCAATTATGGATATAACTTACATTCGTATCTCTTATTTTTAAACTTTAAATTAGATTTTAAATGTAGACTTTAAATTGCTATGTCCTCGGGGAACTCCTAAACTTAATAAGACATAAATTTGAAATTAATGCTTTCAGAATTAAGCTCCTTTCTGACAAAAAATCTTACATAAGCAAATTTTACTATTTTTCACATTTACTCTAGAGATAAAGATAAGGGGGGGGGATGTCTCAGGGAAATGAGTTCTGAGGAGGCAGAAAGAGCAATTTAAATCAGGAAGTGACAAAATTACAAATAGCAGTTAATAAAATGCCTGGTGAAAAAGAACTTTAGAGCTGTGAGAATGATATCTAGAACCAAGAGTGAGTCTTACCTTGCTGTTCAGAGCTATGGGTTAGTGTTAGAGTTCGGAATAGGTCTCACCGTTAACATTCCTTAAGGCAGGAATCACATCTTTATGTCTCCGTCCCTCTATCCACCATGAAGTACAACACAGGCCTTGCATAATAGATGCTCAATATTTTTTTCAAGTTAAAAAAGAATAGATTATTTGGAGAAAAGTAACAGCAGAAGGGAATTTAAAACAAAACAAAAAAAGGAAACCATGTGCTGTCCAGGCATGTGATATGGCCTGATTACAGGCTTATTAGTTAAAAGGCTGAGATTCCAAGACCTCTTTAGATTATTAAAAGAGTAGGATTTACATGAAGGCACATTCCCAAGTCCTGATATACTTACTTAGTTCAAGAAATACTTATATTCTTCCCTATGACAATAAAACATATCAAAAATTAGTCATTTAAAAATCCCCACTATAATACAGAAGTGTTGATGCATAGGGGCACATGTACCCCAATGTTCATAGTGGCACTTTCAACAACAGCCAAATCATGGAAAGAGCCTAAATGTCCATCAACTGATGAGTGGATCAAGATGTGGTTTATATATACAATAGAATACTACATGGCAATAAGAAAGAATGAAATCTAGCCATTCATAGCAAAGTGGATGGACCTCAAGGGTGTCATGCTAAGCGAAATAAGTCAGGTGGAGGACAGATACCATATGTTTTCACTCATAGGTCTAACAGGAGAAACCTAACAGAGGACCATGGGAAGGGGGAGGGGGGGAGGCAAATCATGAGAGATTTGTGAATACTGAAAACAAACTGAGGGATAAAGAGGGAGGGGGAAAGGGGGAGGGGGAAAGGGGGAGGGGGAAAGGGGAAGGGGAGTGATGTTCATAGAGGAGGGCACTTGTGGGGAAGAGCACTGGGTGTTATATGGAAACCAACTTGACAATAAACTATAAATAAAATATTTTAAAAATTCCCACTATATCCCCCACCTACCTGGCTTTCCCCTCTCCCCTTAGAAAGCTAGTAACTTTTCTAGGTTATTTGGGAAAAAAGAATATTCATTTCCAATTCTCCTTTTCTAATCTTTCTGCCATCTTCAAATATTTGGGCTTTGCATTTCAGCTTAAAAAATCTTTTTTTGAAACACACACACACACACACACACACACTAGGATTTATGTCAATCTCACTTCTGATTAGAAATGCAAAGTCAGCTTCACTTTGGGTACAGCATTATGGGAATTCTAATGCAATCAGAGGTCAGACATTCCTTCAAAGTCACAAGAATTCTTATATATATCAATCCAAAAACCTTTTCACTTTGTATAGTACATTTCCTGGAAAGAACCCCCAAACTTTCATAACCAATACACATGAAGCACCAATTAAAGCTGTTGTCAAAGCTTTCAGAGCAAGAGCACAATTTCTGACCTAAAACGCAGGGTCCAGACCCTTACATCTAAGAAAGTGCCTTGAGGCCCTTCCAATTCCACTATTCCATCTGAAAGAATAAGCACAGCCAACTGTCTGGACATAGACTTCACTCATTAGGAAGAAAATACAGAAGGAGAGAGTTCATTAGAATGGAGGTACAGTCAGAGAAGAATGAAAATCATTAACCCCAGGATTAGAAGTCATACAGTAATTTTCTAACCACTCTTACTAATGAAATCATAGAATCTTAGGATTGGAGGAGGAGTTAATACATAACCTAGGTTCCAGACAAAACACTGCATCAGAAAGATGACTACCCATATTTTGCTAATTCAATTCTTATGTTTAGTGAAATGTATTTTGGAAACAAGCAAAAAAACAAAAACAAAAAACCTGACTTTAGCCTTTTTTTTTTAAGTTACTGGCAATTTTACCTGCAGCTTGAATGACTTGCCAAAGAACAATGAAGTATGAAACATTTAGGAAGATATTTAGAAAATTGATAAATTTACAAAATTTTTTAAACATTTCAACTATTTTTAGACTAATTTTAAACAGAGAAAAAGATTAAAAACCATAAGGAAGAAGATTGAAAAAGACATGTACACTACTTCTTTATTAAATGTGAAAACCACGGTCATGACACGTGTGCCTGCTGTTTCTAGTGCCCACAATGGGATCTCTGTCCCAGTGACATAGGTCAGCTGCTTGATCCTTCAAGCTCTGCTAAGGCCAGTAGATGCAGGTATTTTATTATGACATTTCTCTATTTCTTTACAATAGCTATATTTCAAAAGATGACTTGCTTCTCCCCTGGAGTCTGACTAAGGCTTTGTTTAAATGAGGAGGTCATAGATGCTTAACACCTCTTAAGCTTATTTCCACTAGTCAGTCACTTGTTTCAACTATCTAAGCCTTTTTGTTGAACACTGGACAGAAATGGCCCTGATGAGATCTTCTGGAGAGTAATGAGGTGTTTGCCTTGGAGAACTAGTTTTAAAAATTATGTCCTTCTTTAGCTCTGAAAATTTATTGCTTATGCCTCTGAAATAAAGCACAGCATGAAAGAAAACAACAATTATCCATGTAACCTTGATTTTCTGGGAGAGTCCCAAGTTTCATGTATTAAAATATAGTATTAAGTGTCAAATTATAGAGGTTTGGTTGAATAAATTATAATATACAATAGGCAACTATAAGCCATTGAAAAGATGTGTGGAAGAATATGAAATGGAAAATGTAATATGTGTTTAGGTTAGAACCAAATTATAAACATTATTATAGTCCTGATTTTATAAAGACAGAAAGGATTGAAAACTGTACACAAAAATAATAATTGTAGTTCTATTTTGGTGATAAAATTACATGTGATTTTTACTTTTTCTTTGAACTTTTCCATACTTGTTAACTTTTCTATAGAAAGTATTGTATTAAATAGATTTAAAATAATTGTAAAAAGAAACCAGTCACTATTATCCATTCAGTAAAAGATACCTGAAAAAGTAAACATTGCAGTGTTTCCTATGATCTTTGTATCTGCCTCTTTTCTATGATACTTATTTTTAATTTACATCCAAGTTAGTTAGCATAGAGTGCAAAAATAATTTCAGGAGTAGATTCCAGTGATCAATCCCCTCTGTATAACATCCAGTGCCATCAGAACAATTGTCTTTCTTAATGCCCCTTACCCGTTTAGCCCATCCTCCCACTGACAACCCCTCCAGCAACCCTCAGTTTGTTCTCTGTATTTAAGTCTCTTATGTTTTTCCCCATCCCTGTTTTTATATTATTTTTGCTTCTCTTCCCTTATGTTCATCTGTACTGTGTCTTAAATTCCACGAGTGAAGTCATATGATATTTGTCTTCCTCTGACTTACTTTGCTTAGCATAATACCCTCTAGTCCCATCCACATAGTTGCAAATGGCAAGATTTCATTCCTTTTGATTACCAAGTAATACTCCATTGTATATACATAACACATCTTTATCCATTCATCCACCGATGGATATTTGGGCTCTTTCCATACTGTGGCTATTGTCAACAGCGCTGTTATAAACATTGGGATGCCTATGACCCTTCAAAACAGCACATCTGTATCCCCTGGATAAATACCTATAGTGTAATTGCTGGGACATAGGGTAGTTCTATATTTTTAACTTTTGGGGGAACTTCCATACTATTTTCCAGAGTATCTGCACCAGTTTTCATTCCCACCTTCAGTGCAAAAGAGATCCTCTTTCTCTACATGCTCACTAATATCTGTTGTTGCCTGAGTTGCTAATGTTAGCCACTCTAACTGGTATGTGGTGGTATCCTATTGTGGTTTTGCTTTGCATTTCCCTGGTGATGAGTGATGTTGAGCATTTTTTCGTGTGTCTGTTAACCATCTGGATGTCTTCTTTGGAAAAGTGTCTATTCATGTCCTTTGCCTATTTCTTCACTGGACTGTTTGTTTTTTGGGTGTTGAGTTTGATAAGTTTTTTTGTTTGTTTTTTTCTTTTCTTTTTTTTAACTTTATACTTTGTCAGGTTGGTTTCCATATAACACCCAGTGCTCTTCCCCAGAAGTGTGCTCCACCAAGTTTGATAAGTTCTTTATAGATTTTGTATACTAACCCTTTATCTGATATGTCATTTGCAAATATCTTCTACCATTCCATTGGTTGCCTTTTAGTTTTGCTGATGGTTTCTTTCACTGAGCAGCAGCTTTTTATCTTGATTATGTCTCAATAGTTCATTTTTGCCTTTGTTTCCCTTGCCTCTGGACATGTGTCGAGTAAGAAGTTGCTGCAGTCGAGGTCAAAGAGGTTTTTGCCTGCTTTCTCCTCTAGGATTTTGATTGTTTCCTGTCTTACATTTAGGTCTTTCACCCATTTTGAGTTTATTTTTGTGTATGATGTAAGAAAGTGGCCCAGGTTCATTTTTCTGCATGTTGACATCCAGTTTTCCCAGCACCATTTGCTGAAGAGACTGTCTTTATTCCATTGGATATTCTTGCCTACCTCCTTCAAGATTAATTGGCCATATATTTGTGGGTCCATTTCTGGGTTCTCTATTCTGTTTCATTGTCCTGAGTGTCTGTTTTTGTGCCAGTACCATTCTATCTTGATAATTACAGCTTTGTAATACATCTTGAAGTCCAATAGTGTGATGCCTCCAGCTTTGGTTTTCTTTTTCAGGATTGCTTTCGCTATTCGGGGTCTTTTCTAGTTCCATACAAATTTGAATGTTTGTTTTAGCTCTGTGAAGAATGCTGGTGTTATTTTGATAGGGATTGCACTGAATTTGTAGATTGCTTTGGGTAGTATTAACATTTTAACAATATTTGTTCTTCCAATCCATAAGCATGGAATATTTTTCCTTTTTTGTGTGTGTGTCTTCAATGTCTTTCATAAGCTTTCTATAGTTTTCAGTGTATACATTTTTCACCTCTTTGGTTAGGTTTATTCTTAGGTATTTTATGGTTTTTTGTGCAGTCGTAAATGGGATCGATTCCTTGATTTCTTTTTCTGTTTCTTCATTATTGGTATGTAGAAATGCAACCGATTTCTGTGCATTGATTTTATATCCTGAAACTTTACTGAATTCATAGGTCATTTCTAGCAGGTTTTTTGGTGGAATCTCTTGGGTTTCCACATAGAATATCATGTCTTCTGCAAAGAGTGAGTTTGACTTCCTCCTTGCCGATTTGGATGCCTTTTATTCCTTTGTGTTATCTGATAGCTGAGGCTAGGACTTCCAATACTATGTTGAATAACAGTGGACATCCCTGTCATGTTCCTGACGTTAGGTGGAAATCTCTCAGTTTTTCCCCATTGAGGATGATATTAGCAGTGGTCTTTCATATATGGCTTTTATGATCTTGAGGTATGATCCTTCTATCTCTACTTTGAGGGTTTTTATCAGGAAAGGATGCTGTATTATGACAAATACATAATAGGCCACACCTGGGAACGCTCACGCAACTGCACCACTGCAGATGCCCGGAGATTGAAGCTGGGTGCCAGCCCATCCCAGAAAAAGTTCACACAATCATGTAGCAGTAGGATTTCAGGGATTATGGTAAATCACAACACACATCTGGCACCAGACTTCACCGCCTCTTAACGTTCTTATTCCAACACCAGCATTGTTGCTGTTCTCCAGGGTCTGCTGGGAACTTTGACTGTGGGGAGGCCACACAGCCTCTACCAAATGTCCTCTCAGCAGAAGAACCGCCACTCCCTGTGTGGCCTAAGGACCCCTCAGACCTTGCTGTCTCCTCCTGGGGATTCGTCCTTCCCACCAGAGCTCTGCCAGGTATCGAACTGCAGAGATGCAGACTCTGTGCTCCCCTATTCATACAGCCTTAATGGTATCCAAATGTTCTCCTTTCTCCCTTTCTTATTTAGTCCCTTATGGGTGTTTTCACTCTTTCTCTCCAGCTATCTTGGGGGGGGGTGCTTTTCCTGTTCTCTCCCCCATCTCCATCATCTCTCTGCAAGTGAAAACAGAATCCTACCCTCCATGGCTTCTCTCTGCCTCAGTTCACCTCTCTGTGCTGCATACCTGCCAAGTTCTGTGGTTCAAGTTATGCTGATTGTTGAGTTAACCCTCAGATCAATTTTCTAGATGTGCAAGATGGTTTGGTGTTGATCTAGCTGCATTTCAGGGAAGAGAGACGCAAAAGACTTCCATGCTGCTCCACTATCTTGGCCCCCTCCCTGTTCTTTGAATTTCTTCTTGCCCCTTCTTTCTAATTAAATTCTGTATTACTTTCTAATGCTATGTAACAACATACCCAAAACTAAGCAGTTTGTCATAATGCACATTATCTCACAGTTTCCATCAGTCATGAATCTGGGCACAGCTTATCTAGATCCTGTGCTTCATGGTCTCTCAGTCAAGAAGTTAGCCCAGGATCTACAATCTCATCTGAAGGTTCAACTGGGGAAGGATCAACTCACCAAACTCATTCAGTGCTTGTGGACAGCATTCAGTTTGTCACAGGCTGTTGGACTAAAAATAAAAACCTCAATTTCTTGGCAGCTGCTAGCAAGAAATTTCTGTCATTTCCTTGCTACATGTGCCTCTCCAACAGAGCAGGCTATTTTATCAAAGTATGCAGGCCAAAAAGACAACAATGAGGATCTGGTAGCAAGATGTAAGTCACAATATTTTGTAACTGAATCACAGAAGTGACAACCTATACCTTTGCCATAGCAATTGCTTAGAACCAAGTCATTAAGTCCATCGCACACTCAAGGGGAGAAGATTATACAGACACAAATATCAATGGGAGGTGGAAGGGAATCATTGGGAACCATCTTAGAAGTCTGCCTACAACATTCTTCTAATAGGCCTTTTTGTAATTTCTCTAACATACCTTAAAATTAGTTCTCTCATATACCTTCCTTCACAGTCTATAAATTTATAAAAATAAATATAACAAAAATTAAGTTTTGTTTTACACCTTAAGATTCTTAGAGAAAGTAATTTAAAAATTTTTCTAATAATGAATTGATAGATTTTTTTTATATTTGTAAGGTCTTTAAGGTATTTGTATTCCTTTAATGGGAAAAAGAAAAACTATCACCATGTTATTTGTAACAATGGCAAGTTTAAAACCTCAATTTTCAGTGTATATAAGTTATGATATCAAAGGGAGTAATATTTAATGATTAAAATCATGTTATGGAAAGACATTTGTGACATTAGAAACACCTATACTGTTAAATGAAAAAAATCAAGATCTAAAGCAATATATTGAACATGATCACAATTTGTTAAAATATGTAAGTAAACAAACAGGGATACTCCTGAAAGATGCACAATAAAATATTAACAATGTTTATCTTTAGATATTAAAATCTCAAGTGATTTTTTCCCCTTCACAGTATCTTCAAAATCTGAATATTTTATTATTGTATTTATTAACTATTTATTAATTATTTAAAATAGTTTTCTTCTTTCAACAAAGTAAAACCTAAAATATATTTCTTACTACCAATTAATACATGTGACAAATATTATCCAAAAATTCCTAATAGAATCTTCAAATAATCCTTATTATACCAGTTTTGAAATTCAAGTAATATGAATAGATTTTTAAAGTTATAGAATATTGAGAAACTTACAATGATCTTACACAGTAAAGAGGATATTATCTGTTAATTCTAAAAACAAAAAGGACAATAAATATTCTAAAATTCTTCCAGATGAAATCTCTATGGAGCATAAAGTGAGTGGAGTATAAATTAATAAAGCTTTAAAACAAATTTTTTGTACTATTTGTGTATCAATTTTGTGAAAGCCTCTATAGCTTAAAATTCAGTTTGTTAGCTCAAAAAAAAAATCCAAGTTCCATATAGAATTTTCCTACTTGCTATATTAAGTCATTTTTAAATGTCTAACAGTATTTTCTAATTTACTGAATTTGTGTTCCTACCTTAAACTTTCGATAGAAGTTATCGGCTTTTAAATTTTCAATAAACAAGGCTTCTTCCATTTGTGTCACATTATTGGAAACAGACCAAAAAATTAAAACAGAAAGCCCATTCATCACCTAGAGAACACTGTTATATCCCAAATTCAGTTATTCCATAGCTTCTACCAGATACAATTCATTTGCTTAAAAAAACTCTTTAATTTTTAAGGGACTAATTAGAAAATGAAGAAAAAAATTAAAAGGAGAAGCTTCCCAAATCTCTCTAAAGACAGAGTTAGACAGGTAAAATTGTCTAAACAATTTTTCATAGGTACTGTAAGTTTTATTATATCCTTCATGACTACATTTTGATACAGCCCCTGTCTTTGCTTTGAATAATGTTCCTTTTCTGAGTATAGAAATAATGCATAATCATTGTTGAGATTTGGAAAACAAAGATACAAGAAAGAACAAAGTCACCCTCAAGTGTACTACCTAGATTTTACTATTGTTAGTATTTATGTTATTACCTTTTATATATATATTTTTTTACTCCATAGCAAATTTTTTCTAGATATGTCTCCTGGGGCAAGGAAACAAAAGCAAAAATAAACTATTGGGAATACATCAAAATAAAAAGCTTCTGCACAGCAAAGGAAACAATCAACAAAACTAAAAGGCAGCCTACAAAATAGAAGATATTTGCAAATGATAAACGTGAAAAGGGTTAATATCCAACATGTATAAAAAACTTCTAAAACTCACACCCCAAAATGAATAATCCAATTTAAAAATGGGCAGAAGACATGAATAGACATTTTTCCTAAGATGACGCCCAACAGACGCATGAAAAGATTCTCAACATCACTGATCATCAGGGAAATATAAATCAAAACTACAATGAGATATCACTTCACACCTGTCAGAATGGCTAAAATTAATGACACAAGAAACAACAGGTGCTGGTGAGGATGAAGAAAAAGGAACCCAACTGCACTGTTGGTGGAAATGCAAACTGTGAACCACTATGGAAAACAGTGTGGAAGTTCTTCAAAAAGTTAAAAATTCAACTGCCCTATGATCCAGCGGATACACGGATCTTTGTGTTTATAGCAGCATTATTTACAATAGCCAAGATATGGAAGCAACCCAAGTTTTCATAGATTGATGAATGCATAAAGAAGATGTGGTATATTTATGAAATGGAATACTATTGAGCCATTAAAAAAGAATGTAATCTTGACATTTGCAACAACATGGATGGAGCCAGAAAGCATTATGCTAAGCGAAGTAAGTCAGAGAAAGACAAATACTATACAATCTCACTCCTGTGTGAAATTTAAGAAACAAAATAAATGAACAAAGTGGGGGAAAAAAGAGAGGCAAACCAAGAAACAGACTCTTAACTATAGAGAGCAAATTGATGGTTACCAGAGTGGGATTAGGGGGATGAGGGGCTGTGTTAAATAGGCAATGGGGATTAAGGAATGCACTTGTCATGATGAGCACTAGGTGATGTATAGAATTGTTGAATCACTATATTGTATATCTGAAACTAACATTGTATTTTAACTAACTGAAATTAAAATAAATACTTAAAAGGGAAAAATATGTTTTATTAACAAACTGGATCCTGATGAATATAAAGTTACGTGCCCTTCCTTTTAAACAAACATTATACATTTTCTCATGATATTAAGTTCATTTTGAACACAGTATTTTAATGATATTCCATCACGATGATCATGTTTGTATCCAAATCTGTTCAAGTATTCAAATCTTATTTTTATAGCAGCATTATGCTACACTCATAAAGTAATTGATAGAAGTTTAGCATGATGTCTCAATGATCTACAATAGTTTCTATAAAATAGAAATTACCTTTTTCCAAAACAAAAACCTCAACTTTTCTGTCTGCACAGAGTCATTTAGTAGATGAAGGGAATTCCTCCATGGTTATTGAACTATTCAGGTTTTCTACTCACATTTAACCAATTTGGATAATTTTTTCCAGAAAATTACATATTTTATCTATGGTGGAAATTCCTTCTCCAGTAGGGCAGATTGTTGCTAAACATTCTAGTTTTCCACATTCTTTAAGATTATTAAAATGGGGATTCCAAGAAGCACCTCGAAAGGCGGTGGCACAGATAAAGGCGGCAGCAGTGCGAAAAGCGGTGGCGGCAGTGCCACGAAAGGCGCCTTGAAAAGCGGCAGCAGCAACACCGCGAAAAGGGCAGCACAAGCCTGGCCAGGAGGCCGGCCGCCAGCGGGAGCACGTCTCATCTCCGGTGGCAGTGTTGAACTGCATGGACTAGGATTTTTGAAGTGAGGCAGAGCTTGGGGAATACAGTTTGGCTCGCCTGCGGCACAGGGAGATTGGACTGAGAAGGGCGGCTTGCAACGCTTGGTTCGAGCAAACCTTTGAAGCCGCACGATACTTCTCCCGGCAACCACCAAGGCGGGGCCTCAGAGAGAGCAGCCCCCCAGATCTGACCTGACGCCAAACCACGCCCATCCACACAGGGAAGTTGTCTTTCTTTTTTCTTTCTCCTTTTTCTTTGCTTCTCCTTCTTTTCTGCTGCCATCCAGATATATTTCCCTTATCATATTCTTATCTCTCCTCTTGGCTGGTTATATACTTTTAGACTGTCCACAGTCTTTTGCTGTCTCTGTCCCTCCGTGTTTTTCTTTTTGTTTTTGTTCCTTTTTCTTCTCTCGTTTCCTCTCTTCTCTTCCTTTTTTCCTTTCCTGTTCTTTACTTCCTTTTCCCTTTTGGCTTGCTTGTTTGCTTGATTTGTCTGTGTGTTTGCGTGCTTTTGTTCCCGGTATGCTAGTCTGTTTCCCTTTCAGGGATACCTCAAGAAACAAGCCAAAGTACACGTGGTGGAGAGTCCCAAATATCACTGACCAGGGAAGTAAAATAATGAAAGACACATCAAGAGAAACCGAGAGACACCATTAAAAGAACACTTTCTGAAACGACAGGACCTGGACAGTCAATGAGCCTCCTTTAATAAAGCAATAATAACAGGTACACAGGGGATAACGAGCTTTTAAAACTGACAAGAGACAGAAAGCTAGCCAAAATGACGAGGCGAAAGAACTCTCCTCTAAAGCAACTCCAGGAAGAAGTCACAGCCACAGAACTGCTCAAAATAGGCTTAAACAACATGACTGAACAAGAATTTAGAATAAATGTCATAAAATTAATTGCTGG
>CM053570.1:39269853-39291735 GCA_028646485.1 Cryptoprocta ferox
ACAAACTGAGGGGGGAAGGGGAAGGGGGAAAGGTAATGGGGGGTGATGGTCTTGGTGGAGGTCACTTGTGGGGAAGAGCACTGGGTGTTATATGGAAACCAACCTGACAATAAACTATAAAGTTTAAAAAAAAAAAAGGGTCCTGGGTATTAAACCATCACCCCTCACTGTGGGTCTTACCGCCTCTGCAAGGAGAAGACAGCAGGAATCTTTGGAAGGATTTGCCCGTTGGTCTAACACTCCATCTAGCCATAACAAGCCTGCAGGAAAAAAAGGCACAATCTTCCTGTTTGGACTTTTCTCCTCCCCTTCCCCAAACCATTCACACACATACCACCCCTCCCATAGCCTTTAGCCTCTGTGTGCCCTTTAGTAGAAGCTGAGACATCCAAAAACCAGCGCTCTTTCCCTCAAAGACAAAAATGAAGAAGGCAGGAGTAGAAGATGGAAAAGCAGTGCAGAGCCTGAAGCGGCAGCCAAGATGGAAATGAGGCATGGATGAAATAGGTGACAGTGAAACTAGAAAGAAGTGGACATTTGGGAAACATTTGTAGACGTACAATAAAAAGGACTTGCTGCTGAATTAGGTACAGTAGGTGAAGAAAGACAGTGAGGCGAATTATGATGCCACTTCCTGTCAGAGAAAATTGAGGAAAGTAAGACTTTAAAATAAAATTAGTTTCATACTGAAGATGTTAAAGTTCTGACACACAAGTGGAGAGGTCAAGGAAGCAGTTGAGTATCTGAATATAAATCTCAGAAGAGCAATCCAAACTGTTAAGATACGTATTTGGGAGTTATAACTATAAAAGATGCTGAAAGCCATGGGAATAGAGGAGTCCTCCAAGAAGATGGTAGAATAGGGGACAGAACCCAGGTCCCAGACCTGAAGAACCCCATGAATGGAGGGTGGGTAGAGAAGGAGCCAGGAAGGGATGCGCAGTCGACAGGAGGGAAGGACATTGCAGGAACATGGCTGCAATGTTCCTATTTTCCATTTCCCACAGCTAACCTATCCCACAGTTCTTCTACCGTTCCTTAACTTTGCAGGATTTTATTTCCTCATTTTTCCCCCAATGCCACTGCAGAAGAGAAAGTTTTTTCTTTGCTTTTTGGAAAAGAAAGTCTTTGGTTTATTTCATTTTAACATTTCTATTTACTTTTCACTGGAAAACTATAAAAATAATTTGTATAATAACTTATCTGAAAAAGTGGGTAGAAATTCGAACTTAAAGAAACTTTTTTTTTTTTGATGTTTATTTTTGAGAGAGCATGAGCAAATGTGAGCAGAGGAGAGGCAGAGAGAGAAGGAGACAGAGAATCCCAAGCAGGCTCCACACCATCAGGACAGAGCTCAATGCAGGGCTCAAACTCATGAACCATGAGATCATGACCTGAACCGAAAAATCAAGAGTCAGATGCATAACTGACTGAGCCATCCAGTACCCTTAGAGAAACTTTTTCAAAGCTAAATTAACTCACTGGATCTACAATGTTTTTAAATCATAAATATTATGTCCAACATATTTTTGGATGACACATAAGATAATGAAGCATGAATCATATTCACTCTACCCCCTACATGGAGGAAACTAAGAGAAAAATTTACACAAGAGTTCAAGTAGCATTTTTAGAAGCCTAGCTTCTCCATAATCAAAACTACAGCATCCACTGAAGTTACTTCTATTGAGATCAATCTTATCATGCATGTCAATTCCACTCTAAAAACCATTGTCTAAGAGGATCCTCATCTACAAAACTAGAAGAGAATAAAATACCTAATAAGCTCATGAAGATAGTCAATATTATTTTTATCAATGGTAAGCATCAAATACTGCATATAAACTGAGGCAAAACTATCACATGGGTTAATCCATAGTGCACAAATTGGGAAGTCTATTTCTCCAAGAACAAATTCTTCTGGCATACCAAGTTACATTTAGAAAATCACCCACTTGGTGAAATTATAAGAAATTTATTGTCATATATAGCTTCTTCTTGTACTATTGTATATCCATTTTAGCACTTACCTAATTGGATTTGAGAGCTCTTTGAGGTCTCTGCTTACCTTGACAGATGGTAAGTTCTTGGAAGTCATATCTATTGTTCCTACCCAGTGCTAGTCCATGGCCTTCAGGGACTTCAAAGTAAAGGTCCATGACTCACTTCCATTGGAATCACCTGGAGGATGGGGCAAACTGCAAATTCCTGGACCCCACCCCAAACATATAAAATTAGCTTATTTTTAAGGATTTCTAACAGCTCTGATAGGGCCTTCAAACTGCATCAAGGAGATAATGAATCCAAAAGGCATAACTACCTAAGAGTTATAAGCTGATATTTCTTCTACTTACACTATTGTTTGGAAACTATTGCCATAAAATTGAATAAGAAAATGTCGCCCTTATTCAGGTGGCCATCTAATAAACAGGAAAAGCTTATGATATTTTATCTAAGAGTAACCTGGCACTGCATATCTCTTGGTTTTGTTTTTTTGTTTTTTTGTTTTTTTTTTTTTTACTGAATCAAAGCACATAATTTTGGGATTTTCACTGAGGAAAAAATACATTGAGAAAAAAAATATACCAAAGATGTATTAAAAACAAAGACTAAACAATTACATGTGTTATCCACTGAATCATTTAAACAAAAATTCTAACATTTAAACTCCAAATTTTTATTTTTTTCATGATAAAAACATTCATTTTTTCATGAAAAGGTTATTTTAAAGAGTCATACTTTAAATATACCATTATAAAGTATAGCTTTACAATAATTTACTTTGATCAATACATGAACATTTATACATCTATAAGTAGAAATACAGTAAACACATTTTTAAACAATATAAGTTACAATTTCATATATTAATAGATTCCCAAAATTCAATCTCAAAAAAACATTTTAAAGAATATGCTATGATTTTTATAAAAGAGAAAAGCTTTCCTTTATCCAAAAGTGTAGAATATTTTACCTGTACATAGTCAATGCTACTTTTTGCATGGCACACACAGTTCAAAATATAAAATGTATACTTAAAACAATCTACCAGAAAATCTTTTAAATTTTTTGTTACTGCTTTAAAAAATACCTATGGCTACACTGAAGTTTTACAGAGGCTTAATGTCTCAAATTGAAGATGTCGTATTCAACTTTCAATCCTCCTCGCAGATAATAACCTAGAGTCCTTAGAACTAGTTTTCAGGTAATAGGTAGGAACAGGCTGTGCCATTTGTACACTTCACAATCTTAGAAACATTTTATAACCATGATATGTGTGAGGACTTGTAATTACTGTGATGTCCCTTTAAATCGGGGTCAAGATAATAAATGTGGATTTTACCCAGAGCACTAATTCTTGGGACTCTAAGCTGAACAGCATCTCCGATCTCTCTATTCATTCCTAGCTTGGGTAAAACACCCACTGTCCTTCTAACCTATTACTTCCACTAGAATAATAGCAAGCTATTGGTATCCATATATTTTTAGATGTATCAGAGGGTGAGAGGGTCATTACATGATGAAACTTTTATATGGCAGATAACTATGCTCTATTTAAAGAACCATTATTTTGGAAACATTTTCAAATGAAATTCATTTTGCTACTATGCTAGGTAGGCAATGATAACTGAAGGATGCCAGGAAGGCTCTCTCTAAACCTGATGAAGGTCTAGCAAGAACATGGACCTAAAGAAAATGTGCTGTACTTAGAAAAGGTCTATTTGTTAAAGTTATAGGAGGAAATATAGCCAATTAATCATTTGCAAAATTATCTCTATTTAATTATCTGTTCACATTACAATATTGGATACGGTAGCCCCAAACAGAGGTTAACTGATTACTGCTTTTATAATTGAATCCTTAAATAGTTTCACATAATTATATATTTTTGAAACATCACAAACCCAAAATGTACCTATTTGTAATCCTCAAAATTTATACACTTGATCAGGACCAAGCCATATTCAAGGCTTCATCTAGCCCAACATTCAGTCATCATAAGTATTCTCTGCTACAAAGAAAACATGTGCTCTTAGTAGCCACTGAAAGATGCTGTTTTGCATGGAAGGAAATAAAGAACTAAATATCCTCCTCCACTAGGGGAAAACTCCTACAGAACAAAAGAAAATGACAGAAGCTTCTGGAAATGTTCAGTTGCATCAATGAAATAGCACGTTAGGGTGGGGGGGGTGGAGATTGGTCTCACTGTTAGCAGCAGGGTAGCCCAAACCGCACACCATGACATCTAAAAAGAGACCCTGTTTTTTCTGTGCACTGAGAGTTACTGAAAGGCACAAAGTTCACAAACAGATTTATTTTCATGTAAGGAACAAAATGACATAAAGAAACTGACCTTGTTGTCAGCTTAGCAATAGAGGTGAGAAAGACATTTCAAGGAAATACTTAACTAGTATTAAAGTACCTGTGCCCAGCTGAAGCCCTAAATAATAACTGCCATTTAATGCTAACAGACAAGATACAGCTGGTATCATATCAAAATTCTAGAAAAATCATGGTGAGCACAACTCACTTTGTGAATGAGATTCCAGAAGTCACAGGGAATCAATCTTCCTGCATCCCCCAAAAAAGGAGAAATGGACATGAATCATAATAAATAATGACTTATTTCAGATCTAATATCTGGTGATAATTTTTTTAAAACTAAAATGTTTCAACGGGCCTCAACTTTCTTATCTCTAACAATATCAACTCTTGTGGTGCCTGGGTGGCTCAGTTGGTTAAGCACCCAACTCTTTTGATTTCAGCTCAGGTCATGATCTCACAATCTTGAGATGGAGCCCCATGTTGGGCTCTACACTAAAGTTGAGCCTGCCCCTCCCTCTCTCCCTCTGCCCCTCCCTCTACTTCTCCCCTGTGTGCATGCGTACACACACGCTAAGAAAGAAGAAAGAAAAGAAAAAGATTAGCTCTTTCTTTGTGTGTCCTTCTAAGACAGATGATATTAATAATTAGTAGATATTTGGGGAGCTCCAAAAGAAATCCATCAAATAAGTAACAACAAATTACAGCCTGAGCTGGGTCCTATTTTCAAATGATGGACAAGTACAATAAGACAATCCATATTCTATAAACTACTTTTGTTACACATTAATGAATAAAACGGCTTCTATAAAGGTCTCAATTTAATGAGACAAAGAATATTAGCTTCATAGCATTAAATTTATGTGAAAGAGGAGTGGATGTCAGTACAAGTTGCACTAGAAATCAACAGAGTTATTTTAGGATTAACTCAGCAAGAAAAGGGAACTACTTCTGATTTCCTGGAATACAGCCCTCACGGGTTATTACTTCTGATTACCATGGTAGCACACAGTATCTTCTGTACCACACTTTAGAAGAATGCTTGGTCACACCATGGTCTGCCTTATTAAATGATCTACGTTGAAACCATTCATTTCCATTTCTCTTACATCTATAACATGTCAAATAAGAGTGATAAGACAGTCATTTGCCCTCAATTTTCTCAATAATGTAAGGTTTTAGAGAAAGTTTGTCAGAACTCTAAAATAATAGGCTAATATATTTTCTCAATTCCTCTGGTCCTCCTTTATTTCCACTGGGGGAAATCAATTTCTGATACTATCTCTTCTAAAGTTTAGGGGGCTTAAAAGGGTTGCTCTTTCACCCAAAAAAAAAAAAATCTTCTCAAACATAGTTATTTTCTGAGTAAATATCTTTCAAAAGAAAAGTTCTACAAAGACTATAAAAAACCTTCCCTGGAGTGCTTATAAAAGGGAACATAAATGTGGGTGTGAGTGGAAAAAGAAATAATGGGTTAAGAACTGCTTTAAAAAAAATCAAATATAAGTGGTTTCTACCCTATCTGCCTTTTCCACCTTTCTTCCACACAAGCAAACACATAGCATAACAGATTTCAACAACAGGTTTTTAAAAAGAAGTAATTACAAAGAAGCAAAAAATAAAAGTCAATCAATCTTTGTTTTATGAAGAGAGAAAGTAGGCTATAGACGTCAAGAGGCTATAGGAATATTCCTCCTCTTACTCAGTGGATTAAAAAAACAATGCCTCTAGATCTATAGGTGGCAAAATTCACGCTTTACATCCTAAACATATCCTGCTCAGGCTGGTATAACAAAATGAAGATGCTACAAGGCAAATCACACTCGAATCCTACTTTCACTGCATTAAGATTTTGAAAATGAGCTACAGAGCTATTGCAATCAATGACTTATATGTGGAAAAGAAAACATGGGTTAATGGGGAGCAAAATCATCTCCCTAGAAATACTCCCTAAAACTTACTTTAAAAAGACTCTTGAATGAATATTAAAATTTATATTTTAGGTTATTTATCTTAAGCATATCACATATGCAACTGCATTAGAAGATACCCAGAAGGCAAAATTATATTTCGAAGAATGTATCTCATACACATAAGACCAAGCCAGAGTCTGTAACAGTGTCTAAAAACAGATCTTATGGGGCTTTGAAAAGGAAGAATGGTTCATTTCTCCAGAGATGGATCATCCACATCATAATCATTCTCGTTTCACATCACCGATGGCTCCCCAAACATCAAAGAGAAATTCATCTGGGAACGCAAAGTCTCCAAGAGTTTCGTCAAGTGCCACAGCAAACTCATCTGGATTACCTTTGTCCTTTCCAGCTTCAAACATTGTGGTAGCTATCAAAAACAATTTTTAGAAATTAATGACACATGAGACAGCAACAGAGAATGGAGAAAAATGGCACCAGGAAAATTACTTTCTAAATGTAACATGCGTATATATATTTCTAGTACAAGTTATAACATTAATATTCTATCATTATCAGGGTAGCAAATAGATTTTTAAACAATCTGTCCACTGCACCCAGATTTGCAGCTGCCACCCCTGGCCTCAGTCAGGAACCACTACTAATCCTATGGGCGTGACAAGGGCTCCTGAAAGAAAACCCTGTGGCTAAACCTGTCAGGAAACTCCAAATACATCATCCCTCTCCCACTTCCCATAGCCACTAGCTCTTTCTGCCCCCTCTACCAGTACCCCTTCTCCTAACTATAATGGAATCTAGTCCTCCCTGCCCCTCAAAAGAAAAAGGACAATGGATAACAGTTTGCAATGGGAAAATTAAGCTAGGGAGAAGAGGAGGAAGGTATCGGTCTACTCATGGAATCAAGATAATTTTTCTGAGCCCCTTTATTGTTTAAGATAGAAAGAGGAAGTGGTGCCCTTGTTCTGTTTTTCTAGTAAATTGCCTGGACATCTCCAGGAGTACACATTCTCATGGGACCTGCCTGAACTGACTGGGAGCCCATGAAGCTCAGGTGGTTTTTTTTCCTCAGTCCCCTATAAATACTAGTAACCAGAAAGAGACAATGTGGATGTAATTTGGGACTTGGGTGAAGAACCTGCAGGGGAAAAAAAGAAACACCAAAACTAGCTTCTCCTTTCCTTCCAGGTTAAGGTTGAACAAATCAACAGTTGTAGGATTGCTCTGAATGAGCCAAGAGGTCCGGTCCTTCAGGTAAAATCCACTAGGGCTCTTAGGAGCATTTAAGAACGGTGTCTTATCTTAAACAGTTCTGTAATAACACAGGCTGAAGGCAAGGAGGAGATTTGGCCCAAAGAAGGGCCCCACAATCAGAGCAGGAGTGGGATGTGGCTGGAGTGACTCCATGCAGGGATGAAGGAGGCTTCTGCATGGCCAAACAACCTGGCGAAAGGTGGAGGGTCCAGGTGTGGTAAGGAGGGCATGGAGGTTGGGGGCAGGAGGGAAAGGAGGGAGAAGACAGCAGCAGCTACAATGATGAGAGATTAGTCACATACTTGGGACTAATCACATAAGTATATATATTAAGAATAGTGGGAACCAGGTTTGTCACTGCCGGAAAAAGTTAAACAGGGAAAGAGAGAAAACTAGAATGAATCCTGTGGAACCAGAATGGAAGAGATCAGTGGAGACATATTTCAATAGAGACATTTAGACACCCAGATAACAAAAAGCAGACAAAGCACCCAGATCTTGGCTCTTAAATATCTTTCTCCAATAAAAAGAATCCGAGTTTGCAGGAGAAATGGCTGATTCCAGGATTGGAGCAGGCAAAGTAAAATATACCAAGAGTAGCTAATCTTCTGCCAGAAAGTAAGAAATTGACAAAAACTGGTGAGAACATGTGAAAAAGACACAGAAGTCAAAGTGACAGAGCCCCCATTGACCAAAGCAGGGACAATTTAAGCAACAAGTAGTGATGGTAATAGATTATAATCCCATTGAACAAAACATGAAACCATAAATCCACAATGAAATGATTGATTGATGAATAGATGGAAGGAAGGCAGGTAGGAACATGAGGAATAGGATACTTACATAGTTTCAAAATCTCTCTCCACCAAATACTTACTACAAAGAGAATAACTTTATGGTGGAGACAATTATCAAACACCACCTTAAGTCATCAATATGAACAATATCAGAAATAGAACAAAGCAAATCCTATGCCTGCTGATTTCTGCCAGATGTATAACCCAAATGTAATTCGGGGCGGGGGGGGGGGGGATCAGACAAACCAGAATTAAGGAACATTCTATTAAATAACTGGTTTGTACCCTCCAAAAGCATCAAGGTCATGAAAATCAAGAGTGGGGAAACTGTTCCAAATTGATATAAAAGTAACACATGATTTTCAACATGTCCTTTTATAATGGATATTGAAGTATTTAGTAACACATATGATATGAATATTAGATGGTAATGATGTATCCATGTTAATTTCATGACTCGTGGTTATATTGTGGTTAGATAGGAGAATATCTTTGTTTACAGGAAATATGCACTAAAGTATCCAGGGGCAATGAATATCATTAATTTATTCCCAAATGGTTCAAGAGAAAAAAAGTCTTTGTACTGTATTTACAACCTTTCTGTAAGTTTAAGATTGCCTCAAAAATATTTTTAAAGCACTAACAAGGAAGAATTGACTTTCTCATCATTGTTTCCCCCACCCCCCTTACCTTGCCTCAGGCCTCAGCCCTGACCCAAAAGCATTTATCATCAATCCAGAAACAAACACTTCAAAGAGGAAGAGCGTCCATCAGCCGAACCTGCTTCTCCAGCCAAAGTGTCTGGCCAAGTTTATTAAAACTTTTATATATATATATATATTTTAGATGATGTGCCAACACTAGTCAGGATATAGTAAAACAAACATTCAGATACACTGGCTTAACTTAGTAAATTTGGCTTTTGAAAAACAATTTGACAGCCAGTACGATCAAAATCCTTGAAAATGTTCACATCCTTTAGTCTACTAACATTGTCCACTTCTGGGAATCCATACTTTTCTTCTTTCAGTTTTATTGAGATATGATTGATATACATCACTGTGTAAGTTTCAGGTGTACAATATAGTGATTTGACTTACATATATTATAAAATGATTATAGTAACTTTAGTTAACATCCATCACCTCATATAAATAAAAAAGGAAAAATTTTTTCCTTGTGATGAGAATGCTTAGGATTCACTCCCTCAATAGCTTTCCTATATGTCATGCATCAACATTAACTATTGTCATGTTGTACATTACATCCCTAGTGCTTATTCATAACTGGGATTTTGTACCTTCTTCCAATTCTCTATCCTCTCTCCCCTGCCTCCAGTAACCACAAATCTAGTCTCTTTTACTAGGAGTAGGAGAGAGGAAGGTTTTTTGGAGAAAGGGGTCTTTTTTTGTGTGGTTGTTGGTTTTTTTTAAGATTCCATATAAGTGAGATCATACAGTATGTATTTGTCCTTCTCTGTATGACTACTCCACTTAGCACAATGCCTTAAGATCTGCCAATGTTGTCCAAATGGCAAGATTTTTTTTTTTTTACAGCTGAATATGTCCCATGGCGCATGTATACCACAACTTCTTTATCCATTCAGCTTGATAGGCACTTTGTTTGTTTCTATGTCTTGGCCATTATAGAATGGTGAATAATGCTTCAATGAACATTGGGATGCAGATATCTCTTCAACATAGTGTTTTTATTTCCTTTGGATATATGGGACTCTAACTTCTTTAAAAATCTTAAAAAGAGAGGCACCTGGGTGGCTCAGTTGGTTGAGTGTCTGAATTTAGCCCACATCGTGATCTCGCAGTTTCAAGATGGAGCCCTGCATCAGGCTCTGTGCTGACAGCTCAGAGCCTGGAGACTGCTTTGGATTCTGTGTCTCCCTCTCTCTCTCTCTGCCCCTCCCCAGCTCATACTGTCTCCTCTCAAAAATAATTAAAACTATTTTTAAATGTATTAAAATGTCTTTAATCTTAAAAACAGAAAAGAATTTAGCATAAAAATGGACCTAACAGTATCAAAAACAAAAACAAAACCTAAGACACAGAATCATTAAATTATCTCTGGTGCAATGAATTATATTAGATGAAATACTTGGGAGAAATATTTTGAAATCATTTTTAAACAGTATTTATGAATAATTCTAGTAAGTTGGAGATATCTTTTCATTTTAATATTTACTGAGAAAGTAATATAAATTTTATATTACAATTACAACTATGTTTTTACAAAATCTCTACATAGGATGGAGAAATGGAGAAATAGGTGATGAAAAGATTACAGTAAATTAATAGAATATTTTAACTCCACTATATGTCTGAAAATCATAATAAAACATTAAAAAGAGGACCCTCTACACAGACAAGGGAAAAATACCTAAAGTATAGTAGACACAGTCAAATTGGAGAGCAAGTTTGTTTTTTTAAGTTAATCAAAGGAAAGAGGAAAGCTGCCCTTAGCATGCATTTTCACACAGTGAGATAAGAAGCCAAGGGCTCAGGAAACAGTACTTTATTGATATTCTCCCATAAACCTGGAGGTTCTGCCTGTGTCCCTCTTCTATGTAGGTTGTCATGCCTTGGAGATTTTAGCCACAACCATGACCTTGCAGAGAAATCCTAAACCCTTACTTCCATCCCTGACTTCTCTCATGAGTTACTGAGTAAGCAGTAGACAAGTCTTCCTAGGTGTTCTGTTAGTAAATCAACCAGCATGTCCAGAAACCAAACATCCTCCTCCCTTCTGAAGAAACTGCTACTCTTTCTCCTGTCTCCACCACTGTCATTAGTGGTGCGCTCATTCTCCCCATTACATCTCTCTTTGTGCCTGTGGACCAAACACACCTCCCGTCAGTTGCACCTCGGCACTCTCTGTGATCTGCCCCTTTACAATTCACTCTCATGGCCACCATACTGTTTCCTTAACCTCCAAGTCCAGGGAGCACCATCCTCAGAGGTAAAATAGATTTCTCTTCCTAAAGCACAGTGTGGATCCTATTAGATAAGGAGACAAAAGGACCGGAAAGCTCCTTTCCATCTCTAAGATTGCCTGCATCATTCCCATATATAAAAATACTCCTTGGGTCATGAATGCTTACTTACAAACACCGAATTCTAGTCTGGCATTCTGATCCAAAATATCCTTGGCTCCTACTTGGCGGTACTTCTCTACAATAATGTTATGACCTGATAAATCTGACCCCTCCAACCACCACCATCCCTCCCTCCTGCCTTTACCCAGGATAACATACTCCTAAATCACCAGCTCCACTGTGAGAACCCTTTCTCTCCTTCAAGGCTCCTTCCTTCAAGAAGTCCCACGTCCACAACGGAAAGTGATATCTGCATTCCCTAAAGCCTTCTGCCAGTGCCCCTCATATTTGAATGTGCAAGCAAATTGCCTGGGACCTTGGCAAAATGCAGGTTCTCATTCAGGAGCTCTCTGCAAGGCCTGAGAGACTACATATCCAACAACTCACAGGTAACGCCAGTCCCCAGACCACACTTTGAGTGGTAAGGTCTTACAGTGCATATTTAACATTGCTCTGTATTGTCATTATTTTCACCTATGTATTTTCTCTCCTATTAAGAACATAAACTCCCAATAGATCTTGAATAGCTTCTCAGTCTTACATGCCCACAGGAATTAATTCAGTGTCTTATGCCTAGTACATGCTGGTAGCTGCACAGGTACAGGCGGAGGCTTTGTAACTACACTTAACAAGTTTTGAAGATTCATTTGATAGAGAGGGACAGAATGCAGAAGAGGAACAGAGAGGGAGAGAGAGAGAATCTCTGCACTGTCAGCACGGAGCCTGATGCTGGGCTAGAATCCATGAACCATGAGATCATGACCTAAGTCAAAACCAAGAGTTGGACACTTAACCGACTGAGCCACCCAGGTTGCCCCTACACTAAATAATTTTTACACTGCCACAGGTAACATGCATTGGAGAGAGCAAAGCCCAGAACTCTGGTCCTGTAGCTGGGCTGTGAAAGAAGAGTAACCAAAACTTAAAGTACTATAAAAGTAGTACTGCGGTTTTGAATTTTGCTTAGTCTACCATTTTAAATATTTCACAAACTCTACACATAGCATTTATTGAGATAGTTACCTAAATATTTTACTAACACATGAGTGAAATACAATCTAGTTGAGGAAGATAGAAGATGCGCACAGAAGATACAAGAAAATCTACAGACCATTCAGAAGCAGAAACTAACACTGCAGATAAATGATGCTCTTAAATGTGGACACAATGACAAGAATCAGATGTTTACTGATGGACAATGAGTCAACCAAGCTCTCTCTCACACACATACACGTACCCAGCTGACTCTAAGAAACAACTTGGCACATGGCTGTTTGGTACCTCAGGAAGCCCAACAGCATTGTCTAGGGCACTGAGCCCAGAAATGATAAATTCTCAACCTTGCCTACTCTGATTTGCAATCTCTGGTTTGGGTTCCTTAGTTACAAAATGAGAAAAATGATGGTCTAAGATGCCCATACCACAACTTTGCAATCCCAACTGTATAATCTCACTCATGCACTTGTGCTGGCACAGCAGAAAAATAAAATTTCCACACTAAATACAGTCCCAGAGTTGGTCAGACCCTCCAGTTATACAGTCCTACCTCTACCATCACTACCATTATTACTAGTAATAATTACCAGTGATTACTGCTAAAAATGATAATAGCCATACCTATTATTTATGATGTAACAGAAACTTTATACATATCATTTAATTTACTGGGGCACCTGGGTGGCTCAGTCAGTTAATCATCTGACTCTCGGTTTTGGCTCAGGTCACAATCTCATGGTTCATGGGTTCCAGCCCCACATCAAGCTCTGCGCTGACAGCGCAGAGCCTGCTTGGGATTCTCTCTTCCTCTCTCTGCCCTTCCCCTGCTTGCTCACTCTCTCTCAAAATAAAGTTAAAAATTAAAGGAAATTTAGTTGTGTGGGGCACCTGGGTGACTCAGTTGGGTAACTGTCCAACTTTGGCTCAGGTCATGATCTCACAACTCGTGAGTTCGAGCCCCATGTCAGGCTCTGTGCTGACAGCTCAGAGCCTGGAGCCTGCTTCTGTGTCTCTGTCTCTCTCTGTCCACTCCCCTGCTGATGCCCATGTGCTCTCTTTCAAAAATAAACATTAAAAAAATGTTTTTAATTTAATGTGTTGGCAACCCAATAAGGTTTTTATTATACTCCTTATACAAAGATGTGGACATTAAGGCTCAAAATTTAATAATTTGCCCAAGAACTAAAGAGTCAAACTAATAAAGTTAGGACTCATACTCCCTGTGAATTCACTATTTTTGTGCCTCTCAATGGACAGTCAACAAACATTTACCAAATATTTACTCAAGGAAAGATACTGTAGTAGGAAGTGAGATTAAAACCATAAGGTATCTGCCTTCAAAGAACTCCTGGTCTAGTAGAAGTAACAAAAATACCAATTAGGCAGCTTCACTGTTGTGTTAGAAATACTATATGTAACACAGTGTTTCATAAATGTTTTAAAAAATAGTAATTTGCTATATGAATTTTCAAAGAAATTAAGAATGGAGCATGCACTAAAACATGTATGAAATTTTGTTAATGAATAAAGTATAAACAAATTTTTAACATCCTTACAGGAAAAGTAAACTAGTATAATTTTATCCCTTTTGATTAAAGACTATCTTTAAAAGAAAAGCAAAATGAAACTTTAGCAAAATGTAGCACTTTTTATAAAGTTATCACATTAACAAGACAGCTACTAAAATGTTTTTGTCTTTGATGTATCTGAAATATACTGGAATAATATTTAATACCCAAATACAATCTGGGGGAAAAAAATTCCACTCAAAGAGTGGAATTGTTATACCACATAGAGCAGCTAGGTGCTGCCCTCTAGTGGCTATTTTGAAAATATCTTTATATCCTTCCCACAGCTGAACTTAACATCATTTATTAACGACAAACTTAATTTGGTGATATCGGTCAATCTACATTTTCCACTAAGTTTTTAAATACTTAAACAAAGCTTTCAAACATATTACTGCAGATGAAAAATCTTGGTATCTAAATCCCAGAACTGAATCTCAGCTCAACTTGTTAGCTGATTTTGGGTAAGTTACCAAACTTCTCTAAATCTGTTTTCAAATCTATAAAATGACACATAGCAGGATTAAATAAAGATTAGTAATAACCACTGTTAGCCATTAAACCTTTAGTTGTATCTCCTTCCGTGGAGGGTTTTTAGCACTTATTTTCCTTAAGACTTTTCATGAATAATCCATTTCAAGCAACTCAAGACAGGAGTTAAACATCAAAAACACAACCAATGGTGAATGTTTTTTTTTTTAATGAAAATCTATTACCAAAATTTCATTAGCTTTATCTGAGAAGGATGACTTTCTGTAGTGTTGTTCTGAATTCGCTAAATAAAATCATCTTAAGAAGAAACATAATTATCTCTATTAAAACACCATTATTGTATATTTTTTAAAAAGCTAAAAAATATTTTGAGAAAAATTACTTAGAATCATTCAAATTTCCATTCCACACATTCCTGGATCCCTTAATAAATTAGAAATTCTAAAATTCTGACATTGCTAGGGTGATTTCCAAACTCCTAAATAAGTATCGGAACATTTTATAGTTATATATATATAATTTACACAGTTACCTTAAATATTCATGAAGAAACTTATATGATACAACTTTTCATTAAGTTAGGTCCATCTCATATAAGGCATTACAGGACTCACAATGTTCCAGAATCTATTCTCCCCAGAGGATAACATTCCAAGGCAAAACATATGGGCATTGGGTCAGTTGAAAAGTCCTAATTCACAGATTAACTTTATAACCAAATAAAGCACTGTCTCCCTTCAGGGTTACTTCCTAAACTCACTTCAATTATTTTCCATTTTCAAGTGGCAAATACATCCCAAGCTTTTTGAGGATGGTGTTTTGGTTTTAGCCATTTTATTGCCATATGACTTTTCTCACTTTTTAATGTAAATTTATATTAACACCTCTAGAATAACATGTCACTGCAATTGGACTGAAGACTTTACATTTCTGAATGCTAAGAACACGGAGAATAATAGCAAGCAAATATATTCATTTGTTGAATCAGTGTTACAATTGTGATTTATATTTCATGCTAATCAGATCTGAATAATGACAGAAATTCCTAATTTAACAATGGTTTACATTCTTCAAATAATTACTTTCCTTAAACTTTACCTCCCTAGATGACTGATCACATTGCTAATCATGTATAATGATGACTTTCCATGTCATTGGAGGAATTTGTTACAGATGATTAATTAACTTTACAATGGGATTATGACTTAATTTACAAGGAATCTGTGAGCAACGTTTAATGCTCTGAATTTTTCAGAATGAAAGAAATTGATTCTTAAAGAACTGCTTAATTCATTTATAATTACTCCACTGCCCAATGTTCTTCCATGTATACTTGTATATACTTAATAACAAAAGAGCAAAACTTATTTAACTATTCCTAATTTATATTTAAGTAATATAAGGTCTATACCCCCAAAAATTTTTTTAAGTTTTTTTTTTTTTGAGAGAGAGAGAGAGAGAAAGAGAGAGAGAATGAGTGGGGGAGGGACAAAGAGATGGAGAGAGAATCCCAAGCAGGCTCTGGCTGTCAGCGCAGAGCCTGACCTGGGGCCCGATCTCATGAACTGTGGGATCATAACCTGAACTGAAACCAAGAGTAGGATGGTTAACCAAGTGAGCCACCCAGGCACCCATGGCCTATTCCCAAAATTAAGTTCTAAAGACAGTTTTAAATTCTCCCCTTTGAAAAGTGTGGTTCTCCTAAATTTGAGTTCATCAAGATCTAGCATTGATATGCTAGTTTCTTAATGTTATAATATTCAGTTATACTGTTTAAAAACTTCTCAGCTTCTCTTCTCAATAGATATATATATTATTTTTCCAAAACAGTAAGAGCACTGCCATTTCTAAATCCCCTTTGTCTTCATTTGCATAATTTCCATAGACCTACCTCACTTACACAAATCTCTATGCTTTTCCAAATGCAAAAAGTTGAGGAAAACATTTTTAAGATACTGGCTTTCTACAGGATAATCTCACCTTTAACTTCTTGTCTGTGTGAAGCAAGTATCTATTACATGAAAATTTTATATTCTGAATCAAGGAACTAGAAAAAGAGTATTAACTTTTCTTCAGTTACAGGCAGCATCTATACATCCAACATAGAAATTTTATTTAGAAGTTCAGACAGGCAGGAAAAAATAAGAATAGACTCTATAAGAAAAAGGGAGGTGAGTTAAAGTAGAAAAGGAAGAATGAGTTTCAAATACTCTACCCGAGCTAGTGTAAAACACTTTACTTTGGCAGCAGGTAAACATAACAGTCCAAGTATTTGGCTTAAAAATTTTTTATTAAGTAGATGATCCAAACAAACACACTCATGCGCGCACACACACACACACACACACACACACACACACGGATGCATATAGGCACAAACCACATCACTACAGTCACATTTATTCTTTCACCACCAAGAATCCATCTGCCCTTCTCAAGGCGACAGGGGAAAGACCAGGACTTTCACCAACTCAGCCCTAGTATTTCAGTGACTCTCAGCTCCAGAGGGAGAGCATTTGACCCAGATCTAACCATCCTGTCCCCGCCGCCACCTCAGTGAGCCAATCAGGTTAATCAGAGTCAATCTGCAGCATTTTGTCTGCATGACTTGGAAAAGGCCCTCCCTCTTTCCCATCATGCTTGACACTAAAATTTAGAGGATGAAGCCATGCCCATCATTTTGACTCCACAAGGGAGGGTCTGAAGCTGCCAGGGGACACCAGAGGGGCCTAAAATGCAGCCCAAGTGAAAATAAGAGAAATTGCATCCTGATGACAGCATGAGAACTCCAGATCTAGCCATTTTTGAAGCCAGGATCTACCTCTAGACTTTTCAGTTATTAAAATCAAAACATGTCCCCCCTTTTATTCCTTAAGTCAGTTGGAATTCAATTAGTTATTATTGTTTTGTTATTTCCAATGGATAGTCTTGCTCGATAAATCAAGACCCTGACATCCTAATGATGACATAAGAAATACACAGATATTGAACTGCTCAACTGCCCTCATCAGTCATACACCAGGTATGTCCTTTCTCTTGATATTTCTGATTCATTGTTCACAGGGTCTCAGTAATTGTATTAAGTGTGCACAACTTCAATATCCTAATATACAATTTAATTGATGTAGATCTGTAGCAAATACATTTCATGTGTCCTGTAACAAAATCTTTTCATATATATATATATATATATATATATCTTAAATCCATAAAGCAAGGCTGTTATTACAGTTTATAATTTGTAGATTAAAAACTGAAGTTTAGAAAAGTTGACTTGAGTCTTAAAACCTTGCAGCTAGTAAATGGCAAGGGCCAGCTCTTTTCATTATTCTTTTATTATATTTTCAATATGTTTTTCTTATCATTCCACAAATAGTTTTTATCACTGAGTATAAACGCAAGACATAAATAAGCACTAAATTCCATCAAATTAAGAACTCTAAGACTTTTTAAAATAGTATAATCTTACCTAAATCAGTATCTCGAATTCCCATGTACAATTCAAGAAGATCATCAATCTTTTCGACTGCTTTTGTTTTGGCTTCAGAAGGCTTTATCAAAGAAAAGAGAAAGATGATATTTTTACATGAAATCTCTTGAATGTTAAGGATAAGGGAAAATCTGATGAGAAGTGAGTTCATGGTTATGTACATCAGCTCCGTTGAATGGAAAGATATCTCCAATGTGCTCTGTAATGCAATGCAAATCAATACAGTAAATACTTATTTTTAGTGTCAGCGTTAAGTGCCATGGATTCAAAGGAGAAATAGAACAGTCTCCAAGTACCTAACAATCTAGAAAGGGAGACAACTGTGAAAATAAATTATGAGGTAATAAGGAAAATTTTTAAATGATATGAGGCATCGCAGACAAGGTAAACTTAAACTCTCTTAGGAGTCTCAGAAGACTTTTAAAAAGGTGACTTAAAAACTGTCTTTTCAGAGGCACCTGGGTGGCTCAATGGTTAAGAGTCTGACTTCGGATCAGGTCATGATCTCACGGTTCATGAGTTCAAGCCCTGCGTCGGGGTCTGTGCTGACAACTCAGACCCTGGCGCCTGTTCCTGATTCTGTGTATCCCTCTCTCTCTCTGCCCCTCCCCTGCTGGCACTCTCTCTCTCAAAAGGAAAAAAAAAAACTGTTTTCAAAGATAAACTGGTGGAAGATAAGCAGGAGAGGTTACTGCAAATAGAAGTACTGCAATAGAGGCACCTGGCTGGCTCAGTTGGTGGAGTATGTGACTCTTGACTTCGGGTGTGTGAGTTCAAGCTCCACGTTGCATGTAGAGATTACTCAAAAATAAAATCTTAAAAAAAAAAAAACTATTGCAACTGGGGTGCCTGGGTGGCTCTGTTGATTAAGTGCCAGACTTCAGCTCGAGTCATGATCTCACGGTTGGTGGTTTGAGCCCCAGGTCAGGCTCTGTGCTAACAGCTCAGAGCCTAGAGCCTGCTTCAGATTCTGTGTCTCCCTCTCTCTCTCTGCCCCTCCCCTGCTCACGCTCTGTCTCTCTCTCTCTCTCTCTCTCTCTCAAAAATAAACACTTTAATTAAAAAAAAAAAACTATTGCAATATGTATGTAAAGTCTATGTGAAGTCACAGAGTGTGATTAAAAAAAAAAAAAAAAGTATACCCAGACAAGACTCAGTCTTAAGGGGTCCTGTGTGCCGTGAAAAGGCCTTTGGTCTTCTTCATGCAGATGAAGGGTCTCCAAACCTTTTAATGGCTCACCCCAAGGGTAAAACATTTGTGAACACATACTCTTATTATTTTTTATTTAATTTTAGTATACTGTTGAAATAACTTTCTGGACCCAAGATGGAGCCATGCTGTCCCAGGTGTCATTCTTGTCCCTGTAAATACTCTGCTTGGCCCAAAACGCAGTATAATCCAGTCAGCCAACCCCCAAACATCAAGCCAACTCTGAGACTCCTCACACCAAACAAGATTTACTATGTGGGCCCAGCCAATCAGATATTTTCTATTTTTCTCTTACTTGCTCTTTAATCTTTATCCTATAAATCTTGTCTTCTATCCCATTTTGCAATTCTCTGAAAGAGGACTGTCCACTTCATAAAGTTTGCTATCACCTAAATTGTCTTTAATTTTTTAAAATTTTATTTGTGATAATATTTTTTTATTTTTTTTAAGTAAGGTCTACACCCAACATGGGGCTTGAACTCAGGACCTTGAGATCAATAGTCTCATGCTCTACTGACTGAGCCAGCCAGGCATCCCTTCTTTAATCATTTTTTTTAACAGTATGGATCTTTCATGAATTAAACACATTTATTACTATATTATTATATACATTATAAAATACACAGAAATGTTATAAGAGAAGATGATGAACCGATAGTTAAGTAATTTTTATATATTAATGGTACCAAAATATTTTTGTTCTTCCTAAAACCCTTATTAAAGGTTTTAGTGAAAAACACGATTGGATACATTTTATTATTCTTTGAAAATCTTGGTTTAATGTTGCATAGTTTGTTTCTACATTCAGTGTATTTCAATACTTGGTTTTAATGGCTTCATAGCTAAAAGAGAAATTACCCAAAGATGTAAAATAATCAACTACTGATACAAATGCAGAATTGAAGATCAGACTGTAAGAAATTCATAATGCTTTTAATACAGCTATAAATATATGTTGCTTTGTGTTCGCCAAACTTATTAAAATATGCATTTTATTACAAATACCATTTTATTTTTATTTCCTTGAGGATATTATTACAACTTTCTCATGTTTTTATTTACATAAACTAAGCCTTAAAAACAGTAACAAGTACAATACACCACTCTTGCCTTCTTTATGGTATATTTTGGACATGCTGTGTAAATCAACAGGCCATGCAAAGTAACCTGGGTGTTCACCTTGGTATCCAGCCAGCCATAGTTAAATTTTCATAACAAGTATCAGCACTTCTCATATACAATTTTACCATTCCACCCCCTAAAGAGCGATCTCCTCACCTCTTCCCCACTCACATTCTGATTGTCTGGGTTTAGCCCTCAATTTTTTCATATTTACAGAAGTTTCCTCGTTTTTCTCCCTGCCCACAATCTTCACCCTCTCAAACCCACCCTGCTCAACAACCCATCCCTTAGAACCAAGGGATTTTCCTAAAATACAAAACTATATTGCTCTCCTCACAATTCTTAAATGGCTTCCCCATTTCCACAGACCTTTCACATCCTGACCCAGGCCTCCTCACCTCCAACCAGGTCCCTACAGCACCCCACATTCCAATCCCAGGGAGGCTTACAAGGTCCCCGAGCGCATCATGTTTTCAGGCATAGAACACTCTTCTCCCCATCTTTAACCAACTCAACCATTTCTTTGGGATAGAAATTCCTTCCCACCTCTCCCTCTCTCCCCATCCTTGACAGAAGCTCATCAGCTCTCCTCTGACATTAACCCTATTCCCTGGTTTTTAGTAGCTTCTTTCAACCTCTCTCTCCTAAAGGAAAAACAGGTTTTTCTTCATCTTTGAATCACCAGCACCTGGACTGTGCCTGTTTTAAGAAATACATGTCAAATAATTTGTGAGCTGTGCAAGTGGAATATCTTCCACACTTTTCAGAATCTGTGCTAGGTTATAAGACGGTGATTTGTTTCAGATCTATAAATCCTTTAGACCATAAGTCCTTTGTACCAAATTTAATATTAGCACCAAACTAGCTTTTTCCTTTAAATTGAGCTATTTTCAATTACCCTATTTAAGGAAATAGGCTATGCAAATAGGAATGGAGTTTAAAATTTTTTTTTACATCTATTTATTTTTGAGAGACAGAGACAGAGTGCAAGCAGGGGAGGAACAGAGAGAGGGAGACATAGAATCCTAAGCAGGCTCCAGCACAGAGCTGTCAGCACAGAGCCTGATGCAGGGCTCGAACTCACGAGCCGTGAGATCATGACCTGAGCCAAAGTCGGACACTTAACTGACTGAGCCACCCAGGTGCCCCTAGGAATGGAGTTTTAGACGTTTCTCCTCAAATGAATCTTTCCTACCTCCCCAGACAGATCTTCAGCTGCTCTTTTTCATGCCAGCACCTTATAAACAGCAGGTGCTCAACAAATACTAATTATGTTAACGAATCAAAGATGAGCCTGCTCCTGAAGTGACATGGAGTCTTCTGCCAGCCTCTGCCCCCTTTGCAAGTAGTTTTAAGACCTGTCCTTTGTTCCTCACAGCCTGGACTAGAAATCAGTGGGCCTTCTCCTGGCCCCCTTGCCAGCTCCCTTGGTCTTCCACTCTCTCCCAGATTCCTTTCTTCTACTCAGGTTTGTTCATTCATACAATAAACATTCACTGGCCTGCAGCAATGTGCCCAAGAGTGTGCTGGACACTGGGGGCACCTGGATGGCTCAGTTGGTTAAGCATCTGACTTAGGCTCAGGCCATGATCT
>CM053570.1:39291835-39326795 GCA_028646485.1 Cryptoprocta ferox
TTTCTCTGGATTCCCCCAAACTGACAACATCGTGGGTGACTCAAACATTCGAAAGCACAACCTTGGCCTCATGGTTCCTTGAGTATCTGCTCCAACAAACCACCTCCATGACAGATCCTGGATATTGTTACCCAACAAACTCTGGGATCCCACTCTGAAAACTTGCTCACTCTTCTGCTCTTCAAGCACATGGAGAATCCTAGACCAATATGGACTAGCCAGCTCTGGTGCCTTGTGGCCTGCCTGCAGGAGCTCCCTCCCCTCAGATGCATGCCTGACCTCCCCTTTGCCTACAGGAGGACTTCATCACCACTGTCTTCCCTGGGTGGGCAGACCACCATGTGCCACCCTGAATCTTTATTACCTGTCACCCTTAACCCCTGCTGTTCTCTCCTTTCACCCTTCCTCCCTCCATTGGGCTCTCCTTTTGGTGTTTTTCACTTAAAAACTGACCAAGTCAATCAGCAAAACCCTACTCTTATCAAGTTTAAATGACTGTTTGTTAATTCAGCAAAGATTTGAGCTCCTTTGATGTGTCCGGTACTATTCTAGGTGCTGCAGTTACAGCAATGCACAAGACATGTGAGCAAAAGAACTAAACAGATAAGAAACAAAGATATAATGTGTCCTATTGTGCTTAGTGCTTTAAAGAAAATTAAGGGCAAGGAAGAGTGGGCAGGGGAAGGGGTGTCAGGAATTGTTACTTATGCAAGATACTCAAAGAAGGCCTTTTAAATAAGGTGATATGTGAAGAGAAACCTGAAGTTAAGGGAGTGAGCCATGCCCGTAAGTGGACAGGCAGAGGTAACAACAGTACAGAGACATTGAGGTGGGATGCATCTGGAATGTTTGGGGACAGCAAGGAGATCCATGTGGCTGAAAGAGCAAGAGCCAGGGAGTGGTAGGAAAGAAGGGAAGAAATGCAAAGTCAGATGGTGCTGGTCACTACAAGGACTTTAGCTTTTATTCTGAGTACAATGGGAACACACTGGAAGAGTTTGGAACAGAAAAGTAACCACTTGTATTTGTAATTCTGGCTGCTGTGCTGAGCACAGAGGGAAACAGGGCAAAGGTAAACACAGGAAGACTGAATACAAGGTGACTGCAATATTCAGGACAAGACGTAAGTGCCTTAGGCCAGAGTGAGGAGGGTAGAGGTAGTGAGAAGTTGCTGGATTATGGTCTATTGTGGAGGTAGACCCACCAGGGTTTGCTGATGTAAGGGACATTGGACACAAAAGAGAAAAAGTCAAAGATGACTAGGAAATGTTTTACCTGAGGAGACTGGAGTTCATGTTTATAATCTTTAATTATCAAAATGGCAAGAATGCCTGCTACTACCAGTGGTTCTAAGACTTTCTCTTGGCCCTCAGGGAACTTTGGTTAAGTGTTTGAGCCAGTCCAGATATCTACAGACTCTAGCAAATGTTCTCTGCAGGACCTGAAGATGGCCATAGATCACAATTTCTTCTCTGGTACTTACTTCCTATGTTTTCTTCTTAAATATTTTCAGTAAATGTCATACTACTAAAGTAGTCAATGAATTAAAGTCTTTGTTTTAACATATATGGTATTATGTTTAACTTTGTGGCTTTACCTTTATTTACAGCTCTAACAAACATGAATATCCACACATTTCCAAGCAGAATGGAAGTTAAATAAACATAACCTACCATTTCTTCCATGGTGGCAGGACCCTTTGATCTCAGGCGAAGTGTCTCTCTTCCAGTACTAATTTTTCCTGATGACTTTCCAGCTTTTGACCTTGGCTCTATTTCTATAAACATACAATAAATGGAGAAAGGTGTGTATATTCAGAAAGAATTTCAACAGATTTCTATAAAAGTCAATGTATTTTCCATCATAAAACCATATACACAATTGAACATTTCATAGACATATTATAGAATTTCCTAAACAAAATAAATTCACCTGCCATTGTTATTCTTATATTCCATATACAGCCTGGCTACAAAAATAAAAGGGATTTTTTTAAAATTTTTTTTAACATTTATTTATTTTTGAGAGACAGAGACAGATCATGAGCAGGGGAGGGTCAGAAAGAGAGGGACACACAGAGTCAGAAGGAGGCTCCAGGCTCTGAGCTGCCAGCACAGAGCTCGACGCGGTGCTCGAACCCACGAACTGTGAGATCATGACCTGAGCTGAAGTCGGATGCTCAACCAACTGAGCCACCCAGGAGCCCAAAAAGGCAAAGATTTTTACAGCACTAGAAGTTATAAGGAATAAAAAAATAAAGCAGCTGGCTTTATTATAAGAATAAAGGGGTGTAAGTAGCAGAAGAGCAGAGGCAGAAGTTCAGCCGGACATCATTAAGGTCATGAAGGAAGAGTCATGTCTGGATAGAAGAGAGGGGTGGAGGTACTACTATTGGAGTACCTACCCTCTGATTGATGCTCTATATACAATATCTCATTTAATACTCATACCAACCCATGACGTAAGTTATAGCCCTCACTTTACAGAAAAGGGAATTGGACTCAGTAAGGAACAGAGCTGGGATTCAAATCCAGGTCTTGTGACCCCAAGCCTGTATACTTTCCTCAAGGACACTCCAACACCGTACCTCTTGCAAACACAAGGGATATATCAGAGGTGTCATACTGAGAGAAGCAGGATTCTAAAGAGGCTAGGGACAAGTTTCAAGAAAGGAATTCCCCTCAGAAGGTAGGCAAAAGAACAGATAACAAAACTCCGTGGAAAGCCACTGCTTTCCTTATGCTTGTTGTGTTTTGTTTGTTTTGCCTATGCGCCAAGAGTCACCCAATACCAAGCAGTAACATAAATGAGTGAAAGTGTAGGGTGGGGACTAAGGATAATTCCAAAGTACGTGCCCTATCTAGACCAATAACTTATTCCAATAACTTACTGCCCTGGGGAAATGTAGGCCCTGCATAGTTGAATCTACTTGTTTGCAAAGAAACTGGATCCTCAGTTCTTTATGAATCTCCTTATTTTTAAGTTATGCCAATTAAGTCAAACCTTTAAAAAACAATGTATTAGCAAAAATAAAAGACCTGTGGATCCAATTCCAGTCACAGGCTACCAATTTATAACTTAGCAAATATCCCCGAGTACCCTTGACTAAGGACTCTGTGGCAGTAGTTTGGGACACAGTACAGAGGTGGGGGCAGGGAGATGCCCTACCACCAACTGGAGACAACTGAGCTCCAATGAGGAGCCACAGGACAAGCTGGTACATGCAAGTAAGTAGTGAGCAATGTACAAAGTTTTCAGGACAGACATCAAATGGCCTGCAAATACGCATTCTTACTGACAGAATCTAGAATCATTCCCATCTTCAGCAAGTACCATTTTGCTATTGGGAATCTACTCCAAAGTAATTAAGGATTTTACATATTAATTTTAACCTGCAGTTGGAAGGCAGCTATGCTCACCGCTATACCACCAATACACACAATTTTAACCTGCAGTTGGGGACAGAATCACCAAAAGATAAAACAAGTTTTCCTCTGGGGTGCCTGGGTGGCTCGGTTAAGCATCCGACTTTGGCTCAGGTTATAATCTCATAGTTCGTGAGTTTGAGCCCCGCATCGAGTTCTGTGCTGACAGCTCAGAGCCTGGAGCCTGCTTTGAATTCTGGGCCTCCCTCGCTCAAAAATAAACATTTAAAAAAACACACACAGGTTCTCCTTGGAGAATGAAGTATCTAAAATTATCACGTAATAAAGAGACCAGTTCTCCTAAGCTGATGACACTAATACTAATCAATCATGGTGATCAGACAGATTCTCCAGAAGTCAGAGCTTTATCAGCAAGTCTATTGCATTTGCCTTGCCAGTCATACTGTGCCCTGAGGAAAGAACAAATGGAAGATGTTCAGCACAGAATTTCCAGAAGTGTGCCCAAAGAAAAAGATGAGGTCATCAGCACTGCCCAGCGTCATACTCCCACCTCAGAGTCACATACATACCTAAAGCACTCAAGACAGTCTCATCTTAATGATATTAACCTTCAAGATAAACAACCTTACACCATCCACCCCCTCCACCGCACACACACATGCACACACACACACACACACACATGCCACCCCACTGTGGTTTCACCAAGCGATCTGCTCAGCATAACCTGTCATCCAATAAAAACTTCCTACAGGGTAGAACATGAACTGCTCAGCTAACACATGTGTTTTGGTCTACCACTACACACACATTTCTAACTATAAAATACTGTACTAACATTCTGACTTAACAAGTCTCTTGGAAGTTTAGTGAGCATGATATAACCCTGGAAAATTGAATAACTCTAACGACAATGAAAATAATAGGTTTCTAAAGTTTACAAAGCTAAGGACCCGAGCTCTGGAATATGGGAGTTTTATCAAGGGATTGTCATCCAGGCTGGAGACGTCAGCCAGCTTCCCTAGGTGATGTCTCTATCTTACCTTGCTCTTACAACACCAATAGCTAGAAGGGAAGATGCACGTAGAATGGAAGGGTTTTTTCTTACGAAGTTTTTTTAAGGTTTATTTTGAAAGAGAAAAAAAGAGAGAGAGAGCTGGGGAGGGGCAGAGAGAGAATCCCAAGCAGGCTCCATGCTGTCAGCACAGAGCCCAACTCGGGGCTAGATCCCACAAACCATGATATCATGACCTGAGCTGAAATCAAGAGTTAGATGATTAACCAACTGAGCCCACCCAAGCACCCCTGTAAGGTTTGTTTCTTTTTTAAGTAAAGCAGTTTTAGGTTCACAAACTGAGAAGACAAATTTCCAATATACCTCCTGCCCCCACATATATACAGCCTTCCCCTTTATCACCATTCGCTACCACAGTGGTAAATTTATTACAATCAATGGACCTACAATGACACATTACTGCTTGGGGTTTACCTTAGCATTCACTCTTGATGTTGTACTTTCTATGGGTTTGGAAAATTTATCCACCATCATAGTAGCATACAATATTTTTTAATGTTTATTTATTTTTGGCAGAGAGAATGCAAGCAGGGGAGGGGTAGAGAGAGAGGGGGACAGAGGATCCAAAGTGGGCTCTGTGCTGACAGTAGCAAGCCCAATGAGATGCTCAGACTCACAAACCACGAGATCACAACCTGAGCTGAAGTCAGACACTCAGCTGACTGAGCCCCCCAGGTGCTCCAGTAGCAAACAATCATTGTCCTAAAAATCCTTTGTGCTCTGCCAATTCACCCCAGATTTTTTTTTAAGTCATTATTTGTCAAACCATCCTTCTCCATGAGGATAGTTATCTCAAAACCAGCCACTCGGTGGCACCAAATATTAAATTTTAAGTTCTGGCTTGGACCAGCCTCCAGAAAGGCAGCTTTTACAGTTAAGGAAACAGAGGCCATGTTTCTCTATGATCCTATGATTCAGGGATGTAAATCACCAGTTTATACATGAAAACAGGCAGGACGATCCTGTTTACCCACAGAGGGGGCAGGGAGGGGAGAGACAAGTTCTGTCCTTCTGTGCTGAATGTTTTAAAGACTGTGAATGTTTTTTATCTGGCCTACTTTCGGTGTGCCGGCCTAAGCATGTCTAACCAATGAGGCCAAGCCCTAGGTCAGTCATGTCACTTCCCGTGAACAAGTTTACATGAAGCCTCTCTTGGGGCTGAGTGAAGAGAGAGACGTAGTTCATCCAGTAGACATGAGTAGCTGCAGCTAGCTGGATGCATTAGATGCAGGGCTCCTGGCTCCTGTGAAGCCTACAGACTTACCCACCTGCTGCAGATGACGTAGAGCACAGGACGCACACACTGTGGTTACACAGCTGCTCCCACAGTTGAGGTGGAAGTCCCCAAGAAGCAGTCACATTTGTTCCCAAGCCCATTTTGTGGCAATTGTATCTGTTACTCTAATTATGTAATTTAATTTAAAAGTACATGCACTGATGAAGTGTGAACCAAGAAGTTATTATTGCTACGAAAAGTAGGTTAACAGCTTTGGAAAGATTCCATGAGGGCAGATGCAAAAAAAAAAAAAAAAAAGGTGTGAGCAAGACAACACTAGGAGATTAGGAAAAATATCTTTCAACATTCAGCATTTCACATATCTAGTTTTTAAAAATGAAACAGAACCCATAGATATGCATTAAGATTGTAATTATATAAGACTCCACACAACTCCAATTTGTGTCCTCTACTCAAAGGAATTCTTACATCAAAAAAATAGTAAAAGAATGTATAGGTTTTAAAATAAAATATTTATACACATTAGTATCTTCTTTATGATACTCCATTTTAATGGGCACTTTCAATAAACAGCCCACCCTTCAGTCTCTGCTATCCCATGAAGTGGAGGAATGGGGAAGCAGAGAAGAAAGATGTCTATCTCTAGTCCCACACCCTGGCCTCTCAAGAAATATGAGGCTGACAGAAATTAACGCCTTGTTTTCAGGAAGGGCACATACAACACGGCTTAGATCCCCCCTGAAAGAGTAACAAGGTGGGGAGAATGGGCATTCTCTTCACTTCTGCAGAACAAGGTCCTGTTCGGGCCCCATGAAGGCCCTCATTGGCCTACAGCACGGATCATCACTTTCATAAGGAGGACCAGAGCCAGGATTTCAACAGGAGCTACATCTAACACTTACTCAGTGAACAAGATGGAGTTCAGTATCAGAAAACCTGAGTTCAAACCCCAGCTCTTCTGTTCACAAATTGTGTGAACTTGAGGAATGAGTCCTCATCCATCCAAAGAACACCACCTAAATATGGTGTTGTCTTGAACATTCACACAGCTAATGTATAATATTTTGTCAGCCCAGTGGCCTGTCTCATATTATAGAAGGTTTCTGCTGGTACATTTCAACCTGGGGAGGAGAAATCTCTTCCCAGAACTCCTTCCCCATCAGAAACACTTGCATTGGTTTTCTGACAGTGTTCAGAGAACTGTCACTTCAAATATAGGTTTCCTTTTTATTCTATTTAATCTTTTCCATAAAACTCTGATTTTCCCCCTTCAATTTACAGGAGCATGGAAATAACACATGACCTTCCCATTGTTCCACTCAGATTCTCCAAAGTGGCTGAGTTTAAACCCAACCTCTCATGGAGGCACTGAGCAGTGGAGGCGCTCCAGTATCCATTCCATTGGTTGCCTTCTCAGTACCCAGCAATCATTTGAGGGGCACTGTGGTTCAGGGGAAGCAGACTGCTCTGAGATTCAGGGATGGGCCAACCTATCAAATTCCCTTCATCACAAGGGTTTCAGAGATGGTCATGTGACCAAAGTCAGTTAAGGCAGAATGAATCTAAGGACTTTTGCTAGAAAATTCTGAGACAAGGACACACTCCTGTTCTGCATGAATAAGGAGGCACAGAGTCCCAGTAGTTGTTAACCTTCATCTTGGGACAGAATGTGGAGCTAACCTTAAGATGATATGGGAAGAGGGGCACCTGAGTGGCTCAGTTGGTTAAGTGTCTGACTTCGGCTCAGGTCGTGATCTCACAGTTGGTGGGTTCAAGCCCCGCATCAGGCCCTGTGCTGACAACTTGCTCAGAGCCTGGAGCCTGCTTCTGATTCTGTGCCTCCTTCTCTCTCTGACCCTCCCTGCTCATGCTCTGTCTCACTCTATCTCTCAAAAAATAAATAAATGTTATATATATATATATATATATATATATATATATATATAAAGATGATATGGGAATAATGAAGCTGATGCCTCGGGCAGCAGAGAAGAGCAAAAAAACTGGGTCCTGATCACATTATACAGCCCCTACACAGAGCTTTGCTAATGTCAGCACCACTCATGGACAGTTGATTTATAAGATGCTCTTTTCTGCACAAGCCAGTTTGGTAAGGTTTTCCACTGTTTCCAACTGAAAGACATCTCACAATACAGACTTCTGTCTAAGCAGTGAAGCAATTTCTAAAAGGTCTTCCAATGCTTAGACATACACAAATGGACCTGTCTATAAACAGCTCAAGTGCTCCCTACCCTATTCCCACCCCTAACGCTCACGTACATACATACATGCACACATACTTCTCAGAACAGCTGACATAAAATCTAGCTTGTGTCCCAAAATATAAAAGTTTAACTGTACATTCCCTTTTTCCACGTGCCCTTCCTCTCACCAACATTTCTCAGACTCCTTTAGAACAGCCATGAGTTTTTGTTTTTTAAATTCAGCTGGCAGGGTGCCGGGGCACATAAAAAAAAAAAAAAAGACAAGTTGGGGCACCTGGATGGCTCAGTTGGTTGAGCATCCAACTCTTGATTTCAGCTCAGTTCATGATCCCAGGGTTATGGGATCGAGCCCCACATCAGGCTCTGCACTGAGCATGGAGCCTGTTTGGGGTTCTCTCTCTCACCCCAGCCTGGGCTCACTCTCTAAAAAATTAAATAAAAATTTTTAAAAAGACAGGTGGATGCCACATGCACAAGGCATCATTGTCTATTGGATCAAAAGAGCTGCCAACACATGAACACCATAACACACACACACACACACACACACACACACACACACAGTTGCTCTTAACTGTTCCTTTGATGAGACTATACAGTGGATACGTGTGGGAAATGAAATAATCGTACCCCAAATCTTATTCTTTAGTTAAGATGTCATTTGAGGGCACCTGGTGGTTCAGTCATTAAGCATCTGACTTTGGCTCAGGTCATGATCTCATAACTTGCGAGTTTGAGCCCCACTTGAGCCCCCCACCTCAGTCGTGAGCTCGAGCCCCATGGTGAGCCCTGCTTCTCTCTCTCTCTCTGCCCTTCACTCACTTGTGCCCTCTTTCTCTCAAAATAAAAAATAAAAAGACTTAATTTGAGAAAAACTCAAATTATTTTTATATTTTTATTTTTAATTTATCCTATTTTATTTTATTAAAAATTTATCCTATTTTTAGAATGCCTTAAAATTATAAGCAAAAGTTAATGTACTCCTCGGTGAAGAAGGTTTGTAACTTTAATACAGAGGGGACTGTGTTACAAAAAAGATTACAAACCTCTGGACTCCAATGGGAGGGGAAAATTTAAGTCCTGGCTAAAATATTTTTACCCTTTTAAACTTATTTTATTCCACAGCATGATTTTATCAGAGAATTCAAAAAAATCAAGAGGTATTCTTCACTTTTATTATTTATTATTTTATTATTGCTTTACTATATATTTTCTACTAACCTTTAAAAAGGTATGAGAAGTAGTTATAAAAACAATCTTAACAATTTAAAGAATTGATACAATGGAGTATTTTACATTACTAACACAGAACCATTCAGTTTCTCTACTTCCTAGCCCAGAAATGCTAGCTTCTTTTTCCAAATAATTGTTTTCTGGTTATAAAAGTTAGTATATTCATTTTATATTAAAAATGCAAAAAAACACAAGAAGCCTAAAGAAAGAAGTCACTCAAACTCACCACCTAAAAAATTGTTAAGTTTCAATATACATATGCTGTAAGTCATTATTCTTAGTTTCTACAGGGGCCCCTGGGTGGCTCAGTCAGCTGAGCGTCCAACTCTTGATTTCGGCTCACGTCATGATCTCATGCAAAGCCTGCAGCTGGCTCAGGCTGTGCTGACTGCATGGAGGCTGCTTGGGATATTCTCAATCTCTCTCTCTCTGCCCCTCCCCAGCTCACTCTTTCTCTCAAAATAAATAAACATTTAAGAAGATAGTTTTACAGAAATGGGACATTACCACACAATGTTTTGTAGTCTTCCTTTTCACTCAATAGATCATTAATCATTTTCCATACACAAAAGAAATAATCTCCTTAACTTTTTCTGAAAACATACTCATACCACAATTTTGAACACAATCCGTTAGATCCATTTTCCTATAATTATATGACAACTCCCATTGTAAAAATACTCTGGCAGAATATTTATCATTGGTATAACTGCTGTTTTTCTAATAAGTTACATTTTTTATTAAAAAATTTCAAGTTTATTTATTTTGAGAGAGAGAGAGAGAGCGTGCGTGCGTGCGCAAGCAGGGGAGAAGCAGCGATAGAGGAAGAGAGAGAATCCCAAGCTGTCAGCACAGAGCCCAACGCGGGGCTCAAACTCATGAACCAGGAGATCATGACCTAAGCCAAAACCAAGAGTGGGATGCTTAACCGACTAAGCCACCCAGCCACCCCTCTAACAAGTTACATTATATTCATACTGTTTAGCCATATTAAGGAAGCCACTCACATTCTAGCATTTTTGCCCCTTTCCTCCTACAAGTGCTATGACTAAGCTTAAGAATAGTTGAAAACTGTTACCTGTCTTCTATTCACGGTTATTAATTCCAAGTGCTCCTGAAACATTATAATTTCACATTTCTCAATTAAAAATGTCAGCATTTAATAAATTTTCTTTTAAGGAGAGTTTACAATAGGAAAAGAGTGTGTTTTTAACTTGGGTCTTTCTCCAGCTGAGTCTTGACACTGAAAACACATTTATCAGTTACACTCAGTATTCAACACATCTGCCACACCCCACAAAAGAGAATTTGGCTCTTCATTTATCTTCTCCCATAGTATCTTTGGGGCAAATGCCAAAACCACATCTAGCTAAATAGAAGGGCAGAACAAATTCTGTGACATAAAAAGATGATTAAGTGGCATATTCTACCTCCTAAATTTATCATGGTCAAGACCTTAGACCTCTGCCAGGAAAACAACAAAAAACAACATAAAAGAGAGTGCCACCGTCAGATAAAACGCAAAATTTCTAAAACTGAACATCTCTCCCTAACTTCCCCCTAAACCATTTCTACATCTGAAGTGCCTCATTTCCAATCATCACTCTTATTACACAGGCTCCAAGGATAGACATCTTGGGAGTGACATTTGCTTCTGCTGAACTTTCTCTTCTTTTCCCTCTTCTCCTTTAACTAAGCAGCATCAATCCACCTCCTAACGGCCATGTCTGCCTTGGCAATATTCCTCAGGCTTTTTTCTCTCCTTCAAATTCCTACTGCTGCCCCTAATCCCAAGCCTTCTTTACTCCCGGACTGCTGCCACAGCAGTTTCTCCTCTATAAAATACAGCCACATTGTTCTTCCAGGCTTAATTCCCCAAAATCTATTTCATGTCATTCTTCAGTTCTAATACCTAAATGACTCCCTATTTCCCCCCAAAACAAGCTCAGATTCCCCACCTAGTTTTTGGAGCTCTTCTTATAATGGCCCAGAACTGCTTCTGCAGCCTGCTTTGCTGCAGTTCCTACAAGCCCAGGCTCTTCACTGTTCTCAACACTTCCACAGAAAATTCGCCTTGTCTATACTTTTCTTCCCATCTACCAACGCCAGGTTCAAATGCAAATCTTCCCTAGGAATGTTTTCACCTAGTCCAGACTACTCTTACCTTTCCCTTCTCTGAATACCAATTTAAATTTCTGAAGTGGATTTAAAATTTTATTCCACAACTCTGGGTATAAGACATGTCAGACTGAACGGGACCTGGAGCCCCCCATTCCAGAGGCTTGGTGAGAAACTGAGTTTTAGTTTTGTTTTGGAAGTCTCTCTTCCAGAGTATCAAAAGGGCTAATGTGCTCAGTCCAACACAAACCCTACAGGCTGAAACTCTATGCCCAAGTCAGTGTGTCCACTTGCAGCCCAAGCCCAGGACACAGGGCGTCCTTCACCTCAAGACTGAAGGCCACAGTTTTGTTTTTTGAGTTCTTTTTTCTTTTTGAGAGAGCAAGCATGCAAATGGGGAAGCGACAGAGAGGGGAACAGAGGATCTGCAGCGGGCTCTCCGCTAACAGTAGCAAGCCCAATGCGGGGCTTGAACTCACCAACCACAAGATCATGACCCGAGCCAAATTCGAATGCTCAACCAACTGAGCCACCCAGATGCCCCACAAGGCCACAGTTCTTAAGTCTCTAATATCCTATGCAATTCTATCAGGCGTCCTGTCACCTCTTATGGGAAGTTACATGAGAATAGGACACAGGTCCCTGATATTGGTGGAACCTACCAAAAACCATGGTTTTCTCTTTGGGGAAGTTTCTTTCCAATCTTACCATTTCTCCCAGCCCCCATCCCTCTCTAAGCTTTAAAACCCCTCCAAGTCATGGACAAGTCAGCTCTCAGCCGAACTGCACTTTAAATTTGTATTCTAGCACATACTCTGGCTTGTGTTGTATTCTAGAGAAGCAGTAACATCCAATGTTAAGAATACAAGCCTCAGGAGCAAACAGGAATGAAGTACTGTATTTGCACTTCCCGTTCACCACTGGGTGACCTCAGCAAGGTATTTAACTGCCCAAAGTCTCAGTTTACTTATCTGAAAAACCCTCTCAGGAATGGCATGAGGATTAAATGAGGCCATAATAGTAGCCCTATTAGTAATGACTTACATTTATGTAGCACTTTGTGCCAAGCACTGTTCTAAGTACTTTACATATATTAATTCATTTCATCCTCAAAACGCTTTATGGATAAGTAAACAGGAACAGAGGGAGTACATGGTCCAAAATCACATAGATAATAAGCAGCACAGATAGAAATTAAACCCAGGCAATTTGTCTCAGAGTCTATTGCTCTTTATTGCTTCTTATAAGCCTTCAATAAATGGTAACTTACTACTATTAATAGAATTACTTGATTCTTAATGTATCTGCCTCCTTCTATAAACTGGAAGCTCCTTGAGGACAGCAAACACACAGACTTATCTACAACAGTTGTTAGAAAGCTGGCTCTGAAGGCTCACTGCATGGGTTAGAAGGCTGCCTCCATCACTCACTAGTCTAAAACCTTGGACAAACTGCTTAATCTTTGAGCATGGTTGAAAGGATTAAGTGATTTCCTACATAGAAAGTACTTAGAAAAGTGAATGGCAGGAGTGCCTGGGTGGCTCAGTTGGTTAAGCATCCAACTTCAGCTCAGGTCATGATCTGTTTGTGAGTTCCAGCCCCGCATCGGGCTCTGTGCTGACAGCTCAGAGCCTGGAGCCGCTTCGGATTCTGTGTCTCCCTCTCTCTCTGCCCCTCCCCCGCTCATGCTCTATCTCGGTCTCAAAAATAAATAAAACATTAAAAAATTTAAAAAAGAAAGAAAAAAGCGAATGGCAGGCAGCTACAAGATATGATACCATCATCGGTCTTTCCAAGATCTGGAACACTGCCAGAGTGCCTAACAAATAACCTGCTAATCACCAACTCATCTGCATTACTTTTCAAGTTTCATGTGTGTTCGTCTCGTTTCTAAAATTACTCCTTACAGAAAGGTTCCACCTTCATAATAATAGTAAGAAAACTTATATTAAATACTTACTAGGTGTCAGGGACTGTTCTGTTCTTTTTTCATGTGTTTAATCATTGAATCCTCACAGTGGCCTGATACAAAAAAATACTATTATCATTTTCACCTTTTGTATGAAGAACCCAAGTCACAAAGTTTAAATCGTCCAATACCACATGATGACACAGCCCAAATGTGACAGTCTATATACGTAACTACTTGTACTTTCTCTTTAGTAACTTTTATCACATTTCCCTGTATGTTTTGTAGAATTCAGTACACATGAAAAGGCACCAAAAGCATTTGTTGGTTGAAACTTTTTTACTAGAAATAGCATGGAAAATAGACATTTCAAACACCTAAAAAATACTTTCTATCTAAAAAGTCATCTAAACCTTAAAAGCCAAAGTTTCTGTCTTAATATCAAATAGACTTAGTCTTTGAAAATGAGTACATCAGTAAAGCTGAATCACAAAGATGAGGTCCGAGTTTTCCAGCTGTGAATGATTCAAAGGACTCAGACGTACTTCACATACTGAACATCCTATTCTGATAGACACATAGCACAGAAATGAAGCCTCTAAAAGAAGACATAGCCCAGAGATCTGTTACAAAATCTAACCTGAAAGCAAATTCTATTAATGCTTTAGGAGGTAAACTTTTTCTTTTAACTCCCTTTCTGATTTTGAAAACAGTTTAGAAAAACACTTCAGGCCTTCTTCCATAAACGTCTTTCCACAAAGGGCAACAATTAAAAATTAAAGAACTTCTCCGGGATAAACAGAGACTCATCCAAGTAAAACCACCAAAGTTTCAGAGATTTAACAGTTATTTTTCTGCAACTAAAAGGCTGCACAGGAAACAAACCAGTTGAACTAGTCTAGTCTTAGAGCCAGCTAAATGTAAGAGTGGGTTTTCATAGCTTTGGGAAAGTCTAGGTTTACAGGGCAAACCCTCCAGGGTTGAGCTCATTGTGGAGACATGTTCCTTTTCATTGGCAAAAGGGGAAAGGAAGTGAGCCATGCCCTAAAAAAAAAAAAAAAAAAAAAAAAAAAAATCTCACTAGAGACATTCCACCCGATACTTGATAAGGACTGGGAAGGCTGCCATCAACTCATGGCTAGAAGGAGAAAAATTTGGATCAGAAAGCAGCTGACCAGGAGAAACCATGTTAGGTATGGGAAAGATTTCTCAAACTACAAATTTTTAACAAGGGAATCATTTAAATCAGTGGCTTCCATTTTTTTTTTATTTTTTGCTATGACCCACAGAAATACACATCATAACACTATATATAATAACACAAATATATAAAAATGATGTAACTGACATGTACAGTGTAACCTACCCTTACAAGACACAAAGCACTATGACGTTTCCAATATTCTATTTTGTGGGTTTTTTTATGTTTATTTTTGAGAGAGAGAGACAGAGAGACAGAGACCAAAAATGAGGGAGGAGGGGCATAAGGAAGGGGACAGAGAATCTTAAGCGGGCTCTGCCCTAACAGCAGAGAGCCCGATGCGGGGCTCAAACTCACAAACTGTGAGATCATGACCTGAGCCAAAGTCAGACGCTTTACCGACTGAGCCACCGACTTTGTGTTTTAAACATACTGGTAGAGATCTACTGGATGAAGAACAGTGATTTAAACTCTGATCAACACAGGAGAATCTGAGGATCTTCAAATAGCCTTTATTTCTCCCTCAAAGCCCCATCGCCAACTCAGGAAAAGCTGCAGTAGAGCATCTGCTCTTGGGACAAGTATTGGGCTCTTAAGTGCTTGGGAAAAGGCCATCCTAAAGCTGTCTCCTCCAGGTCTGGACATTCCTCACTGTGCTGGCTCCTCTCTCTATTCCAGAAAGGCCAGGCTTCTCCCACAGTTCTAGGTTTGGTCTTTTTCTCTGTGGATTTCCACAGCTTGAAATTACTCCTAAATCCCATTCCCTAAGGCTCCAGTTCTCAACACCTGTCTACCTCTTACACATTTCCAACTAAATTCTCCCACAGGTTTCAAATTCCTTAGGCCCAAAATTATATTGTAAGTACAGTCTCTCTTCCCTATCTTCTACCCAAATCTGCTACTCTTCCAGTTTTCTTCATCTTAAAGAATGACACTACATTCAATCCCTCACCCAAGCCACAAATCTTTGGGTCATCATTTGCAGTATCTTTTACCTCTACAATGAGTTGCCAATTCTACCTTCTTAATATTCACCGGTACACAGGTAAATGCTTAACCATCAGCTCTCTCCAGGCTTAAAAAAAAAAAAAAAAAAAAAAAAAAAAGTCCTGACTTGCAGCACTTGTCTGTGTCTGTAATGTAAATGATGTTACTAAACATGGAGCTTGGAAGAGATGTTCACAAATGGTTCCAGCACACCACTGTCTACTCCTCGGAACCATTTCTCATCTCCATACCTACTGGTACTACCTTTATTCAGGATTTCGCCTTCTCTCTCTGCAACCTACACAATAGAATCTTCATGGATTTCATTGACCACTATCTCATAAACTATCTTCCCCCATTTGACACAGACCCCCAAACTGTCTAAAAGCCAAGTCTCAGGGCACCTGGGTGGCTCAGTTGATTAAGCATCCGACTTTGGCTCAGGTCATGATCTCACAGCTCGTGAGTTCGAGCCCCGCATTGGGCTCTGTGCTGACAGCTCAGAGCCTGGAGCCTCCTTCCAATTCTTTCTCTCTCTCTCTCTCTCTCTCTCTCTCTCTCTCTCTCTCTCTCTCTCCCCCCCTCTCTCTCTGCCCTTCTCCCACTCACGATCTCTCTCTTAAAAATAAATTTTAAAAAAAAACATAAAAAAATAAAAAATAAAATACAGCCAAGTCTCATCATGCCACTCCCCTGCTTAAGCCCCTTCATTGCCCACTCTTTATCTTCACGTATAAGTGTCTTACTTGGTCTCTACTGACCCTTGAGCTTCATTCCCTTGCCACACAACCACCTATAACCTCTATTGCAATCATGCTGACATACATGATATTCCCAAACATAGGATACTGCTCCATACCTCTACACCCTTGCTTATTGTATTCTTACTCCCTGGGACAGCCTTCCCTAATTTGTTCACTGAGCACACCTCTTTTAAGATTCAGCTCAAATCCTTTCTCCAGGAAGCTTTTCCTGAACTCTTAGGTAGACTTTATTTCTCCCACTTTTATGCCTCCAGTACATGTTAGTACCTCTAACACTCTATATTGGATTTCTTTTTTTTTCCATAGCCATCTCTTATCACTAGACCTGAGCTTCTTGAAGGCAAAAATTAGATCTTATTCAGATAGACCGAGCAGGCAATATGGTGATGGAATACAGTGGACTCTCGAGAAACTGTTATTATCCCAGCAATTAATTTTCTAAGACCAGCATGTCCTAACTGCTCAAATATCTATTGAATGAAAACATCAGGATGTTCTTGCCATCTACCCAAAGCCAAAGGACAGCTAAGATACATCACCTATACCTTCTAGATTATTAGGGAGCCCATACTGCCATAATCAAAGAATTTGCACTGTGATTTATTTAAGCCTATTGGCTTCTGTGTTAGTTTCCTAGGGCAGCCACAAAAGACCACTTATCTTAAATGTAAGAAATCATTTTCTCAGTTCTGGAGAAGTCTGATATCAAGCCAACACCAAGGTTGCTTTCTTCTAAGACCACTCTCCTTGGCTCATAGAGATCTTCATGGTCACATGACATTCTCTCACTATGTGTATATGTGTCCAAATTTCCTCTTTTTATACCAGTCATATTGGACCAGGGCCCACCCTAATGATCTCATTTTAACTTAATTACCTCCTTAAAGACCTTATCTCCAAATACAGTCACATTCTGAGGTAGTGGAGATTAGGATTTCAACACGTGAACTTTAGGGCACACAATTCAGTGAATAAGAGCCTCCTGCTAAACTGTGAGCTCCTCAAAAGGTAAGAACTAGTCTTCTTTCTTAATATCCACTGTGCCTAAGGTAGTACCTGAACATAGCAGTTTCTTATGGGTGACCATAAATGAAAGACCTTCTCAGAAGTATAGTACAAATCTAGACTGTTGTCCTTTCTAAATCTGGTCACTAGCACTAAGAAGAATGTCACTTTTACTCTCTTTCCTTAAAAGAAAGCTTGATGCAGGGTGCCTGGCTGGCTCAGTTGGTAGAGCGTGAGACTCCTGATCTCAGGATTGTTAAGTTTGAGCGAGCCTCATGTTGGGTGTAGAGATTACTTAAAATCTTAAAAAAAAAAAAAAAAAAAAAAAGATGCTATCATGATCTCTAGAGACTCCATTGCCAAACTGCCATCTACACGGGACCCAACACCAAACAGGAAAAAAAAAATCCTTAAGACCAGACACCCAAAGCCAATTGATACTACCCAGCCTCCCTCCACATCCGTTCTTTTTTTTAAGTAGGCTTCACACCCAGCCTGGAGCCCAACACAGGGCTTGAATTCACGACCCTGAGATCAAGACCTGAGCTCAGATCAAGAGTTGAATGCTTAACAGACTGAGCCACCCCAGGCACCCCCCTCTATATCCATTCTAAACACCCAACCTCACAGTACCATGCACGGGTAGAGTCAGATTCAAAGTCAAGAGAAAACCAACACACTGCACTAAACAAGGTAATAGGGAGAAATGGCAAAATGAACATCTGATGTTTTCTCCTACCCAAAAGGAAACTTCTCCCTCACTGTCCTGCATGATTTTGGTGGGCCTATTGATCATGCGGACTGCCTTCCCCACTATCAAGATGCAACATTACCCAATCAGTTTCCCTCCCTCTCTGAAGAATCTGAATCCTGAGTGGAGAAACATGAATATAGGAAATACCTGGAGGAACTTAATTAAGCCAGTGCCATGAAAGGTGCCTGGTTCAAACATCCCTGAAATGGCCTTAGCTCCTGACCTTCCCAAGGCTTGACTGACACAGTCTGTTTCTGAGACCTGATAGTCTTCTAAAAACATAAATAAAAAGACTTTTCAATAAACTAGAAAGTGTTTCTTCTATAGCTCTCAAAGAATCTTGGCACATATAATGGCCCCCAGAAGTGGGATGTGGTGGACCTAACCTATGAAAATGGGAACAGGCTGTAAGAATTCCCCTATCCATGGCTGAAAGTTGTGTTAATCATCTTTATTACACCACTGCTAAGCAGCCAAATACACTCTTCCTCCTTGCATTTTGGGACACAGTCCACATGCCTCCCCAGGCTAAATCTTTAGGGAAGTTGGTAGGGACATGTCAAAATACTAGAGTGTATGGCTATTTCAACAGCTTTCAGTAAAATCCTAGGAATGACTTCACTTCAGCCTAGGTGGCCTACCTGATCAGAGATGAGAATGTTCTGCCTCACCTCCATTGGCTTTTTCTCCTGTAGGAATCTAAGACAACAGAGTCAGATAATCATTAAGGACAATGAATTTGAACCAATCCATCAATGACAATGCTAGAAGACACAGGAAAGAAGGAAACAGCAAAAAATAACATTAGAACCAAGAGAACTGGGGAAAATTAGATCCCCCAAGTAACTCTTGATGTATACTCCCTTCTGGGAAAAGCGCCAAGCACTGGGATAAACTCAAAGAATGAGAAACAAACTAGTACTGCCTTTATCCCAGAGGCAAAAAGCAGCAAAATTAAAGGCCGAAGGATAGAGCAGCAAGGCCTGTTTCTGAGAGAGAAATCCCCAGGCTGTGGCCCAAAGTACCAACCCAGAGGAGATAACGCATATAGACTAGCAGATTTAAGTTGAGTTTGGACTTAAATAACAGTAACTTTGGAAAATAAAAACCTATCATTGCTCCAAAATCAATTTCTATATATTCTAACCCACAGCACCACCAGAATTTGGGATACTGAAATAATACCCTCACTAGGAAAATCTTACCCAGTGTCCTTCTCAAATGTGTACATGGAATTAACAGGAGCAATAGAGACAAGTTCAATAGTAACCAGGCATGTAAGGCAGTGCAGGAGTTTAACCATCTATACATGTGTCTCCAGTATTGAAGGAAAAAAATCTAATCATGGAGCAATAATAGCTAAATACAATGACCTCTGTAACATCCAAGACGAATACCAACCAAGCATCCAAGTTAAGGTATATCAGCAACTTTCTACAAAGATACATGGACCACAGGATTTCGATGCAAACAACAGGTAAACATAGAAAAAGATTAATTCTGAAAAACAGATTATGTGCTAGAGATAAATGTAGAAAAAATTATATTCCTTAAGTTGTACTAAGAGATGGACTTATTTACAAAGAGTCTAAATCAAATATCTCAAACTGCTTACACCCCATCAGTTTTTAGGTTATGATACCTGGGGAGTTGGTTAGCAAATAAAGCCACTTCAAAAGGAGCTGCTGGATAGAAACCTCAGTATGCCCTCCTTCCTCTGGGTGCTCAGAAGCTGGGTTGCACACCCCACAGAATCACAGTATCAATAGCATGGTCTCCTTGGATGGTCCTTCCAGGAGCAGCACTGGAATAAGGGATTCCCCCCTCCTCAGTGTTGTTTATTTTTTTAAGTTTTTAATTTTAATTCCAGTACAGTTAACATACAGTGTTATATTAGTTTCAGGTGTACAATATAGTGATTCAACAATTCTACACATTGCTCAGTGAAAAGGCATCCTTTTCTTACATCTTCTATTTAACTCCCTCTCCCACAAATAATATAACCTACACTGTATTTCTATGAAATGGCACAGAATCGCTTGGAAGCAGAGAATTTCCATTTCCATATGGCTAGTATCTGTTGCTTACTTGCTAAGGGAGGGGAAATTTAATTCCCCAGACTCAGTGCATTCTCCCATCATTTTTATTTACTGCCCTGAGAAAATATCCATTAGAGACACACTATAAGGAATATTTATGTTCTGTGAGCAAAGGAAAAAACAGAAGTTGCGTGGGGTCATGGATGAGTAAGGGCAGCCTAAAATGATTCCACTGAAGGTATTTCAACACTGATGAACACGAGGCCATCATTTGGCTTATTAAAATAGTGCTGGGTAGTCAGAGAGAAGCTGGCACATTTTCCTGTAGATGAGATGGCCCTGGGGGTTTGAACAGTTGGAACACAGCTGCCATGGCTAAAACCAAGCAAGTACAGATGTCACACCAAAGTAGAAGTAATTTCATACCATCCCATGTTGCCAAATTCAAAATGCTAATGGAGAAAAAGTATTGAAGGAAGTCTTTAAAATAGACTAGATAACTATTTTAAATACCAATTCTGTGTGTAACTAAAGTTTTTGGTGTTAAAGTCCACGAACAACAGTTATGTCTTAGAGAGTTCAATAAAAATTTTTACTGCTCAGCAAAATGAATGTATTATAATGTGCTGTTCTCAGAGTTTGGAACAGCCACAAAGTCACTACACATTAGTGACTTTGTAACTCCAAAGGTCTTTCAGAAAATGTCCTTTTAGGCAATTTTTTCCTCCTTGAATAGCTGTTTCCCTTATAAGTAGTGCTCTCATTCTCTATATCCGCAATGGACATACTAAATCACATGGCACCGCATCTCAGTAATCACTACCCTTAGAACGACAAGCCAGGGAAAGGAACACTTCACACACACACACACACACACACACACACACACCCAACTTACCAAATGCCTTCTTAGGTTCTATTAACTTCAAGGTAAAGGGTTCATCTTTTTTTAATTCCTTTAACTTTTTAGCAACATCATAGTGACGCCACCCAACGATATCTTCCCCATTTATGGATTCAATATGATCCCCCACACAGATTGTTTTAACGGAGTCAATTAGGCTACCATCTTTAATTCTCTGAAAGAAAGAAAATTAAGAACACTTAATACAAAATGGAACTGTATAACATTCCTTTTTATGCCCCCGAGACATTATATATATTGACATATTAACAATGCAGCTTAATGCTCAGTTAAAGATAAAAGACCAGGCAACAAAGCACAACCATCATACCTCATTCAGAATTCTGCTCCATCAGTCATCACACCTCCTCAGAGAAGCTTCTCCTCACATCCCCTGGGCTACTCCCCTAAGAATGGTTAAGGTGTCACTCTCCTGCTTCTATAGTAGGTGTTGCTACACATGCTGAGCTCTAAACTAAGCACTTTACATTTGCCATCTCATTTAATTTCAACAACCTTCATGAGAGTCTCAAGACCGAAAAATTGAAGCTTGGGAAGATCAAGTAATTTGCCAGTTCAACATACTATAGTGCAATTGTTAATTTACCTCTCAATCTCCATTACTGAACTGTAATATCCTTGGAGACAGAGATGGTGTTATTCACCATTATATGCCCTGTGTCTAGCACCATATTACATGGAAAAGTCCCTCCAGAAACGATTATTGATTCATTTCAACATGAAGCTCATTATATGAGAATAGAGCTTAAGCTTTTTCTACTGGCTACATTTTTTAAACCTTAGTAACAAGTGTAACGATTCAAGAATTGGTACAACTGCAGCTAAGAACATTGGTAACTAATAAGACACAGGTGTGATTACCATTTGGGGAGCCAGTAAGAATGATTTTATACTATCATTTTTCACTTATATATTTTACGTGAGGAGATCTTAGGACCCATAGGAAAACTTCAAATTGGCCTTTCTTAAATCTTACTTTCATACAATAAATCTACAGTGCAGAGTCTCAAAATGAGACCTCAAACTCCCTAAGATAGCTCAAAGATTTTCTGAAAGGATTTTAGGGATAAGAGCCCCAGAAAACTCTGCACAGGTAACAGTCCTTCAAAGTTCAAGTATTTCCAGAGTAGTAAGAAACTGGGCAAAATGAAGGCCACAGTCTGCCCCAGAAGTCACAAATACTTCATGGGGGTGGGACACCTGGGTGGCTCAGTGGATTGAGCGTCCAACTTTAGCTCAGGTCATGATTTCACAGCTCATGAGCTCAAGCCCCACATGTGCTGTCAGCACAGTGCTTGTTTTGGGTCATCTGTCCCCTTCTCTCTACCCCTGCCCTAATTGCACGCTTTCCCTATCAAAATTAAACAAACATTTAAAAATGTAAAAAAAAAAAAAAAAAAAAAAACCTTCATGAGGGTGGGCAGTGATAGAAATATTAGGGGCTGCTATTATGTGCACTAAAAGCATATGCATTCCATAATCTTCCCAGATGGAGGAATAACATCTGAATCAGCAGTATGATCACTGTATCTAAAAGTTAAGAGGAAAACTGATCTCATGTACCCCAGCATCTCCATAATTATCATTAGAAAAAAGAAAAATTGTAAAAGGCTAACCTGGGAGGGTTGGGCATTTTTAAGTTTCATATATACCAAAACTCAAAATAGGTTTCTTTGCACCCCCAAACGTTAAGAACATTGCTATATTCATTATAATAGTAACTATTAATATGCTTTATGCAAATTAAATAATACCAATTCAGAGCTCATTATTTACCATTACAAATAGTCAATTATTAAAGAAAAGAGAAATTTATAACCTGACTGACACTGTTTTATTAGGGGTCCATATTAGCATTACAAGTTAACAGAATTAAGAGTAATCACAACACACCACTAAGTACAACTGGATTTTCTAAAGGGTCACAGAAAAATAAACAAGATTTTTTTAAAAACTAGAGTTTAAAGACACAAAGATAAAATTATTAAATATCCTGTTACCTACCCATTCTCAAGACATTAGAGAGTGTGAAAATCTATATATAATTTTTATTTCCTTCATTTTTATTCTAATTTATCTCTTAATACCTTCTGAACCTATTTTTTTTCCTTTGATCAACACCACACAAGTTTCAGTGTCCTACCACATATTTTTAAGACTTGTCACAATTTTATTAAAAATAAGTAGCATAAAATTAAATGAAAAACTTTATAGACATGTATAAATCTTACCAGCAAATTAAAGGTAAGAGGAACAAAAATCTTGACTGTCTTGGGCCTGTGAGTAGTCACAGAAGTCACTAGAACAGTGTCCAGACAGAAAGGGGAAGGCTGTTACCAAAGTCAGAGCAAGTAGCAAGGCGAGAATCCAGGTGGGCAAGAAAAAAATCAAAGCATAGGTAATAATCAGGAGCAGCAGATAAGGATCTGAGATGAAGAGACAGGAAAATCAAAGTAAGAAACCTGAACACCATTCGGTGAATCAGATACAGAAGCAAAGTGGAAGACCTGGATTATAGACCTTGTGGGCTTCCTAAGCCTTAGCCTCTTAAGTTCATAAAATAAAGAATGAGGTCGCAATTAAGGCAAGTTTCTGGAATATATGCTTTGAGAGTCATATTATAACATGATAGAGATTAATAATCTTGCTAAAAATGCTACTCAAACACAAAGGATGGAAAAAAGGTATTAGTTCTGCTTGTATTTACTGAGTCACTTAATATCCTTCTCTGTTAACACTTAAAACTTTGTCTCATCTGGCTTTGTCTCATCTAAAAAGTAGAGAAGACAAATTTTTAAAAGATGGGATTTACAGCATTATTCAACTCAGAGGATCCTAACCACTTAAGAGAATTATTAAAGTATTCTCCATTATTTCATTACATATACTTACAGAACTCTGCTCATCACAGACACCAGAACTCTATCTAGGGCAGCATCCCACCCTCCACAAAGCCTTAGGTATCAGATTCAAGGTTGTGTGAACTGCACACCCTACTGCCATGGTCAGCAACTTTGAGATCTGTGCTCCTGTTCCTCCCAACACTGTCCTCAAACCATGCTAATAATGTAACATTCATAACAATTATAAATAGTTGCTTCATTTGGTTCTCACAACAAGCCTCATTCCATTAACAAATGAGGAAATCAAGGTACAATGATTACATGGCTTGATCAAAAGAACACAACAAACAGAACTGAGATTCAAACAGAGGTTGTACCCACAGACTGCATGACCATAAATTATGACAAAGCATGAAATATTTAGCATCTGTCCCTTTGTATAAGTGTATAAGCCAACTAGTCCTAAACAATTCTAGGAATTTCTGGTTTTGTTTTACGTATACTCTGAATTTTCTGATAAGTTTATATGCTCTGGTTCTGGGAAATCGAAGCTTGGATACTAAAATCACAAATGTTTAAGTCTGTTGTCTTTTTACCCAAAAATTTTATCTGAAAACGACGCCATACTTCAATTTTTTTAAAAAAATCATGTATATATTTTTAGGCTCCACGTAGATCCCACAGTATAGGTCTCTGATATTTCACTTTGCATAATGCTCTTGAGGTCCATCTGATATATTGCCAAAAATTGTAAGATTTAATTCTTTTATACAGCTAATATTAATGCTCCATTGTGTGTATATACACATACACCTGTATCCATTCATCAACTGATGGACACTTAGGCTGCTTCTGTATCTTGACTATTGTAAAAAATTTTTTCTAATGTTTTATTTTTGAGAGAGAGAGAGACAGACAGACAGCGTGAGCCAGGGACAGTCAGAGAGAGAGGGAGTACCAGAATCTGAAGCAGGCTCCAGGCACTGAGCTAGCTGCCAGCACAAAGCCTGACACGGGGCTCAAACCCATGAACCACAAGATGACAACCTGAGCAGAAGCCGGACACGCAACTGACTGAGCCACCCAGATGCCCCATTGACTATTGTAAATAATACTGCAATGAATACCATACACAAATGCGTGGTGTATTTATCTTTCCAAATTAGTGTTTTCATTTTCTTCAGATTAATACCCAGAAGTGGAATTGCTGAATTGTATGGTAGCTCTATTTTTAATTTTTTGAGAAAACTCTACATTGCTTTGCATAGTGGCTGCACATTACATTCCTATCAACAGTGCACAAGGGTTCCCTTATTTCCCATCCTCATCAACATTTGTTATTTCTAGTCTTTTCAGTAACAGCCATTCTACAGGTAGAGGTGGTATCTCGTTTTGATTTGCATTTCCCTGATGATTAATAATATAGAACATCTTTTCATTGGGGTGCCTGGGTGACTCAGTCAGTTAAGCGTCCAACTCTTGGTTTCAGTTCAGGTCATGATCTTGCACTTCGTGGGTTCAAGCACCCCGCTGGGCTTCATGCTGGCTGTGCAGAGTCTGCTTGGGATTCTCTCTCCCCTACTACTCTGTTGCTCCCCTGCTCATGCATGACATCTCCCAAAATAAACTTAAAACACACACACATGCACAACTTTTCATCTACCTGGTAGCCATCTGTAGGTCTTCTTTGGGAAAATGTCTGCCCATTTTTTATTAGACTATTTTTTAGTTTGATATAATCCAACTTATTTACTTTTGCTTTTGTTTTCAGGTTCAAAAATCAACACCAAAATCCTATGTCAAAGAGCTTACTGCCTACATTTTTTTCTAGGAGTTTTGTGGTTTCATGGTTTAATCCAAGTCTTTAATCTATCCTGGATTAATTTGTGTATGATGTGAGATAATGATCCAATTTCATCCTTTTGCAGGTGGTTCTCCAATTTTCCCAGCATCATTTACTGAAGAGTATCCCTTCTTCACTGTAGATTCTTGACTCCTTTATTATAAATTGACTGTATATGCAGAGCTTTATTTCTGGGCTCTATATTCTGCCCCATTGACCAATGTTTGTTTCTATGCCAATACCACACTTTTAAAGTTACCAGAGCTTTGCAACATATAGTTTGAAATCCGGGAATGTGATGTCTCCAGCTTTGTTCTTTCTCAACCTTGTTTCAGCTATTCTGGGTCTCCTATGGTTCAGATAAATTTTAAGACTATTGTATTTCTGTGAAAAGTGCCATTGGAATTTTGATAGGGATCACACGGACTCTGTAATATTGCTTTGGTTAGTATTAATTCTTCTAATCCATGAACATGAAATACTTTCCATTTGTTTGTGTCTTTTTTTTACATCTTATAGTTTTCAATTATTGGCCTTTCCCCTTGGTTAAATTTATTCGTACGGATTTTATTGTTTTTGATACAATTGTAGTTGGAATGGTTTTAACTTTTCTGATTAGCATATAGAACGTGCAAGATTTTTGCGTACTAATTTTGTATCCTGCAACTTTACTGTGGTAGTTCTAACAGTTTTCTGGATGGGTCTTTAAGGTTTTATATATATATCATCTTCAAGCAGTGACCGTTTTACTTTTTTCTCTTCAATTTGGATGTCTTTTACTTCTTTTACTGGCTTAACTGCTCTGCCTAGAATTTCCAATACTGTGTTGAACAGAAGTGGCAAGAGTAAGCATGCTTGCCTTATGCCTGATCTTAGTGTGAAAAGGTGAAAGCTTTTCCTTTAAGTAGGATGTTAGCTGTGAGCTTGTCCTACAGGACCTTTATGATGTTGAGGTATGTTCTCTCTGTACCCATTTTGTTGAGAGTTTTTACCATAAATGGATGAATTCTTTTGAATATTTGTTCTGCAACTATTGAGATAAAAATTTTTATATCCTTCATTTTGTTAATGTGGTATATCACACTGATTTGTGGATATTGAATCATCCCTGAAATAAATTCCACTTGGTCATGATGTACAATCCTTTTAATGTATTGTTGAATTTGATTTGCTAATGTTGAGGAGATCTGCATTTATGTTATTAGGAATACTGGCCTTTCTTTTCTTGGGCCATTCTTGTCTGGTTTTTGTATCAGGGTAAAGCTGGCTTCATAAAATGAGTATGGATGAGTTCACTCTAATTTTTGGAAGAGTTTGAGAAGGACTGGGATTAATTTTTCTCTTTGAAGGTTTGGTAGAATCCACCAATGAAACCATCTGGTCCTAGGTTTTTGTTGTTGGGAAGTTTTTGATGACTAGCAAGGAGACCAAATCCATCTGTCTGGATTTTTTATTTCATCATCAATATTTCTTATAGGCTGTAAATTTGTTAGATATAATTGTTCATAGTAGTCTCTTACTATCCTCCGCCTTTCTATGGCATCCAGTGTAACATCTGTTTCATTTCTGATTTTATTTGAGTCCTTTTTGGTGAGTCTAAGCTGAAGGTCTGCCAATTACTTTTCAAAGAACCACCTCTTAGTTTCATTGTCTTTTTAGTCTCTATTTCACCTATTTCTGCTCTAATCTTTGTTATTTCCTTCTGTCCACTAACTTTGGGTTTCATTTGTTCATTTTCTAGTTCCTTAAAGTGTAAAGATAGGTTGAGAATGGTTTCTTGGGCAGGCTTACCTCTGTGAACGTCCCTCTTATTCTCTATAAATGTAGAACTATATAGTACTATTAAATACATTTCTCTGCTCATCTAATTACGTAATGATTTGTCATTGCTACTAAGTTATCAATTATGAGTACTATCCAGGATTTTATATATCATTACTTTATACCCACACAATCCTGTCAAGTAGGTGCTAATATTCCCTTTAGAGAGGTATCAGAGAAGCTTAACTTGTCAAAGATCATTTGTCCAAGTAAATAAATGGTTGGACTAAGACTGAAAGCAGGCATGTGTATTTCTAAAGCCCATGCTCCTATACATCACTGCCTCCCCTGAATCATGGAACCCTTCCTCCTTACCCTTGTCTGAATCTATAACCACACTGTCTTACTCTAACCTACTTGGACTTCTGGCCGCTATTGAAAGGATATCAAGCACTCACTTTAGCATATATATTAAAATTGGAACCCTATAGAAAAAATTAACACAGTCCCTGCACAAAAATGACCTACAAACTCTTGGAATGTTTTTTTTTTTCCTGCTTATCTTGACAAAAACAAACACTGAAAGGGTGAGCCAGAAATTAATGAAAATGATTACTTATAAGGAGTGGGAGAAATGAGTAATGGGATAGAGGGCTATGGGAAAGTGACAGATCTCTGAAAGTCTTTTAATATAGTTTTAACTTTTGAATCATGTATTTTATTTATTCAGAAAAAATTAGAACATGATGGGGAGAAAACTCAATTCAAAGAGAAGTGGATTCAATAGTATTTCAAATGACTAACAATCACCTAGTGGGGAAAGGGGCAGGAAAGAACCCATTCCAAGTAACCCAAATAGAATACTCTGTATGTGTGTGTACATGCATACTAATCTTGAACTCTTAATAGGTTTTTCATAATATGGGTATTGCAATCCTGAAACTATTTTGCATATATTGTAGGACTAAGCAAATGAGTAAATATTTTAATTATTTTAAAAAATATTTTAATAGGGGTACCTGGGCAGCTTAGTCAGTTGAACAACCAACTCTTGGCTTCAGCTCAGATCATGATCTCCTGGTTTGTAGGTTTGCACTCCACATCAGGCTCTACACTGACAGCACAGAACCTGCTTAGGATTCTCTCTCTCTCCCGTTCTCTCTGCCCCTTCCCCACTCCTGCTCTCTCTCAAACTTTTTTTTTTAAAAAGTATTTTAATGGGGGGAGCCAAGGAAGAACCCTATGGGGCAGAATTAAAATTGGAGGCATAATTTTGAGTCCATTACTTCTAAAATATGTTTTCTAACTCCATCTCTGAAAAGACCTAGAAACAATGACACTTCAGTGACAATGAAGGAATACAACTAGCATCCAGATCTTGATTTTGAAATATCAATCCTCACTAAAAACAAAAGCACAGCTCCATGAAGAAATGGTTGATTCCAGGCCTGGGAAAAGATAAAAGATGAACCTAGAACACTGTGTTGTGCCAGAAAAGAAGAACTGCTTAATAAATGATCAGAGACATGTCAAAGGATACAGAAGCCAGCTGAAAGATTCCTGAAGACCAAATCTCATGTCATCTGAGCAAAAGCAACACTTGTGAACTATAAAACCATTAAATGAGAAATCATGTATCCATGCTGATAAAAAAAAAAACTGTGCCACTTTTTTGTTTTTACAACAGAATGTTTTCAATATGTAAGAAATGATGGAATTTTTTTAAAGTTTGCCATTTTCTAAAAATTTTTTAATATTTTATTTACTTTTGAAAGAGAAAGAGCATGAGCAGGGGAGGGTCAGAGAGAGAGGGAGACACAGAATCTGAAGACAGTCTCCAGGCTCTGAGCTAGCTGTCAGCACAGAGCCTGACGCGGGGCTTGCACCCACGAACCGCAAGATCATGACCTGAGCCGAAGCTGGACGCTCAACCAACTGAGCCCCCTAGGCACCCAAAAGTTCACCATTTTGAGACCATTATAGTAAAAATCAACTCAGGCAAAATTAGTCAACAAATATTAAACCTGTGAGATGCAAGTAGGAAAATGATATTTTTAAAATCTCTAAGTTTCTCCCCACAATTATTAATGGAAAAGGAAAATGTAACATTGCAATGAAGACTGGCAGACACTACACCTTAGATAAGTGACAAACGTCATAAGGAAGCTAACAAAATGCACCTTCCCATGTGGTACACCAGAGGGACACACTTTTGATCTAATTTTTCTACCAAAAATACATAATCCATTTCTCACACTGAGAAACATGAAAGAAGCCTGAATTGAGGGACATTCTATGAAAAACTGAGGGATTATTCTAAAGACAACTAAAAGAACAGGACAATTAAATAAAATTCATGACTCTGGATTATACCTATAAAGGAAGAGAAAAATGCTACAGAGGCTATTAGACAACTGATAGAAATGCAATATGGACATTAGTTTAAAATTATTTTATCAATATTAGATTTTCTGAATTTCACAATTGTACTGTAGTCGTACAGAGAAAAACCCTGTGCTTAGTAACTACATTCTGAAATACTAAGGGCTAAATGGGAATATATGCAATCCACTTTTTCAAATGGTTCTGAAAAATTATATCTATTTGCATAAATGTATACATGTACACATACACGTGTGTATATTAGGCCAGAACAGCAAATGTGACAAATGATAAAAATTGGAGAAATGGGTAGAGGGTATTATGGAAGTCTTCTGTTTTATTACAATCTTTCAGTAAATTTTTAAATTTACCCCAGTTTTTAAAAAGTCATATTAATCGTATCCATTTCTCTTTTAAGTTGAATTATATGTCAGCAGTTTGGCACATGCTCCGCTTTCTCTCTGCCATCACATTCTGTCTCCACAGGACTAGTGACTAGTACTAAGGCAGCCACATGTTCAAGGAGACATTAAAAAAGAAAAAAAAAAAAACTCTGAACATCAGAGGTTAAGATCTAAAAACTCCATGTATGTTTGCAAAACTTCTAAGCCCTTCCTGCTGACATTAGAAAGGATTGCTGCATGTGCCTCATGTCCTGAGCTTCCCCCAGATAATCCCACATGACTTTCCTAACTCACGATTTTCCATTTGATCACCCACTCAACCTTCAGCAGTCATATCTTTTGCAGAGCTAAAAATAGCCATTCTATCAAGTGGGAAGTTAAATAAAGTACTATTTACAGTTAAGAAGACGGCTTCCCTAAGACTTGTTTTAAATGACAATGCATCAGCAAAGAAAAGATCTGGACAAAACAAAAACCCAAAACATGTTCTGTTGCATGAAGTTTGTAACTAATTCTTAGTGAAGTGGATAGGAGTGCCAGATCTAGAGTCAGATCTCCTAAATTCAAATTCTGAATTTTTCTGCTACATAACTTTTAAAACGAGCTACTTAATCTCCCTTATCCTGTTTCTACATCTGTAAAACAGAGGTTGATAACAGTACCTACCCACAGGTGAATCTCCCAGACATCATGTTCAACAAGAAAATCCAGAAACAACAGAGTACATAATATAGGAGTCTACTTACAGAAGGTTCAAGAACAAGCAAAACTATGGTGATAGAGGTCAGAATAGTGGTTACCTTTGTAGGAGAAGCATATTGCCTGAGAAGCAGTACAAGGGAGACTTCTGGGTGGTGGAAATAAAGTTTCCCTTGATCTGAGTGGTGTTACACGGGTATGAGTACATTAAGCTGAACATTAAAGATCTGTTATACCTTGGGGTGCCTGGATGGCTCAGCCAGTTAGGTGCCTGACTCTTGATTTTGGCTCAGGTCATGATCTCATGGTTTGTGAATTCAAGCCCCACGATGGGGTCCCCGCTGACCTGCACAGTCAGCCTGCTTGGGATGCTCCCGTTCCCTCTCTCTCTGCCCCTTCTCTGCTCATGAGGGTGTGCACTTTCCCTCTCTCAAAATAAACTTTAAAAAATTTTGTTATACCTCAACAAGAAAAAACAGTACCAATGGAATGATTGAGAATTAAATGAGAAAATGTATGTCGAGTGCCTAGTACATAAGCATTCAACTGAAGTTAGTTGTTACACAACTGCTAATAGAACTGTTTAAGAGGTAAGCCTACTTTTTTTCCCCACACCTCAGTTTTAGTTTTTCATACTATCTCAAACTTCCTTCTCTTGCCTTTACAGCTCTATATTGCTCTATTTGTATTTTTATGTTTTTTAACATTTATTCATTTTTGAGAGAGAGAGATGGAGTGGGGGAGGGGCAGAGAGAGAGGGAGACACAGAATCCAAAGCAGGCTCCAGGCTCTGAGCTGTCAGCATAGAGCCTGATGAGGGCTCAAACCCATGATAGGTGAGATCATGACCTGAGCCGAAGTCAGACACTTAACCGAAGTCAGACACTTAACCGAAGTCAGACACTTAACCGAAGTCAGACACTTAACCGAAGTCAGACACTTAACCGAAGTCAGACACTTAACCGAAGTCAGACACTTAACCGAAGTCAGACACTTAACCGAAGTCAGACACTTAACCGAAGTCAGACACTTAACCAACTGAGCCACCCAGGCGCCCCTATTTGTATTTAAATAAAGGAATTCTATAGTTTAGAAAAGTTTGAAGATTTTTTTTTAAGTTTCTTTATTGAGAGAGAAAGAGAATGAGCGCGAGAGAGAGCACGCGCGAGTGTGGGCACCAGGGCGGGAGGAACAGGGAGAGAAGGAGAGAAAGAGAGAGAGAATCCCAAAGAGGCTCCACAATGTCAGTACACAGCCCAACGTGGGGCTTGAACTCACAAACCATGAGATCATGACCTGAGCCAAAGTCAAGAGTGGGACACTTAACTGACTGAGTGGCCCTGGGGCCCCTGAAGAATATTTAAGACATAAGAAGTTGTCAAAAATATTTTGGAGCGCCTGGCTGGCTCAGTCAGCAGAGCATGCAAGTCAGTCTCTGGGTCGTGAGTTCCAGACCCATACTGGGCACATAGATTACTTAAAATATATGTATGTGTGTGTGTGTGTGTGTGTGTATACATATATATAAAAATATGTGTATGTATACACACACATACATATATGGACACCTGGGTGGCTCACTAGGTTGTGCATCCAACATTTGATGTGGCTCAGATCTCTGGTCTTGAGTTCAAGCCCTGCGATTGGCTCCACATTGGGCATGGAGCCTACTTTAAAAAAAAAAAAAAAATTGGGGAGTGCCTGGGTGGCTCAGTCAGTTGAGCGTCTGACTCTTGATTTCAGCTCAGGTCATGATCTCATGGTTCATGGAATCCAACCCCACATCAGGCTCTCCACTGGCAGCATGGAGCCTGCTTGGGATTCTCCCTCTCTGCCCTACCCCAACTTGCACGGGCTCTCTCAAAATATATATGAAATAAAATCTTTTAAATTTATTTATATTTATATTTTTATAATATATTTATATATTTACATATTTATATTTATATGGATATATTATACATGGATAATGAGTGGGCACCAGGGTGTGGTTTTCCTTTTCAAGTTCTAAATTCTAAAGGAAGCTTAAACTGAAGGGAAGAAATTCAAATAAAGGGTAAACAAAAAATGAAGTCTTCGAAACATGTTTTAAATGACACCTTACCAATCCATGCCTGTTGAGCCAGTTCTCACTGTTAAGATCATTTCTTCGACTTGGCAGATTTTCTTAAAAAATAACTATGACCTGAGGGTAATATTTAAGACTTACCTTTATAAAAGCATAGCCAGTACCATTATCTGTAATGGTGAGACCAAGTGAATCCTCAGATTTATGTACATTCACCTCTTTTTTGATCCCTTTCACATGGGCAAATATGAAATCTTCAAGACCTATTTGTGATCCTAAAAGTCTTTCCATATCAACTTTAGGTGTGTTTAAAGTGCAATATAAGATCTGTAAGAAAGAAAAAAAATAGGTCAGTTCAGTTTCCATCAAGAAAACATTCTGGTTATTAGGGTATTTGAGTGAAATAGTCAATTTGTGATAGAAGAAGTTACATCATTAACATTGGGTAATATATATGGAGCATTTCCTATAGGCAAGGTTCTATATCAAACAATTTACAGTCATGATCTCATTAGATCGTTACAATGACTTTATAAATACATTATCGTTTCTAAATTACAGATGAGGAATTTGAGGTTTAGTGAAAGAAAGTAATTGGCGTAAGGTCATAAAGCCAGTATTTGTCAAGAGCATGATTCTCAGTTTAGATCTCACCAACTTCAAAGTTGGCATTACCTGCCATTTACAATGCTAAAATCAAAAGTTATGTTCCCAAAGGCAAGGCCACGACATGTATGCCACAATGAAATTATAGGCAAGTCTATTTATCTTACATTATAATGCTTGAGAAAATTAATGAATGAGGAATAAAATAAAGGAGTCTAAAACATACCTTTCAGACTCACTAATCCAAACCCTTAATTTTCTTGAGTATATACAACAGAGAAACATTTCAATATAGCAGTTTTATTCCAAAAAGGCTAAGTCCTCACTTTCAACCCTGTCCCTGGATCCCTAGGTTTCACACCATTCCTGATTCTCACTGGAACGTAAGCCTTCTCACATCCATCAGCCTCATGAAGTTCAGGAATGATGCAGCTACTACTTATTAAATGGCTCTTTAAGCCATATCAGAATGTGTCTGACTGGAAGCACTCTCTCTGTTCTACAACTAAAAGGTCCAGCATGGTCAGCAAAATTCTGACCAAATCTCAGAAGTATATGAAAGGAGCTACTGAGGAGGACAAGAGGCAACTGCGTATAAAAGAATCAAGGCTTACGAAGAAACAACTGCTGTCCTACCCTTTCCCCTTTTCATCTGTGGGGAGCTGTGCTAATTGGTGGACCTTTGATTTAACCCTTTGTGTTCCTGGGCAGGGAAGAATATATTTAGCTTTATAATTAGTAAGTTTTTGTGAAATATTCTAGTGTAAGAATTGTATTATTCATAGGGAAAAAGGAAGTCCTTTAAGAAAGGTTATTCTAACTGTGAAATCAATGGTATAATTAGTCCACTGAAAAAAGTAATAGTGTGGGTAGAGGGACAAGGTAACATGCACGGCGAACAGTTTTTCTGATTTCCTTTCTCAAAAGGATGGGCAGTAGAGAAACAGTTTTGTTATGTATTGTTCCCAACAGTGAATCTGCTAATGGCGTTCATAGTGGATACCAGCACCATTAATATAAAAGCAACTTACCAGTTACAAAATAAAATATTAAAACAGAATGACAACGTAATAGGGCAGGAGAAAAGCCCCAAAAAGGAAATCCCACACAAAGTGAACTTCTAGTTACTAATCTGCTTCCTTTCTTTCAATTTTTCCACATTTCACTGCAAAGCAAATATTAGATTTCCTGTAGGTATGACCTTTTTCATTGTGCTTCCTCCCCTACAGAACAATGTTGCATTCCAGACAACCAAAAGCTTGCAGGCAAGGCATTTTCTTTTTCCTGGAAGGAGTGGAGCCAGCTACATCCTTCACAGAACAGAGCTCCACAAGAAGTTGTGTTGAAAACCTGCATGAGATGACATGATACTCTACATGGAAAACCCGATCGACTCCACCAGAAGCCTACTAGAACTGATCCATGAATTCAGCAAAGTCGCAGGGTACAAAATCAACGTACAGAAATCGGTTGCATTTTTATACACCAATAATGAA
>CM053570.1:39327295-39473478 GCA_028646485.1 Cryptoprocta ferox
AAAGGGAGCATTTTCTCCAGCTTTTAAGGGATACTTACATATTCATTTAGTTCATTCCATCTGTTTTCTTCTGGTCTAAATGTGGTCTCTTGAGTAGATGTCCCTAATAGAAGAACACTCTGTGATGAGATGAATGTTTTCTGTATTTGGAATTTAGATTTCTTTTTTTATTTTAAATTAAACATTAGTGCCATAGTAAAAAAAAAAAAAAAGAAAAAAAAAAAGAAAACCTGCATGAATGTAATGGTCACTGAGGCGTAGAGTGCAAGCCCTCTGCCTCAGCAAGTAACTAAAGCTCACTGACTTCAGGTCAGTTCTCCACGGGAGAATAAAACTCTAACACTCATATGATCTCAATGCACAACTCTCAGTAAGTAGATCTGTAAGTTCATGATAAAGGGCTAGAAATTGAAACCCATCCTCACTGAAAAATAAGTGATATGCCACTTTCTAAATGCTACAAAGTTCTTGTTTATTCATTCATCCATCAATTATCTATTAAACATCTGCTTTTTGCCAGGTTCTGTGCTGCACACTGGGTATGTACAAATATGGACAGTCCCTATACAACAAGGTAATCCCAGGCTCATACACTCCACTAAGGTAGAGTAAGGCAAGATGAGTCAACTGGAATAGATCAAAAGCCATGAATATTTAAACCAAAAGGAACCTCAAATACCTATCTTAAGCTTTCCTACCTTCATTCATCTATTTTATTTCCTTTATTCCAAAATCCAAAATACCTGCCCTTGGAGAAGGGAGAGCCTCTGGATCCAGGCTTCCCTAAAGACAATCAGTAGTAGACACTGAAGTCACCCACTCTTTTCCCCTCCTAACAAAATACTCAGATATCAAGTATCTATAACTCTTATGTGCTTTGGAGGAAAATGGCTCACATCGCCTATTCTAGACATAAGATTTAAACTAGTATAAGTGGTAATTTAGGAGTAGGCATGTGGCCCAATCTTGGCCAACAAGACATGGAAGGAAGATGTCCAAGAATCTTCAGGAAATTTTTTTAATTTTAAGAAACATACAGTAAAAGACAATCCTTTCCTTCTCTGGATGCTGCCTTATCTGTAGATGGTCTGGGAACTTCCACAGCCATCTTACTACCAAGAAAGAAACCAGTGCCAAGAATGGCAAAGCAGAGAGATGGAGTAAACCCCAACATTGGGGAGTTGCTCTGTTCACCAACTCCAGAGCTCACTCTACTCCTTTTATGTAATTATTTTAGCCAATTTTAGCAAGTAGTTTTATGCTTGCAGTTGAAAACATCCTGATATACAGTCCTATCCCAAAATATTTAGTTACACAAACCAATAATTTCACCAACCCATTTTAGATTAGATTGTTGTTTTCAACTAAAAAGATGCCAGATATAAAAATACAAAATATAGTAATTATAATTCTTCAGTTTAAAAGTTCTTTCTAGAGGGAGGGAGACAAAGCATGAGAGACTCTTGAATACTGAAAAACTGAGGGCGGAAGGGGGAGAGGGGAAGGGGAAGGGGGGTGATGGTCATGGAGGGGTGCACTTGTGGGGAAGAGCACTGGGTGTTATATGGAAACCAACTTGACAATAAAGTTAAAAATAAATAAATAAAATAAAAGTTCTTTCTAGGGGTGCCTGGGTGGTTCAGTCAGTTGAGTGTCCAACTCTTGATTTCTGCTCAAGTCACAATCCCGGGGTCGGAAGATCAAGCTCTGTGTCGGGCTCCACACTGAGCATGGAACCTGCTTGGGATTCTCTTTCCCTCTGTTCCTCCCCTTCTTACTCTAAAATATAAAAAAAATAATAAAATAATAAAAGTTCTTTCTACCTTCTATCCCAATTTATCCTTAAACTCAATGAGGTAGCTGGTGAATTATGTTTCTTTTATTAAACTGAGATACTATGCATTCTTATCCTAATTTCACATCCTGTCTCTTCTATCAAAACTTTCAGGCACAGGGCGCCTGGGTGGCTCAGTTAGTTGAGTGTTCCAACTCTTCAGCTCAGGTCATGATCTCACAGTTAGTTGGTGGGATCGAGGCACGTGTTGGTCTGTGTGCTAAAAGCACAGAGCCTGCTTGGAATTCTCTCTCCCCCTCTCTCTGCCCCTTCCTGCTTGGAATTCTCTCTCCCCCTCTCTCTGCCTCTTCCCTGCTTGTACTCATGCTCTCTCTTGTTCTCTCAGTAAATAAGCAAACATTTAAAAGGAAAAAATTTCAGGCACAGAAAAAGTGGCTCTCCCTTACTTCCAATATCAGCAAAATAAATCTCCAAGACGAACTATTTCATCCTTAAAATGGTTGTTAGAAAAGAAAATAAAAACAAAAAACAGATTAAGAAGTAAGAGACTTGGGGTGCCTGGCATGCAACTCTTAATCTGTGTCCTGAGTTCAAGCCTCACGCTGGGTGTAGGGATTATTCTTAAAAATAAACTTATGGGGTTCCTGGTTGGCTCAGTCAGTTCAGCATCCAACTTCAGCTCAGGTCATGATACCACAGTTTGTGGGTTCAAGCCCCACGTCAGGCTCTGTTGACAGCTCAGAGACCGAAGCCTCCTTCTGATTCTGCATCTCCTTCTCTCTCTGCTCTCACCCTCCCCCGCCCTCCACTCACATGGTCTCTTGAAAATAAACATTAAAATTTTTTTTTTCAAATAAGCTTAAAAAAAGGGGTAGGAGACTTGAACCTAATCCCAATTTTGTACTCTCAGTGACCTCAGTCAAATCATTTGACCTCCCTTGTCCTTGTGTACATCATGGCATTAGTAAAGTTGGTGTACTCACACACTTGTTACAAAAACTCTGTGAGAGACTACATATATAAAGTACTTCTTAAACTAAAAAGCTCTTTATAGAGATTATTATTCCTGGAATATAAGTGTTTCTTGAACAGTAATGTTTACACCTATGCTTGAAAGCTGCTTAAGTTGCAGGAGTTTTCCTGAAGAGATCAGATTTTGCTCCTTCTTAAGGTCATCAACAGGATGGATTCCTTTTCTCCCATAAATTACATTATCTTCAACTTTGTTGTTAAAGAATAACTCATGGAGGGGTGCCTGGGTGGCTGTCAGTTAAGTGTCGGACCTTGGCCCAGGTAATGATCTCAACCTTGTGGTTCGGGAGTTCAAGCCCCACATTGGGCTCCATGCTGACAGCTCAGAGCCTGGATCCTGCTTCGGATTCTGTGTCTCCGTGTGTCTCTGTCTGTCTGTCTGTCTCTCTCTCTCTCTCTCTCTCTCTGCCCCTCCACCCACTCGTGCTGTCTGTATCTCTCAAAAATAAACAAACATTAAAAAATAAGTAAAAGAGAGGCACCAGGGTAGCTTAGTTGGTTAAGTGTCCAACTTCGGCTCAGGTCATGATCTCACAGTTCATGGGTTTGAGCCCGCATTGAGCTCTGTAATGATAGCTTGGAGCCTAGAGCCTGCTTCAGATTCTGTTCCTCCCTCTCTCTCTGCCCCTCCCTCGCATGTGCACTCTCTCTCAAAAGTAAACATTTTAAAAATAATAACTCATGGACAGTATTCTTATCGTTGACTGTATTTAAATTGCTATCTTCTGGTTATCATGTGGTTATGATTATTCACCCTTAAAACTCAATAATGGCAAGAAAAGTCTGAACAACTATGTAGTCGCTAATATAGATTAATATTATCTTTTCTCTCCATTTGATACTTTATTAACCTTATTCACAAGGTACATTATAAACAGTTTGTCATTGGTGTTTCAAAAGATATTCTGGCCCACAAACAGTTTATAAATCTCTCCAAAAACATATCAAGTGCATTTTTTTTAATCCAGGAAGTCCATTTCCAACTTTTTGTTTAATGCTTTCCTTAAACAGGAACTGAGTTAGTCAAAGATTCCACATGTTCCAAAGATCTCTGGAAGAAATACAGGCTTGTGTAGCTGGCATTAGATTATTTGTTAATGTGATTTTAAATATAAGCAACTGGAATCATTACCTCTTGAGGTTTTCTAAAGTAGCAGTATTAATATTTTAAAACATCTACTTTCCTACATCTCAATCTACCACAAATCTTTCTACAGATTTTCTAGAAATATCCATGTTATTACAGAAAATAAAAAGTACATAAAGACAAATCTAATATAAGTAAACCACATTTTTTTTTAATTTCCTTAAGTAATCTCTACCCTGAAAATGAAGCTTGAACTCCTAACTGAGATCAAGATTTGCATGCTCTACCAACTGGGCCAAGCCAGGCACCCTAACTAAACCATACTTTCATCAGGAGTTAATACTTTATCTTTACACATAAGAACACTGCTTGGATTGTTCCCTTTGTTAATGACTATGTTATTTATCTGGGCTGTCCTCAGTTTCTAAGTCTCAAAGACTTTTTCTTCAATGAGAGAAAAGATTGTTTTAACTCCATCTGATTAACTGCCCTTAAAATAGCAGGAATTAGGGCCACCTGGGTAGCTCAGTAGGTTAGGCATCTGACTTGGGCTCAAGTCATGATCTTGAGGTTCGTGAATTTAGGCCCCGTGTTGGGCTCTGTGCTGACAGCTCAGAGCCTGGAGCCTGCTTCAGATTCTTTGTCTCCCTCTCTCTTTGCCCCTCCCCTGTTCACACTCAGAAAGTCTCTCAAAAATAAACATTTTAAAAAATGTCTTTTATGTAGAAGGAATTAAAAACAACCTGAGGGGTGCCTTAGTGGCTCACTCTGTTAAGCATCCAATTCTTGATTTCAGCTCAGGTCATGATCTCATAGTTTGTGGGATCAAGCCCGGCATCAGGCTCGGTGCTGACAGTGTGGAGCCTGTTTGGGATTCCCTCTCCCTCTCTCTCTCTCTCTCTCTCTCTCTCTGCCCCTCCCCTGATTGCACGCTCTCTCTTGCTATCAAAAATAAATAAAACATTAAAAAATATAATATCAGGGTGCCTGGGTGGCTCAGTCAGTTAAGCATCTGATTCTTGGTTTTGTCTCAGGTCATAAATCTCATGGTTTGGGAGATCAAGACCCACTTCGGGCTCCAACAGTGCAGAGCCTGCCTGGGATTCTCTCTCCCCCTCCCCCACTCACACACTTTCTAAATACATACATACACACATACAAACAAACACAACCTGAAACTAAGAACAAAATTAATCCGGGGCAGGGGTGGGGGGGAGGGAGGGGAAAGATTACCCACTTACTTTGAGTGCTTGAATAGAAGGGAGTAGCTTTAGCCAAGCCAGTGACAATATTCTTATTCAAAACTCTTCCACAAAGCTCTCAAGGTCTTATGGTTCCCCCAAAATATGTCATGTGATACATTTATCAAATAACTTCTATAACTCAATTCTCCAATTACGGTCATGAACTAGGGCACCTGCTCATCCCTCTTAACCATACACAGTTTGAATACTGGCTCCCACTTCAAGTAGTAGCAAACTGAAGGAACTGAGGTGATAAGGACTCAAAGAATGGAAAAATAAAATCAAAGTAAAGGTCCAAGAAACATTATGTGTACCAGGTACTTTCACATATTACCTTCTTTAATCCCTACAGCATTTCTAAGTGAGAGATATTACCTTCCCCCTCTTTTAACAAACTAAAAAATAAAGGCTAGAAATGGCACTACTTGCAACAATTTATGGACAGACCTAGGGGCATTATACTCTACTAAGATAAATCTGACGGAGAAAGACAAATATTGTATGATCTCACTTATAGGTGAAATCTAAAACAAACCTCAGATACAGAACAGATTAGTGCTTACCAGAAGCAGGGGGAGCAGGGTGGGCAAAATAGGTGAAGGTGGTCAAAAGGTACAAACTTCCAGTTATAAAACAAACAAGTCCTAAGAATGTGATGTACAGCACAGCACCTGTAGTTAATACTATACTGTAGATTTGAAAGTTGCTAAGAGATCTTAGAAGTTCTCATCACAAGAAAGTATAACTATTTGTGTTGACGGAGGTTAACTGGATATCATGGTGGTCATTTTGTTATATACAAATACTGAAACCTTATAATTTAAATATTTCATGTATACATCTCCAAAAAATAAAGAAAAGGCTTAGAGAGATAAAATGGGTTATTTAGGGTCACATCAGTAGTATTTGGTGCACATGAGATTCCAACCCTGGATATCCAACTCCAAGTTCTTTTCCCTGAAGCGTTACTGCTCTTGACATCTAATACCTGCACCGAGAGACATCTAAGTTACTGATCACTTCCCAAGGCATTAGTTCAACTAAACCTTGTGAGTCAGGTCCTGAGGCCAGGCATAACTGCAGCCGGGACAAGGAGAAAACCGGCTCAGACTCACTAGGTGATCTATCTAAGGTCACATAGCTAATGAATGACAATCAAAATGGGAATTCAAACTTCTAGGTTTTTTTCTAACCCATGATACTATAATTGTGCTGTAACCAAACTCAGCTTCGAATTTTTTTTTAAATGTTCATTTATTTTGAGAGAGAAAGAGAGAGGACAAGTGCATGTGCAAACAGGGGAGGGGGCAGAGGGAAAGAGAGAATCCCAAGCAAGCTCCACATTCAGCACAGAGTCGGACATGGGGCTCAATCCCATAACATCACAAGATCACGACCTGAGCCAATATCAAAAGTCAGACATTCAACCGACTCAGACACCCTGGTGCCCCTCAGCTTTGAATTTAAAATGCAGGCAGAAACTATACATTTTTTTTTTTGCTCTATATAGAGCCAAATACTATTTATCTAATAAACCACCACTTCCTAAAAGGAGTTAGAAATCTGCAAAAAGGAGCAATTTGTAATTGATTTCAAAAAATCAAACATATTATGATTAGTAAATATCAGTATTAACACATTGTTTGATTTACTATAATTTTTAAGTTTATTTTGAGAGAGAGAGAGAGAGAGAGAGAGAGAGAGAGAGAAGGAAGGAAGGGCAGAGAGAGAATCTCAAGCAGGCTCCACCACAGAGCCAAATCCAGGGCTCGAACCCACCTTCCATGAGATCAGAAGCTTAGCCAAAATCAAGAGTCAGATGCTTAACTGACTGAGCCATCTAGGTGCCCTAAATTTACTGTAATTTTAAAATCCTTTCTTCAAGTAATTTTAAAACTAACTAGTTGCATTTCTTTCTTTGTATTATAAACAGCCATTTAAAATCTCAAGCCTGTTTTTTCCCCAGTATAAATAACACTAAATTTCTAAGATATGTTTCTAAAATATACATAGTGCCTCTTCCTTCACCTTGTCAATGACTAGAGTCATCTAGAAACAAGTTTCACAGTTTGCAAAAGATAAAATTGGCAACAAGACAGATATTTAGAAACCTGATACTGTATGCTCTATTTAGACCTTCATGAGGATATTGTACAAAGCCCTGCCTCGAACTGTGTAGAACTTTCTATAAATGATTCACTTCTAAATTAGCTGCCCTGGGTCAGCAGTGGCAAGTCTTAAATAAAGGGTGAATCATCCTTTGTACTCTTCCTTCTTTGGTACAACCACTTTTTTAGTGAGCAAAATAATAGGACAAAAATAATTTTATCAAAAAAAAGGAAAGAAAAGCAGATTTATAGTTGTTAAACTACCAAATGACTTCCCAAAGTGACCAAAAGAACATTTTCTTTTGCTAATGAAAGCTAATCAAAGCAACTATGTATCCAAGAAAGAAACTGTATCCATATCCAACTATGTATCCAAAGCAATTCTTGAAAGATAAGGTTAAAAGGATAGGGATAGGTTTTAGTCTTGCCTTTGTGGACATTACAGAAACACTAAACCAAGTAAGATAAATCAAATGTGTATGGCTATATATATCATCTTCTTCCACAATATTCTTCCAGTCAGAACTTTATCCAAGTCTAATAATGCTGCAAGGTTATGTGCCAAATTTAAAGACATCATAAATCACTGCTATTCCCCTGATCAGGTGCTGTCTCAAATTTTCCAGCTTTCTAAACCTACTTATCTTCTTAAAAGATTCCTCCTATTTGATACTTGAAAAAGAACATAAAAAGGCAAAGACACTACAACAAGGAGATATTTTGAATCTGAGAGCAGTGTAGTAGAGTGGTTTGCTAAGTATTATAAATTATAATAAAGATTTAGAATTAAACTTTCCAGTTTACCAAATAATTTATCCAAATTTGTAAAGTATGGGCATTATATCCCCAAAAGGTCCCTAAATCAAAATTTTAAAATATGTTTGCCAGAATGTCCATGGAGCACTGTGTTCCTATTAGCCCAGGCAGCAGACTTACAACCCTTACAATGAAATGTCTATAAGCATGCGGTATTTAAAAACCACCCAAATGGTGGACACCTGAAAAGACATTAGGTAAAGGTACAAGGTGACAGGGTGAGAGGTGATGGAGGAAAATGTACTATAGTGTTCCCTAGATGGAAGAATTGGGGGAAGACAAACCAACTGACCTTAGATACTTAAATTGCTCTTTAGCAAGTTTGAGAAGCATGGGGGGGGGGGGAAGAACACCTATAGGTAGAGTTAGTGTGACAAAAGCCCTGAATCTGGAGCACGTGTGAAGATTTTTCTAGACTCAAGTTGCTCAATTCTGAACCATCTCCCACCCCAGGGATAGAGAACCCCAAGAACCGAGACTGGATGAGGTAGAAAGGAGCTGCCAAGAAGAGAATTATGTCACAGACTCAGACACACTTAGGCACAGCCCTGGCTGGAAGACTGTCCCCTTTGCTCAGAGTCGTTTATTACTAGCTCCTGCTCCCTGTTCTAAGCAGCTTCTTCCCACCCTCTGCTTGCCAACATTACTGACATTCCTGACTATAAAACTCCTGGGACTGGAGCAGGCAGAACAGTTAAAGAGGGGAGAAGAACCCAGTAATGTCAGGAGGCTTCCCAAAGAAGTTGGCAGGCTACCACAGGGTTCCATCTTCAACTCCCAGAAATGTGTCACCAAGCAGGAGCCAGGACGAGGAGTACCAGTGTCTCCTGGCTCCAGGCTTGGTGCTGACGCTGCACCCTCACTATCTGCTTCTATTTTTATAACCACGCTATCCTCTTCCCACCCCCTTCCCTAATGCCTAATTTCACAAACTTCCATAATGCCCAGGGAAATGTCTTCTATACTGTTGGTGTTTCACTAGCAAATGTATGAAACTTTCTCATATTTTTATTCTTTCTCCTTTTCTAGTAGGCAATTTGATTATAATTAGGTGAATTCCAGTCCCAGTTTACCACTCTAGTTTGAGTCTTTTTTTTTTTTTTTTTTTTTTTAAGAGAGAGAGCGAGCGCGGGCACACACATGAAAGGGGCAGAAGGACAATCAATCTTCGCGCTGAATGTAGAGTCTGACACGGGGCTCAATCTTACAATGAAAAGATCATGACCTGAGCTGAAATCAAGAGTCTGATGTGGGGGATGCCTGGGTGGCTCAGTCAGTGGAGCATCTGACTTTGGCTCAAGTCATGATCTCACAGTTTGTGGGTTTGAGCCCTGCATCAGGATCTGTACTGACAGCTCACAGTCTGGAGCCTGCTTTGGCTTCTGTCTCCCTCTCTCTGCCCCTCCCCTGCTCGCACTCTGTCTCTCTCTCAAAAATAAATAAACATTAAAAAAAATTTTTTTAAGCCAGATGCTTTTTGGGATGAGCACTGGGTGTTGTATGTAAATGATGAATCTCGGGAATCTACCCCTGGAAACCAAGAGCACAGTGTATACACTGTATGTTAGCCAACTTGACAATAAATTAAAGAAAAAAAAAGTCGATGCTTAATCAATAAGATCCTAGGAGACTTAATGTGACTTAATATTCACCTACCCTATTCCTTAAATATATTTTTTAAAGTGTGTATAGGTAGATAATATTGTTTAAATTTTTATTTCAGGATAGTCAACGTGGTGTTACTTTGGGCCTGATAAGGCTAGGAACCACTCGTATAAAGGAAAAGGCCTGGACTTTGGGCCCAGATAAACTTAGAGTCAAAGACAGCCCTTTAGATTGAATGACTTGAATAATTTACTTTCACTCTGAGCTCTAGTTGCCTCACCTACAGATGGCAGTCCTTTCTGGGGCTTTGGGTAGAAACCTGCCATTTCAGATAGGATAGCATACGTTAAGTGGTAACGGTAGGTATTCAACAATTCCCTTCTTGACTGAGCAGCCGGCTCTAGGTTTCAGCTCAGGTTATGATCTCACAGATCAGGAGTTCAAGCCCCGTGCACTGACAGTGCAGAGCCTGCTTTGAATTTTTGCTCTCTCCCTCTCTCCTCCCCCCCACCCCAAATAAGTAAACTTTAAGAATTCTCTTCTTCTTAGTTCTCAAGATAGGTTTCCCTTTCCCCCACTCACCTTTACATACAGGCAGAAAAATTAAGGTAGGAAAGAGAAAGTATAAAGAATACAGAAGAAGAAAGGGAGTAACAGGGATCATGACCATCACCTAATACCTAATCACACTCAGAACACACTGCTAGTATCAAATGTGAAAAGCTTCAAGAGGTTAAATTAAGATTCTGGCCCTGGAACACAAAGGATATAATGTTAATGCCAAGCACAGAAACCACTATTATACTAATGCACTACGTAGATATTCATAGTGGTTTCAAGAACAGATACAGAATTATCATTTCCTCAAACTTGTTACTGTTATATCCCTTTAAGGCCACATAAAGTTAACACTGCAATTTAAGAACCTGTGACTTTTACAGATGGAGACTATCTACAGGATCATCCTGGATTTTAGCCATAAAAAAAAAAAAAAAAAGTTGAGGGGTGCCTGGCTGGCTCAGTCAGTAGAACATGCAACTCGATCTCAGGGGTCAGGAGTTCAAGCCCCATGTTGGGGGTAGAATTGACTTAATAAAATAAAATTTAAAAAAGTTAAAACTATTCCTCTACACACGCTTTGATTATCTCCAGGAAGATTTTATTTTTAAGAATAGAAAATACACTTCCTGAATGCTTGAGTTCTTGAGCTTCTTAACCAGTACTTACAGACAGTCATATGGTTTTTGTTTGTTTGTTTGTTTTTAAGCAGGCTCCACACCCAGCATAGAGCACAACGAGGGGCTTGCTGACTTGAGCAGAGATCAAGTCAGATGCTTAACCTACTGAGTCATCCAGGTGCCCTGATGGTCATAGATTTCTAAAAACAAATAATCTATCACTGACAAGGTCAAAGGTCCCTTCTTGCTTTTCACTTATCTATAGTAGCCACAAGACCTCCCTGCTGTTAGTCATGCCCAAGCTTCAACTTCCTACTCTGCACTTTAAGCACCAAAGCCTCAGAATACTCAGCACACCCATAACAGCAGGGCTGGGGTTTCTAAGATGAGTAAGGAAAGCCAAATTTTAGATCCCAATCCAGAGAAGCAATGACAGTCATCCACCCTCAGTTAGCCAACCTCTGTTGTCTATTTCAGCAAGCATTTAGCCCAAAGCTATTTGTTAGTTACTTCTATCTTAAGTAGTTTCAAGAAACATCTTCTGTCACCTCAGATGATGGACATTTCTAAGGAGGCACAGGGAAGCAAAGAAAGAACAGGAAACCTTTTCGGAAGGCAGAAACTTCTTAGAAGTTATTTTAAATTAGCTCATCACCATTAAAAACACAGCATCAGCTCTCCCAGCACGAAGGACACTCTGGCAGCCCTCTGGGACACTGCAAAAACCCCAGTGACTGCCATTCACAGGCCTGAATCTCCTTAGGTATACGCCCTTGCCTCTGCTACTACCAGCTGTACCGAACAGATATACAGGATGCTTGAAAGAAAAGTGAAAGGAGGAGAGGTTTATAGTCACAGATATGCATGTATTTTCACACATACTTATAAATTCAGAGACTTTTTCTGGAAGGATGGTCAAGAAAGTGGCCACAACAGATGCTTCTGGGGAAGACGACTAGGGAACCATGGTTCTGGGTGACCTACTTTTTTCTTCTCGTTTTTTTTTTTTTGTGCATATATTATTTTTCAATTAAAACCTGGTTTCTATAACATCATTTACTCTGCAGCTCCATTATGGACTTCTGCTACACAAACAATAATTTCTGCTAGTAGATTCAGTAGATGAATGAAACAAAACAGAGACCACTTTCCTTAACTTATGGATACTCTTAACTGAGAGCCAACAGGTGGATGGAAAGAGGAGGATCTGAGAGGTAGGATGGAACTATTAATACTAAGAGGAGGTCACAGAACTAGACACATTGGATTAGGAATAGATAGCATGGCTCAATTATAACTATCCTGCTTATATCCAGTTTTGAGACAACAAAAGATCTAGTATCACCATCCCCAATTTCCAAGCAATGTATTTGATGTCAGAAAAGCAAAAATTATACCCTAACTTCTAAAATGTTATTTCAAGTTTATATTACTGCACCTTACTGAATCATACATGGAATTATGTTTTCCAAAACAGAGTTCAAAACACTTCATTTTTAATTTAACTGATTGACAGGGAGCACTACTAGCACGTCTTATGCTCTCTGTCCAGAACTTCTTTAATAAGAAGGAAATGATCTCTAAATGATCATTTTTTATAAAAAACCTACAAGTAAACCCAAAGAATTGTGAGAAATGATTTTTATTTTTAATTTTTTTTAATGTTTATTTTTGAGAGAGAGAATGAGTGCAAGCAGGGGAGGGGCAGAGAGAGAGGAGACATAGAATTGGAAGCAGACTCCAGGCTCTGAGCTGTCAGCAGAGCCCAATGTAGGGCTGGAACCCACCAACTGTGAGATCATGACCGGAGCCAAAGTCAGATGCTTAACTGACTGAGCCACCCAGGCACCTCTCTCAATGATCATTTAAATACACTAGCATCTCTATAATTTCAAGGATTTCTACAGTCCATCCACTTTCAAAGCGGAGAGAACTTTTGCTGTTTGTTTAGCATTTTAGAAATGTTTAAAAAAAAAAGTGCCTCTAGCTTGAGGTCTTATTTTGTTTCATTACTACAACTTTCCTCTGTAGCTATAATTTTGCATTTGTGGAATCAAAATTACATGCTGGGTATATATGCTGAACAGTAAATGTACACATAACCCAATACTTCAGGGCTCTGCCATAACTTTCCCAACCAGATGCCAATTCACATTTCTTTGATCTCTGCCTACCATATCCTCATCAGCGTATCTCGTATTACTGGCAACATTCTTCATTTTCCACCTTGTATTATCAGCATATGATACTTATCTTCATTTGCTTTGTTACCACCACACTTGTGCATTGTAAGCTCCATGAGATAGGCCCTTAGTATGTATTTTAATACCTTGTACATAAACAGGACATTCATTTTTAATTGAGTCCACAAAGTCTGGACAAACATTCAGGCTGAAAAATACTTTGGATCTCCTCATTTAATCCAGTGGTTCCCAAACACCTATCAATAATAGATGATAAGCCAGGGATATAAAGGAAACTTAAAATTCACAATATTCAGGCCCTAGCCCAAATCTACAGACATGGGGCCCAGAAACCCTGGTTCTTTTAAAGGTCTCCAGGTGATTCTGAGATGCAACCAGGTTTGGGAATCACTGGGCTCATCTACCCAGACCATATTACATATGAAGAAACTGAAGCCCAAGGAAATGGAAGAGCTTGCCCAAAGTTGAATAGTAAACAAAAGAGCAAAAATCAACAGAGGACAATGATGAAATGGAAACTGTCTGGCAGAGTTCTTCAGAATGAAATAAAAGAGAAGCATTAACTAGATTATCATCATAGACAATCTTTTTATCACTGAATACAGCAACTTATAAATAGCTTTTTAAAAAATATGTAAGTTGTTTTTTTTTTTTAAGTATGTTTGTTTTGTTTTTAAGTATGTACCTTGGAATATCGGCCTAAGGAGTACTAGGCAGGAAAAAAAAGGGGGGAAAGTTCCACAGTCAAATAAACATAGGGAATGAGAAATACCAAGCTTTTTAAATGTTTAGTAGACTTCTTAGAGCCTTTAATATGTAATTATGAGTCTACAAAATACATTCCCCAAAGTTATTCAACAACTGAAGACCTTTTCTATAATATTGTTTCAAGAGATTTGGGGCACCTGGGTGGCTCAGTCGGTTGAGTGTCCGGCTTCGGCTCAGGTCATGATCTCACGGTTTGTGGGTTCGAGCCCCGCATCAGGCTCTGTGCTGACAGCTAGCTCAGAGCCTGGAGCCTGTCTTCGGATTCTGTGTCTCCCTCTCTCTCTGACCCTCCCCTGCTCACGCTGTCTCTCTCTCTCTCTCTCTCAAAAATAAATAAAACATTAAAAAAATTTTTTTAATAAAAAAAAGATTAGTATTCCTTGGAACACATTTTAGGAAAATTATAGCTTAACCAGAAATTGTTAAGTTTCTAATCTTTGAATTGAACTGGAGGAAGGGGTTAAATATTTCTCACCTTTATGTTCCCAACATCAACTACAATAGTGGACTCATAGTAGAGCTCAGATAGATGGACTCCTTCAGCAAGAATTTGTCAAAAGTAATCAGGCACAGGTTTATTTGATAGGTAAACAAGTTAAAAAGTTGGATTACAGTAAAAAGTCCCACTCAACTCCAGAATTATAACACATTTGATAAATACCTGCCATTGATCTATATGTTTACATAAATTATTTCATTTACAGTTAACAGTCTTTTATGGTGGCTCCTATCAACACCATTTTACAGATGAGGACCTGAAACCAAGCAGTCAGTAACCTGCCCAAAGTCTCAAAGATAAGAAGTGGCACTCCCAAACACTGAGCTATATGGTCATTCGATGCTTCTAGACAGGAGGAAAGTTTAAGGATAGGCACAGAGGAGTTAAGCATAACAACCGCACTGAGAGTTGTCCAGAAAGAAGTAGATACATGCTTATGATTTCTTCCTGCCTAGCAAAGCTTCTAGGTCCCTTTTTCTTAAAATACAAGAAATATGGATGTAAAAAAGAACTCTATAAGAGCTCAGAACAGACCAACAAATGCCCAATGTACTCAGTCTGGCTGGTGTTGGTCATGGACTCAAGAAGTATCTATCTCAGGGGCACCTGGGTGGCTCAGTTGGTTAAGCGACCAACTCGTGGTTTCAGCTCAGGTCATGATCTCACTGTTCAGGAGTTTGACCCCATGTTGGTCTCTGCAGCTGGCAGCATGGAACCTACTTGGGATTCTCTCTTCCCCCCACCACCTCACTCATGCTGTCTCTCTAAATAAACAAATTAAAAAAAAAAAAAGTAGTAGTAGTAGTACCCATCTCATAGGCAAGAGGACTAGATTGTGGGATTGTGGTTCTGCTTTTGTTCACCGATGTATCCAAAGATTTAGAGCAGAGACTGGCACAAAGTCAATAAACAAAAAGCCTTCTAGCAAAGACTGACCAGGCCTAATATGTGTATCTTTTATTGAAAATTATAATTACTCTTGCTATAAATTCATAACATGCACAATGATAAAAAAAATAAGTTTTTATATGATACACACCTCTTTTTAAAGGGCAACCACCATTTCCCAAATACTTGGTTCTCTATACACATAGTGGAATTATCTCCCCAGTGATTTCTCTTGAAAAATTAAAATTCTGCTAGCATTCCTATGTAGGAAGGAGTCCATGTGACTCTGCCAAGTATATGGCTAGCAGGATTTATTTGGGATAAAGGCCCCCAAATAGTTTTAGCCATATATTCAAAAGGTTGTAGGAAGACACCATTGCTTCACTGTATAGACAACAGAAACAATACAATAGGGGCTTTTCAAGATGGGTTGGATTTTAGTCCAGGAGGAATACTGAAACCATCCTAAAAGGTAAAAATTTGCCCATTTTCCCTGTGGATTACATTAATTCAACCAGTAAAACTTTTAACTATACTTTTGATTTTGATATGGTCTCATGTGAGGGAAGGGGAGGTTAGACCTCATCTGCTTAAGCCTTAAAACTCAACTATCAATTTACAAGAAATACAACGACAGGGAAGAAGCTACACTACAGGATGCAATCAGCAAGATACATACTAAAAATCTATACAGGATAAATTATCTGGGTTCTTCAACAAATACACTGGAAGGAGGAAAAAATTGAAGGAACCCATACATTAAAAGAAACGCAAAAGACATTTAAAAACTGCCAAAATCAGATTGTATTTAGGAAGAGCAATTTAGGTGATAAAAATTTTTTTTAAAAAAGGGATTAATTACCATGAAAGTCAGGATAGTGGTTACTCATGTGGGACAGATGGGAGGGGGATATATGGAAGGTTCTGGGTAGGCTGACAAAGACTATCTTCTAAAATGAGTGTGGTAATAACAAAGATGTTCAACTTAACCATTAAGTTGTAGGTTTTATGTGCTTTTATTTGTCCTATATTTTTAAAAAAATTTTTAATGTTTATTTTTTGAGAGAGAGTATGCAGACGTGCAAACACACTCGCATGCTCGCGCAAGTAGGGGAGGAGCAGAAAGAGAGGGAGACACAGAATTTGAAGCAGGCTCCAGGCTCTGAGCTGTCTGCAGAGATCCCAACGCAGGGCTGGAATTCATGAACCGTGAGATCATGACCTGGCGAAGTCAGACTCAACCGACTAAGCCACCCAAGCGTCCCTATATTTAAAAATTTTTAATGGGATTAAAAAAATATTGGCAAGTGTTGATAACTGTTGAAGCTGAACACCTGGGAGGTATTACACTATTTTCTTTCACATGTATTTAAATTTTCCATAATAAGTTAAAAATGAAAAAGAAATTACTGCATACTGCTAGTCCCTGCCTAGAGCCACTCTCAATCTTTTAACAAAGACAGGCAGTAAATCAACAGTTATCATTCAGTTTGTAAGAGTTATGGAAGCTAAGAGCAAAGAATCTTGCGGTGGGGATGGGGGGAAGCTCTGGGTATGGACTCCTAAGTAAAAGTGCTTTAATTAAACAAGGAAGCTTTTAGACTGAGGTGGTTCTAATACCTCAGCAGCCTATGTAAGCAAACCAAGATCTAAGCCTGTAAATGCCTCAAGAATACAAAACCTGCAGACAACCAATCACAAACCACAAACTAGGTTTTCCTAAATAATGCAAACAAAAATTTTCTTTGCTTTGCTTCCATATCTCCTCTATAAAAGCCTTACCCCTAGCTCCTGTCTGTGGAACACTCCCAATCACTTCTGGTTTGGCACTGCTCAATTCCCGTCGATTTTGCTCAACTCTTAAGATTTTTAATATGCTTCAATTCATCTATTAACAGAGTTAATGGAGAAAGACAAGGGGAAAGATTCCCAGGTAGAGGGAAGAACAATGCATAAAAGTCATAGGAAACTGAAGATATTTTCACATTTTGGACAGCCCATAGAAGTTATCTACCATTCCCTTAATTAAAGAAGTCTTCAAAATACCTATCACACCCACAATCTTCTCCAATGGGACTCCTTAACCCCTGCTCACCTGCCTTTGTACACATGCCCTACAGGCTAGACCAGAGATGGATGAGCCACTGATCCACACGCTCATGGGTCTTGTCCCATCTGTTCTGTACCCAGACTTGCCAACAGAGACTCACTCTCAGGGAAGCTGATTTTGAGACAGAATGGGGCACAGAAGGTAGACAGGGAACAAAACAAGACACAGAGATGAGGCAATAGGAACCTTAAAGGCACAAAAATCAAAAGGCTGAGAGGCATTAATCAGTCAAGAAGCAAAGTAAGGGGGGGGCGGGGAGAGAGACAGAGAGATTGAAATGGAAGGGAAAGGACAGACTTGTTCTTGGTTCTCCCAAGTCTAAAGCTACTGCTTTCACCTGGACAGCATGAATGATTCTACAATTGTCCATGGAACCTGAATGCCCAGCTGCAGAGGCTATTCTGAGCTTCTTTACCTCCCTGTACATCCTCATATAAACGAGCCCATACATACAAATTGCCTAAGGTAATCTGAGTGTCCCCATCTCCTGGAATCTGCTTCCAAGAGCCTTTCATGTCCACTCAGGATGGCTGGAGTGGTGGGAAAGAGTGAGGGAAGGCAAACGAACCAGCCATTAGCCTCTGAAGTAGCAGAGGCCAGGAGTGTGACTGGCCTCTGCCCAGGGGTTCAGACTTTAGGATTATTCACATGCCAACTTCAGGGGATTTCCAGCACCAAAAAATAAAAATAAAAATAAATAAACATTTTTATTTATTTCTTATCCTCTTGATAGCAATGATGTCTATAAGGCAACTGGTTAGATTCTCCCACTTCTCGTAGTCTTTTTGCTTTGCTTGAGTTTTCCATAAAAAAAAATAAACGAAGCTGATGCTCATGAGGGATAGTAAGCATATATGATTGTAATGTATTTACAACTTATCAGATGGTACTATGCAATTCCAGAAAATACCATTATATTCAACTTACAAAACAAATATTTATAAGGAAAATATAGCAGATGAATGGTGAATTGGGTTTCCACTTTATAAAACACAAGTCAGAGACCATTCCTCTGCTGAAAAACATTTGAGTTGTTTTCACTGCTTACAGAACAAAATCCATACAGCTTTAAGGACGTTTGTAGTCTCATGATCTACATCTTCGGCTCCTACTGTATCTACCACTTACTTTTACTTAGAAGACTTTCATGGAGCAGCTAAACTACATACTCTAGAGACGAGATTTAAAAAAATAGGAAAAGTCCCTCCCCCCTATCTCCCCACAGCTAATGCCCTGGAAGAGAGGAATAACTAAATTCAATTCAGTGTAACACTGAAATGTTAAAACCATGCAGTTGTGGGTATTATACCTAAACTGACAGATTCACAAGGAAGGCTTCTTGGAGGAAGTCACAATTGAGACTGGAGAGGTGAATGGGAACTATCAGAAATGAGAACAGCACAAGAAAAAGCATACAGAAATGAACAGTTAAGTATTCTGGAATATAGAGGGGATGGTTAGGAGAAGAGATTAGAGCAGTAAGCACAGGACAAGACAGTAGAGGGAGGTAGGAATAGAAGACATCGTTTAGCTGGTATGGGTGTTTTGTTTTTTTTTTTTAAGTGCTATCATCTGAATATTTGTGTTCCCCCTCCAAAATTCAAATGGTGACTCCCCAAAGGGGATGGCATTAGCAGCAGGGCCTTTGGAAGTTACTTAAGCCTTGAGGGTAGACCTTATGATTAGTGCCTTATCAGAAGTTCCAGAGAGACTACCAGCCCCTCCCACCACGGGAGGACTCAGCAAGAAGGTGCCAGCAATGAACTAAAAATGGGACCCTCACCAGAAGGTAGTCATGCACCAGCCTTTAGAACTGTGAGCAAGAGGTCTATGTAGTTTAAAAACTACCCAGACAGTGATATGGTTATAGTAGCCAGCAAGGAATAAGGCAGGAAGTAACTGGGAGCCCTGAAGGTTTCTAATAGGTATGATCAGACCATCAAAATATTAAAATAGAAGATGGGCAGGATCAGGAAAACCATTTTCAGGGTGCCTCTTTCGCCTCAGCATTGTAATAATTTAGCAGTAACAACTGTCAATGCCCTCCAACCAAGGACCACCAGGATTCCTCACCTCTAGTTTACTGTTCTTTGCATCAAGGGAGACAGCATGCCTTGAGGAACCATGGAGGGGTCTGAGTAAGAGGAAGCTAGAAAGGATCTGGACTCATGTTAGGGAATTTGGGAGCAGCTCCAAGGAAACAGGAGTTTGCTCTGGATAGGAAGTGGGGCAATTCTAAGACTATTTTAGTAAATCTATCACTAAGGTGGAAGAAGTTATCAAAGTTAAAGCTAGGATTACTAAAGGAGCAGCAGTCATTTATAACAGTCACCTGGTCTAGGGGACAGGGGACACCTGGTCATTTTTGTGGTTTGGAAAATGTTCATGTTTTGGTTTCTTTTCAGGTATGATGACAGTAGTCTTCTTATGATTACAGAGCAGTCTTTTAGGTGGTTTTAAGTAATCTCTACATGCAACATAGGGCTTGAACTTACAACCCCAAGATCAAGAGTCACATGTTCTACCGACTAAGCCAGCCAGCCAGGCATCCCCCAGAGTGGCCTTATTTTTTACTTGACCCATCAGTCACAGAATGGTCTTATCCAATTTTGGTATTCTGTGAAGTCATTTATGCCCGACAGGGGAACACCAAGGCCCGACAGGGGAACACCAAGGCCTGTGAGGGTTAGGCCAGCTCCCAGACAGCAGGGGCTGCTTTTCTCACTCTTACACTCCTTCTATTTAGTTCTATTAGACTTGCTTCATAGTCCTCATAGTTCAATGGTAAAATTCACACTGAATTTCTAATTCCTTCACTTTGTGTTTGTTGTGGTTCCTAGAAGGGACTATATGCAAGTCAATGAACCCCATTTTGCTTTAGTCTTCCTGGATTTCCCATTTGTGAAACAGAAAGACATGGTTCCATTTGCTAGTTATCTGCATTGCTGGCAAATGATAATGTCTGCAGTGCAGTTCATGTTCCCCAGATGTGCCACATAAATACAGAACATTGACTTTCACAAGAGCTCAGTGCTGATGCCAGCAAGTTGAAAAAAAGCAGCAGTTTCTGGGAAGCTTCACAAGGCAGCTTCACTAACTCAGCTAGGAAGCAACTCTGCTTGTAAACAAAGTCTCCAACTTCATAATTTTTGGAATTTTTAGAGATGCAAGAATTAGATAAAAATAAATCTTAGCTTCCCAGTTTCCATACTTCGCCCTCTTATTCTCCTCCACCTTCAAGATGTGAGGGATGCTCCTCACTCCGACCTCCATCAGAAGCTAGTCTTTCTTGGAGTGTCTTGGTGGCTCAGTGGGTTAAGTGTCCGACTTTGGCTCAGGTCATGATCTCACGGTTTGAGACCCGCAATGGGCTCTGCACTGACAGTTCAGAGCCTGGAGCCTGCTTCAGATTCTGTGTCTCCCTCTCTCTGCCCCTCCCCCAATTTATTCTTTCTCAAAAAATAAACAAAAAAACAAAACCTAGTCTTTCTTCACACTGCAGTATGAAAAAATTAACATCTACAGAAGATATCAGTATTATAACTGGTACTAAAGCTTCATACTAAAGCTACAGGATTTTAAGTACTGTGAGGATTCATTATTCAATGAATATTTGAGCTCTAATAATGTTCTAGGTACAGTTATGGGCCCTTTGGGGCTATATCAGTAAATAGACAAAAATCCTTGCCTTTGTGGAGCTTATATTCTACTACATAGGAAAAGAAAAAGACAAGTTCAATATACATAGGATGTTAGTATGGGGGGAAATTAAGTGAGGAAAGGAATAGGGATGCTGCCATTTTATTTTTTTTTAGTTTATAGTTTGTCAAGTTGGTTTCCATATAATACCCAGTGCTCTTCCCCACAAGTGTCCTCCACCATGACCATCACTTCCCTTCCCCTTTCCCCCTCCCCCTTCAGTTTGTTTTCAGTATTCAAGAGTCTCTCTTGCTTTGTCTCCCTCCCTCTCCCTAACTCTTTCTCCCCCCATCCCCTCCTCCATGGTCCTGTTAAGTTTCTCCTGTTGTACTTATGAGTGAAAACATATGGTATCTGTCCTTCTCCACCTGACTTATTTCACTTAGCATGACACCCTCAAGGTCCATCCACTTTGCTACGAATGGCCAGATTTCATTCTTTCTCATTGCCTTGTAATATTCCATTGTATAGATAAACCACATCTTCTTGATCCATTCATCCGTTGATGGACATTTAGGCTCTTTCCATGATTTGGCTATTGTTGAAAGCGCTGCTACAAACATTGGGGTACATGTGCCCCTATGCATCAGCATTTCTGTATCCCTTGGGTAAATCCCCAGCAGTGCTATTGCTGGATCATAGGGGAGTTCTACTGATAGTTTTTGGAGGAACCTGCACACTGTTTTCCAGAGCGGCTGTACCGGTTTACATTCCCACCAACAGTGTAGGAGGTGCCCATTTCTCCACATCCTCGCCAGGGGATGCTGTCATTTTAAATGGGATGATCAGTACCAGGCTCACTGAGGTGACATCTGAGCAGATTTAAAAAGGAACAACATTTTGCAGAAAGAGGATCTGGTAAAGACAACAGCTCTAAGGCTTCAGAGTGCAAGGAACAGCTAGGAAGCTAGACTGGCTGCCACAGAAGAAACAAAGATATTAGAGAGATAACAGTAGCCCATAAGTTTTTGGTTTTTGCTTTAAGTGAGACGGGGAGCTATCAGAGTTTTGATCAGATAGAAGTGATACAGAATGTGCCTCACTGGAGACAACAGCTTTTGAGTTTTGCTATAAAAGAGAAATGGGGTAATAGATGAGAAAGGGCAGGTGAAAAGTTAAGGTTTGCTTTGTTGAGAGAACATTAGTTGTAAGTTGCATATAAAAATCTTGAAATTAAAATCACAATTCTTGAAATTAAAATCCGATCTTCCCTAGAATACTACTTTATTGGATTGCTTACATATTGAGAGAGGTTAGATTTGCTTGACCCATTCATTCAATGATTTAGTATTATATATATGAAAAATATAACCAAATCAAAGGAAATTATTTCAGAACTCTGTAAGGAAACTAAGGTTTCAGTTTCTGGAAATGTAAGGCATCTAACTACAAAATTGATTTCTCTACATGCTGTTCAAATTACCTTTTTCTACAATCTTTCCACATAATAGAGAATTAAGGAAACCAGTAATGGAACAAAGTACTGCCAAATGATCACAGTGGTCAAATATTCAAAAGGCCCCTTCAACAAATTTTATACTTAAGTTCAGGAGTTTAATGATCAACTCCTTTGTAGAACCTGAATATTTTAAAAGATGGTATTAAACTTTTTGTAAAAGTGTCCCTGCATTTACAGAAGTGAACTGCTCTTTTTAGGCAAGATTTACTTTTCTCTTTTTATTGAATTGCTCATTTAGTTGGTTAGAAAAAAATATCAGCTGAAAGGGATTTCTGCATAATTGGCCATCTGTTTCAAGGTAATGATCACAGACTGCACCCTGCAAGTGATTCATAGCTTAGATTCATAGTTTCCTTAGCTTCCTCCTTCAGAGACCTTGAAATAGGTGAAATCAAAATTAGTTTCACAGCAGCGTATTTTTTTTTGAGGCAATATTTTTGTGGGTGAGTCTGAGGCTTTAATTGACAAGATTCTTCGGTTTAAAAATAAGTTCTTCTAGGTTTGCATTTGGAATTTGAATGCAGTTACCAAGAACCTCATAGCTGCCATGTAATGGACTTGGAACCAAGAAACCTGCATTCAAATCCTGGCTCTGCCCAATACCAGCACAGTGACTCTGGGCAAGCTACTTAACCTCTCAAAGCCTCATTGAGCTTAACTATAAAATGAAAAGAACCCTTACCCCAGCGCTCTGGTGATCATGGAATGACTACACTGTAGACTTGCATGCCTAGCACAGCCACTGGGCACGTTATGAACTAGTAAATCTGCCACACCTGAAATCCGGTCAGGCCAAGTCCTTCTTCCCCCCCACCCCCTTAAAGAAGGTTCAACTTTTTATACAGTGCTATTTATAACCTTCTAGCCACCTCTCTAGGAAAAAGGCAGGATTTCACAGTTAGCAGTCTATTGAACCTATTAAAAGGGAGAACTTTTTTGTTTTGTTCCTCCTGAAGCTCCAAAGTTTATACTACAATTCCCCCTTGCTGGGGGGGAATGAGATGGGAAATAGGAGCTCACCAGACTGCATTTTAATAAATCACTTGTTTCAAAATTAACTCTGGAGATATTTAGGATATACTACACTATGATGACCAGTATTTTATCCTGGATATACTTAACTATTCTTTTTTTTTCCCCCCTCCACAAAGGGAATTTTATTGAGGGCACTAGTTTATTTCACACTAAAAGACCAAATGCAACCAAATGAAGTGAACGTAACCTCAAGAATTTATTGTCTTCATAATATAACAAAATATGAAGCTTAGAACTGGATCACTTGGCCCTTTCTCTTATCTGCTCCCAGTTCAAAATGCTTGCATCTCTTAATAGCCAGCATTCTCTTAGATCTGCAGTTGGGCTCAACACATTCAAGTCTCAGCACAATCTTCTTTGTAGTTTTAGCCTTTTTCCGGAAAATCGGCTTAGTTTGCCCACCATAGCCACTCTGCTTCCTGTCATAACGCCACCTTCCCTGGGCATAAAGAGAATCTTTGCCTTTCTTGTACTGTGTCACTTTGTGGGGTTGGTGCTTGCCACACTTCTTGCAGAAAGTCCGGCGGGTTTTAGGAACGTTCACCATGGCTGCGAGAAGGCTATCGGCCTACTTAACTATTCTTAATCCAGATGGAAAACTCGCATTAATGTTGGTTACATACATAAGTAAACTAATATATTTGGAATTAGAAAAATATATCAACTTTGATATAGCAGGTTTATATTATCTTGGAGTTTTATCTAATTCAGTGCATTGGAAACTGAAAACACTGAAAATGACTGCCAAGTTGTCAGACACCCTGGAAAACTTGGGAAGCAATACAGCAGTAGAGGTTCATGGAATTTGGAGTCAGGAGACACACACATACACATGGGTGTAAACCCAGGTCCACTGTTTACTCTGTAATTTTGAAAAGTTTGTGAACCTAAAAGCCCGTTTCTTCTCTGAAGCAGCAATGATACTATTATTTTTCAGGAATTAAGTAGATTAAATAAAGTCATGCATCTTGAGCTCTGAATATTGATAAAGAAGGCTATTAATGCAAAGCAACTAAATCTGGAGTCCCTGGATACAGGAGAAACATTTAAAGTTGTCAGTTAAGTATGCTAACAAGCTTACTTAGCTTAGAAACCAGAAGATCTAAGTTTAAATAACATCCCAGATTTTTCGTTAGTTATGTGACCTTGCCAAGACCCGATCACTTTGTACTTCAGCTCCTCACCTGTTAGGTATGAGTAATATAAGTTACAATTTGTTAAGCATGGACCATGTACCATGCAGCCTGGTAGGCTTATATAGGAACTCCATTTTTTTAATGTTATTTATTCTTGAGAGACAGAACCTGAGCTCTAGTGGGGAGAGGCAAAGAGATAGGGACTCAAGAGACTGAGAATCCCAAACAGGCTCCATGCTGCCAGGGTAGAGCCCAACTCAGAACTCGATCTCATGACCCCAGGTTCATTACGGGGGCCAAAACCAAGAGTCCAACACTTAACCAACTGAGACACCCAGGTGTCCCCGAACCCCAGTCTTTACAACTCTTCAAGACAGATGTTATCTGACTTTTGTTTAAGATTTTATTTTTAAGTAATCTCCACACTCAGTGTGGGGCTTTAGCTCATAACCCAGAGATCAAGAGTCGCCTGCTCAACCAATGGAGCCGGCCAGACATTCCTATTCTCGTCTGTTTTATAGATGGCTGAAACTTGTTCAAGGCCACACAGCCAGTTAGAAGAACCTGGACTCACATCCAGGCTTATGGTCTCCAAATCCTGTCCTTCGCTACCCAATGAACTACCTGCCACCTATCTCTCCTAAAGGACACTGTTCCTGTGAAAGTGCTTTTTGAATTGAAATGTCCTTAACTATTCTATGTCAATATAAATAATTCACAAAATGGGTTTGTGATTTGCCCTCAGCGCCTGGGAAACTTGAAAGAAAAAAAGGTTATACTTGAAGCGCTTTTTCATCTCCCCTTGGAAGTTTGCCGTGACCTCAATTTTACTTGAACAGACCTGATAAACATTAAACAACAGAAATCAAATGCAGCTCCGTGCCATTCAAAGGCAGCTCTCTGCCCTCCCTGGAGTCCAGGGCAACATCTCGTGCTTTTCCTTGAAATGTGGACAAAACATTTTCTGGCGCTGACTTACAATTGCAGTTCGCGGAAGTATAAAGTAGTCCCATAAACAGCAACATACACTAGTGCTTTCTGAATCACGCCCACAGCGATCTCCAGTTCCAGGTACGTAGGCAGTCATTCTAATTAAAGCAAATTGCAGCCCCTTTTCAAAAATATGGTGTAAAATTTAGAGCTGAGTTTCCCTCTGAAAGTTTTATTAACTAGTCCCACGTAGTTAGCTGTTATTCTCTCCAGTTATCCACCCTTGGTATAACAAACATCTTGGGAACGCCACCAAAGGGATTCTGGTGTTTGGTGCTGGCGCCTGCGGGGCTAAGGAGACCGCGGTGTGCTATCACCTGGAGAGTACTCTTCTCTCCCCTCAGTAATCTGGGAGATCCTCAATATGACTCTCTTCCTGCTGCAGGGGAAGGAGAGTAAAGTCCAGATGCAGGGTAGGGTGTCAACCTGCCCAGCCGGAACTCCACTCTGGGGAGGCGCTCACGCCCGGAAGGGCTAACTCCGGCACAAGTAAAACGTACTCATTTACACGAGGAAGAAAGGTCGCCCCCGGTTTCCCAGAAGCCAAGGGCTTGGGGAACGCCACTTTCTCGGGTCTGGACTTACCTTTCCCCTCCCGCGATGCCCTCTCAGTTTCCCCAAGGCGCTGCAGGTGGACTCCGCGCCGCATCTCACGCCAGGCTCAACGCCTCGGCGACCCGCCAGCCGGGGCCAATTTAAGCCGGCGCGGCACGTGGGCGAGGCGGGGACGCGCCAGGGTGAGCCCGAGCACCTGGCCCTTACCTCCGACGCCGAGATCTCGAACACTCCCGCAATCTTGGCGTAGAGCTCCTGGATGCTGGAGAAATCTTCCACTCGGCCCGTGGCGCTGCCGTGCGCCAGCTGCGTGTGGAAAACCAGCTTGCGTGTGGGAACCGGGGGGTGCGGGAGGCTGCCGCCGCTCGCGCCCGCCTGCTCGACCTTCACCAGCCGGGCGGCTTCCTTGGATTTGGTTTTCATCTTTCTCCGCAGCCCCAGGGGCATCTTGCCTGGCCGAGGGCGGGGGCCCACCTGCACTGCCTACCGCTGCCTCCCCGGCTGGATGTCGCGGACTTTGCGCTCAAGCCCTGGGGCTCCGCGCAGGTAAAAGTCGCCGCTGGGCCAATGGCAGAGGTGCTTCCGCCTGGCGGCGCCGGGTCAGTGGCCCCCTCCTTCCTCGCGAGGAGAGGCACCAGGGCCGAGGCGGCCACCTGCCCTCCCTCTGGAGAGAGGAAAAGTTGGGGCCATTCCTGATTCTCATCTACCGACATCTCTCCCCGCCTTTTAAAAAATGCCTCGATTTCCGTAAAAGCCTTGGGATGCTGAAGCTACAGAACACATCTTAGAATACAAGCACGCTGGCCTTTCTGGTGCTTTTCACGAATCTGAGGTAGGACCTCACACAGGATTGGGCCTCTGGGGATAGGAATTTAGGTAGAAATCAGCCTTCATCGGCCTTCTCTGAGCCTCACACCCTGCAGGGCAGAGTTGGAAGGGAAAGTTTTGAGATTGGTGCCGCATTAAATTCATAGTCAAACGCTCTCAGCCGGGCCTCGGCGCCTCTCTGTAGCCTTTCTTACCCCACCCCCACCACTGGCAGTTTTCTCTCCTAAAAGGTCAGTGCTCTTCCCCAAGTAGTGTGCTCCACCCCCGCTTCTTGTGTGTGCTGATGACCCTGCCTCTTAATTCTACAGAGAAAACTGAAGCCATTCTGTGCAATGTGTGAGCCACCTCAACTTCGCACCCCTCTGTGTAACTTCACGCATCTCCCTGTCTCCAGACTCCGAAGAAGTCTCTTTTTATTTGACCCTCGCACTTCTCTCTTCTACCATCTCTATTTTTTTTCAATTCTAGTATAATTAAGGTACAATATTGTTAGTTTCAGGTGTACAATATAGTGATTCAAGGATTCTTAAGATCTCTATTTTTAAGCTACCTGTTGGCTCTTGCCCTTCTGCTCCCCATGTGGTGCCACTCACTGGTGGTCAGAAGCTCAAATCGTTTACACTGTTTTCAAGTCCCACCTTTGCAGTTGCCTCTAGCTACATCTTCACAACAAAGCAAAAACAATGTTGAGTTCTAGGCTGCTCTTCCTCACTTCCCCCTTTGCTCCTAGACTCACTGGGATCAGACTTTGGCCCCACACTCCACTGAAATTGCTTGTACTATGATCAGCACTTTTTAATCATCAGATATGATTAATTCTTTTCAGTCTTTATCTTATTGACCTTTTAGAGCATCTGACTGCATTGACCATTCCAGTCTTAAAACATGCTTCTGTTTTTGACTTTCCTCTCTCCCTTTTTCTAACTGCTGCTTTCCAGGACCTGTTTTCTCAAAGGCTATTATTTTTCCATAGCCATCTTCTCTTACTCTGCATGCTTTCTCTAATGACCACATCTGTTTCCCTTGGTTTCAATAGATGCTGTTGACCTCCAAATTTATATCTGCAGCTCAATCTACCACCAAGGGAGGGTACTGCAGAAAACTCAAAGTGAGATTGTATGAACTAATCCTTTTCACTCAAAACATCTTTTTTTAAACTCTTGATTTCAAAAAATAGGATAATGTACTTAGTAACCCAAACCAGACATCTTTGAGGCATCATACCAAGCTTTTTCTTCTCCCCCTCACCCCCACATCAATTCAGTTCTGAAAATCCATGTTTCCCAAATTACGGTTAGCAGAGCAGATGTCCTAGGAGAGGGAGGTGATCTATTCTTTAGTATAATTTTAATATTTTTATTTTCATGTTTATATGACTTAAAATTTGTGTAAACATACTCCAGTTCTATAGACTTTAAAAATTAATATAAACATACTCCGGTTCATACTCTCTGAAAATGGAATACTGCCCCAGGATCCCAGAGCTTGAATTTGCCTTTGTGTTTATGATGGCTATTGCACCAAATATACCATACTTTGTATGGTGCTGATAAAAGAGTAGAGAAAACCTAATGTGTAAATGATGGATTCCCATCAAGTGAAAGCCAAATAGCTTTACAATGTATCATATGAATAAAAAGCTCACTAAAGTTTGATTAAAGTAGGAAGAGACAGAGGGGAACCCTCTTACACTGTTGGTGGGAATGCAAACTGGTACAGCCACTCTGGAAAACAGTATGGAGTTTTCTCAAAAAGTTAAAAATAGAACTACCCTATGACACAGCAATTGCACTACTAAGTATTTTCCCAAAAATGCTGATTGGAAGGGGCAGCGTTTGTAGCAACATTATCAACAACAGCCAAATTATGGAAAGAGTCCATATGCCCATCGACTGATGAATGGACAAAGAAGATATATATTTATACATACACACACACACAATGGAATGTTACTCAGCTGTCAAAAAAGAATGAAATCTTGCCATTTGTGATGATGTGAATGGAGCTAGAGTGTACTACGCTAAGTGAAGTAAGTCAGCCAGAAAAAGACAAATACCATATGATTTCACTCATGTGGAATTTAAGAAACAAAATAGATGAACATAGGGGAAGAGGGGGAAAAAAGGAAGCAAACCATAAGAAACTCTTAACTATAGAGAATAAACTGAGGGTTTCTGTAGGGGAGGTGGGTGGGGGATGGGCTAAATAGGTGATGAGTATTAAGGAGGGCACTTGTGATGAAATCACTAAACTCTACTCCTAAAACCAATATTATACTATTTGTTAACTAGAACTTAAATAAAAATTTGAAAAAAAATGACAAAAAGAATCTGATACTTATGAATGTTTTAAACTTAATCATTTTAAAATTATACTTATCCTATAATTTTTAAGACTTCAAACATAATTCACCTACTTTGAATTAATGAGAACACAAATATATTCATAAATTATATTACTGATTTTTAATTTAAAAAGAGAATAAAAGTAGGACGAGAACTGAATCTTCCTAGGGTATATGGCAGATACATTCTCAATAAGCAGTGTGCGGGAACACAAGAGGATGTGAAAATAAAAACTTCAGAGAATAAGCAGAGCAAAAGTATTGACATAGGATGGGAAGGGTGGATTCTATAGCCTTTTCAATTCCCTTTAATTTCCAAGTCCTATCCTTCTTTGCCTAGAAACTGAAAGTTTTCCTTGAGGTCTGTGTTAACTTCACCTTCCTGTACAATCTCACTTAGGGAAGCAGCTGTATCAGCCATAGTCACAGAAGGAAACAGACGGTACACTCACATTAAGAATATTTGGTGATGGTTTAACAAAGGGACTGGGCAGGTGGTGGTCAAGATATGCTCCTAACACAGAGTATTGTGTGTACCCCAGGGACATTCTATACCGAAGACCAAAGTGGTGAAGAATTAAAAAGTACTATAGGCAAAAACACCGTAAGAGGACCTGTTGACATTTGTTTGAAGGAAGCATCTAGCCAGAGGCAATCTAGAAGAAAAGCAGCTGGGGAAATAGATAGCCTGACCCAATATTCTTAGAGGTGAGCAAAAGGAGCCCCTGCTCCATTCTCCCTTCAGCTGCACAAAACCGTACAAGATATGGAGTCCAGAGAGTCAAGAGTCGATGGCCACCCGGAACCCATGCTGTCCCTTCTAGACCATGCTTTTAATACCCAGGATCCCAGATTTCCCTCCCAAAGTGTCCCCAAGTCTCCTTCCAGAAACTTGCATAGCCTTTCCTAGGTTCCTGGCAGCCAGCACTGCTGGAGTGCACAACCTATGCCTGAGGGTAGTCAAGGAGCAGCTCTTTGTCAAGAAAAGTAGGGGTGTAGTAGTGGTGGGTGTGGTAGTATACAAAGCTGGATAAGAATATAATATATAATGGGGTAGGCTTTAGGCAGAGACCTCTTTCTCCCCATGTCCCTACTTCCTAGTGTAGACCTCTGATGTGAGGAACTCTCAATTTGAACTTCACCTTTCAGATCATGATGAAACCATATTAGTTAAAATAGGAGGATAGAGCATATCTTATTTGACAATCTGTTTTTAAAGCAATTAGTTTTAGTTAGTTTTCAATAGTTAAAATATGGTGTCGGGGGCCCCTGGGTGGCTCAGTTGGTTAAATGTCAGGCTCTTGATCTCAGCTCAGGTCATGATCTCAGGGTTCTGAGGTAAAGCCACTTAAAAGAAAAAAAAAAAAAAAGGATATGGTATCTGAGCCTCCATTTGTACTCTGGCCCCATGCCCCACAATTGTGCCTGCCCTGACCTCATTCTCCTTCCTCACTCAGAGCAACATTGAACTAAACCGGATGCCAGAGGGAAGAAAGTCTCTTGATATGGTCCAGGCTACAGATGCCACCGGGAAAAACTGAAAAAGATTAAGATTGATCTAGAAAGGCTGGCACACCAGCCCACCTAATCCCTATTTTTCCTGAATTCCTAAAATACAATCTATTGTACTATAAGTAGTGCTTTATAAGAGAGTTTTGTATTTGCATATATGCTTTTTTCACATATGGTAAATTGTCTACCTAACCACACAGTTCCTTGGTGGTAGAATCCATGTTCCATATTCCTTTTTAGTATCTTCTCCAGATTCTCACATAGTATTATGTGTATAATAGATATCAATAAATATGATTGATAAAATAAATTAACCTTAATACCTAAAATAAATGAATTAACTTCAATTAATCAGAAGTATAGTCTGCATTTTACATCTAGGGCTTACAGTTCAACCCAGGTTATTGATCTACAGTATTTTCACTCAGTAGCATTTAGTGTTTCTAACAGCTTAAAAGTATCAACTATAAAATATGAATGAGTCATAAAAAAATTATAAGATTAAATTAATATAACCTTGCATGTCTGCCAAAACCAATAATATCAACTTGTTTATAAGAAAACATGTAGTCATCAAATGAATCATAAGATAAATTTACTAATTTGTTTTTCCCAGCAAATATAGCCTCTAATTGCAACATGTAAGATCAGGCATTTTGAAGAAATAACTTCCCCCACCCCCACCCCTTCTAGTCACGTATGTATCCAGTAAGCAAATACTTGAGAGAAAATAAACACAGGATTTGTTAAGCCATATGCAGTTTTCCCTGAAACTAAAGATAGCATGTTTTATAGTTGCATGGCAACAACGAACAACTGAAGGTGACAAGTGGGCAAAGGAATGACTCTCATTTAGCTGAAATTCAAGTAAATTTTGTTAGGAATCATTGGAAATAGAGAAGTAGAAAGTGGGAAGAGGAAAAAGAGGTTAAGTGATATAGTGGGAAGAATAAAGTTAGTAATCAAAGTGTTCACTGAGCACCTACTATGTGTCCAGTTTAATGCTCAGTATTTTTTTTTTGAAGGTAAGTTGGTCATATATATTTTTCTTTTTTTTTTTTTTAAGTTTTTTTATTTATTCTGAGAGAGTGTGCCTATGTGAGGGTGGGGAGGGGCAGAGAGAAAATCCCAAGCAGGCTCCGGGCTGTCAGCGTGGAGCCTGTCACAGGGTTTGAAACCACGAACCATGAGATCATGACCTGGACCAAAATCAAGAGTCAGATGCACAACTGACTGAGCCACTCAGGCACCCAGGTCATAGATTTTTCTGGTGATCATTTGTTAGCTGTTTCTCATACATTTGGAACTCACAAACTGGATAAATAAGTTAAAGTGAATTAAAACCTTAGGTAAACACCATATTCTGAGACCCACAGGATAAGGCTCAGAGTTCAAAGATATATGTATTTCTCTCAGAGTCATAGCAAAACAGCAAGAAGGAAAGCAGTGCTCTAAGGAATTTATGAAAGATAAATGCTTCAGGGAGTCAGAGGAGGGAGTTAATACCCTTAAAAGAGCTTCAAGGATCTTGGTGGGACTGGGGCACCTCGATGGCTCAGTCAGTTAAGCGTCTGACTTTGACTCAAGATGAAGGCCAAGTTGGAGCCCACATTGGGCTCTCTGCTGTCAGCACAAAGCCTGCTTCGGATCCTCTGTCCCCCTTTCTCTCTCTCTCTGCCCCTCCCCCGTTCCCGCTCTCTCTCTCCTCTCCCCCCACCTCTCTCTCTCAAAAATAAATTAACATTTTAAAAAATAGTTCAAAGGGGGCACCTAGGTGGCTCAGTCAGTTAAGTGTCCAACTTCGGCTCAGGTCATGATCTTGCAGTTTGTGGGTTCTAGCTCAGCGTTGGGCTCTGTGCTGACAGCTCAAAACCTGGAGCCTGCTTCCAATTCTGTGTCTCCCTCTCTCTCTGCCCCTCCCCTATTTGTGCTCTCTCTGTCTCTCTCTCTCTCTCTCTCTCCTCAAAAATAAAAAAGGAAAAACATTAAAAAATTTTTAATAAAAAAAATAGTTTGAAGGATGTCTGTGGAACTAACTACAGTGGGTACTTAGTGCTTATGTGTGCATATCAATTATGAGCAAAAGAAAGAGTTATCTAAAACGCATATGCCCAGGCCCCAGGTCCCATCCCAAGATATTCTGATCCAACTGGGATGGGCTTCAACAATGCATGTTTTCTCATATCCACCCCCAAGTAGTTCTGATACTGGTCATCTGCAGAGCATACTATATGAGTAGATGACAGTAGACATTCACCTTGGAGGAGCTGGGCAGTAAAAATGAGGGTAGAGAGGATAAGACCATTCTAGGTGGATACTTAACTACAAATCCTTTCAGTAGGGTTGTGTTTCCTATACATTACCAAAAAGTTCTTTGAATGGAGGTCTTTGTTTACTGAATTTTACTATTTTTCAGGATGATTTCCTTACACAAGTAAAATGATGAATGGGTATGTTTGTGCACTTGGTAGCTCAATATTTTACATACATTGTCTCATTCAGGGATACTTGGAAGAAGCCTTCTGGTCTGGAGTCCAAATTACTCTGCATCACCAAGGTGATGGTAAATAAAACAGTAAAAAAGCAAGAACAGATGTGACCTGTAAGCTAATTTAACCTAAGTTCTATAATAATATACATATGTTAGAGCTGCATGGCCCTTAGAAAACAGCCACATTCCAAAATCATATATTTTACTCATTTAAGAACTGAAAATACTAGTAGTAATTAGTTGGCATACAAGCCTTTGATGACTCTTTCAGAGTTGGGCAAATAATTTCCTTTATACAGAACCATACATAGGAGATAGAGTAAAACAAATATTTTCAATAAAAGCAATAACCTAAACAATCTTTTGAAAATAATTATTATAGTAGTTTTAAGGTCAAGAGATAGTAAAGACAAAAAGATATTTCTCTAAGAGAAAAATAGCTCACATAAGAGTATGAATTCTAGAGTAATTATGTTACATCCCCAAATATGAGCTCTACTATCCATTTGCTGGTGGAAAATGTGAAAGATTGTCTGCACCTGAGTGTTATTAGCTGGTGATGAGATGATTGTCTCTAACTGGTCCATTTTAAATTTATACATGGAAGCGACAGTTTCTCAAACACGGCCAAGCATTTTTCATTTTGTTCCTTGATTTTATTGGAAAAATTATACTAGTAAATATTATCCAAATATTTTGCTACATTTGTTCATTAAAATTAGAGCACTGAATTTACAGAAAACTTTTTTAAATTAAGAATTTGATCTGTAAACTAATCATTATAACCTCAGTAATTTAAGATAACATAATTCAGGTTTTGCTCTGATTTTAGTAGATACAAGGCTGAAGTTTATATCGCCAAGCAAAATGCAGAGAATGTTGATTGGCATGGCATAGATATAACCTGAAAATCCAAATGAAATTTTTCCACTTTTCTTTCAAAAGTCAAGTAAACAAATAAGAATGCTAAGTTTATTTGTTTTTGAAAAGGGCAAAACAGCCATAAGAGAAAGTTCTGCAGAGATGGTATAATGTCCTATACTTTCCACAAATGTTACAAATCAGGGAAGCTGTTCAGGATACCAATCAAGTGCAAGAGTTTTGGATTAAGAGAACTGATTCAAGTTCTCTGGTATTATATAGTAGTAGTTGGCAGTGATTTGGGACAAATCTTTTCATCTCTCTTGGCTAATTTTTCATACTTAAAGGTATTTACCTCTTATGGTCAATATGAGGGTTACACAAAATAACGCTTGTAGGTGAGATGCCATAGTACCTAGCACAGAGTAAATAATTAAATATTATTGCACAATAGATATTCACTATAAATGAATGACATACTGTAAGATCCTATGGTATCTTCTGAATCAAATGTCTGTTCTGTGTTTGATAACAGTTTTTATATGGCATATTTCATTGTACTCAGACTTTGAAAATAGGCTATCTGAACATGGTATATTTTAATTATTTGAAATAATCAGAACATTTTATTCCAAACATTTTGGATTAAGAAAAGTTGCTTTAAATTGTGAATAAGTTATAAGAGAAATATTAAAAACATTTGCAATTCTATCATTTTAAAGTATAATAGGAAATGCCACATTTTCTGATCACATTTTTATCTGCTCATTAAATCAAATCCTGAACTACATTTACTTAGCAAATGAGTATTTCAGGTTATAAACTATTCCAAAAAGTAATCAGTCTATCTTTGTGATCATTATATTTAATATTTAATTCAAAATAGTCTACTTCTTCCAAATTATTTCTAGGATAAATAAACCTAATTTATTCTGTTTAAAAACATTTTGCATTGGGCCACCTGGATGCTCAGTTGGTTAAGCATCTGACTCTTAATGTCCACTCAGGTCATGATGTCACATTTCATGGGTTTGAGCCCCAAGTAAGGCTCTTGTGCTGATAGTGTGGAGCCTGCTTGGGATTCTCCCTCTCTGTCTCTCACCCTCTCCCTTCCCTCTCTCTCTCTTCTTCTCTCAAATAAACCTTAAAAAAAACATTTTCCATTATCTGTCTTCTTGGACATCTTTCTTAAATGAAAATATTAATGAATACATTTTACAAAATGTCTACTATTTAAATTATTCAGCATAAATTCAATCCAACATTTTTTGAGAAATTGTTTTGTATAAGGTCTGACCTAAAGGCTGAGGAAGAAAAGTCAATTTTCAATAAGACCCACTCTATGGAGATTAACATAACTGTTGTTCATTACACAAGGAAGAGTATAAAAAGCTCTACCAGGAAAGAAGCAGAATGAGGAAAAGATTGTTTCTCCAGAGAGATCTCCAGAGAAATCAGGAATGTCTCACATCTGAGGTAGACCTTGATTTTGATAGAAAATGAGATTAGGATCATATAAGAGAACACATAATGAGAAAAACTGGGGGGCTTTCCTCCTGCAGAAGCCAAACATAAGTAGATATGAATGGCTTATCTTACAAACTCATCCCTAGGGTTAGTTTCAACATATAAAATTGAAAAAGCAGGGTGGTACTAGATTATATATGGTTTTGAAAACAAGGAAGTTTGAATTTTATTTTGTGAGCAACTGATTATAACTAATAATGTGCTTAATGCAGAATACCAGACCAGCAGAATACCAGACCAGCAGTGAGGAAACTTAGTCTAAGCTCCAGTATTAATTAGCTTGTGGACATGTTATTTAACAGGTCTGGACACCAGTTTCCTCAGTTGTTTTTTTAAAACAAAACAAAACAAAACTGAGATTTGGGCAGAATCACCTAAGATTCCTTTAAGTATAAAATAATATAATTCTTAAAAAAGTAATATATGATTCAGTATAAAACTATGGGACTGCTTTAACTTTTTATCAGTCTATCATTTAAAAGGTGAAAATGGATTATTCCTACTTAAATAGAAAATTTTTAAATTTACCATCCTTGTGGTTGTTAAAATGATTCAGTTTTGCTGATATCTGCTTCAAGTTTTTAACAGACATTGATTTCCTGGGAATTAAATATATTCCCCCAAAGAAAAGTTTTCCCCGTCTCCTGCCATTATAGTACTTTCTTCTCTGCCAGGATCTCAAATGTTTTGAAAAACTCCAGAGTGCCATAAAAATTCAAAGCAAAATGTTTAGGCACGGTATCTGGCATTTTAAAAGTGCTAAACATTTTTAAAAATTATTTTCTGCTTCCTTCCCCTTTCTTTGCTAACTTTAACTCAAGCGCTCATAATCTCTTAACACTGTCATTTTGATTGTCTTCCAACTAGTCTCATTCCTCCTGTGCTTTATCTTCCCTATCTATCTGCCATATCTCTACCTCTGGATGATCTTAGTAAACTTAAATCTGATTGTGTTACTTCTCCATTTAAAACTGCTTGTTTGTTGGGGCACCTGTGTGGTTCACTTGGTTACACATCCAACTCTTGATTTCGGCTCAGGTCATGATTTCACATTTGGGAGATTGAGCCCCATGCAATGGGTGTGGAGCCTGCTTAAGATTCTCTCTTCCTATGTTCCTCCCATGTTCTCCCTCTCTCCCAAAAAGCAAACAAACAACAACGACAACAACAAAATCCCTACTTGTTTTCGTTGCTAATAGCAGTAGTTCTCAAAGTGTGATCCCCAGACCAAGACTATTAGCATCACCCAGGAACTTTTTATAAATGCAGATTCTCAGGTCCCATCTCAAAACCACCATGCATGTTTTAACAACCTCTCCAGGTGACTGTAATGCACCCTAAATCTGGGAACCACCATCTTACAGGATAAAATACAAGTACCTTAGGATAGCATACATCTAGTGCCAGTTCCTCACCTATTCCCCTACCTTTCCCAAATCAAAACCTATATTTTAGCCCTGTTAGAGCACTGGCAGCTTCCTAAATACTGCTGCCCTTTGCTCATGGTACTCCTAGAATGCACTTTCCCAACATGGCACCCTGATAGCTCCCTGCTCACTTTTCAAAATTCAGCTCAAGGGTATATGGAATATTGTAGCATATCTAGATATAAGGAGCTTCTGATAAATCCCAATAGGAAAATAATAGTGCAAAGCCCTAGGATTCTGGACTAAAGGCATGCCCTCTGCTGCCAACAACCATTTTCCCTTTGAAAAGCAGCTCCTGACCTGCTGACAGATGCTGGTAGAGATTCATTACCTGATTGTGGGACACCAAGTAATTATACAACCTGAGCCACTCCTCATGCGTTGAATGTTACTTGGTCAACCAAGTCATAAAGCTGAAACATGTACTCCATTATTAATGGAACGAATAGAATAATGCATTCCATTAAATATAAATGACATGGCAAAACTGGGGCCAAGTAGAGACTAGTTATAAAGGAGGAAAACACACAGGCCTGGATCTGCACAGTATGCTGGCACCAGCCAGAAATGGAAAGCTACTGCATTGTAACCCACTGAGGGTAGCCGTAAAAGACATGGTGAAGGGAAATCCCCCCCCCCCCAGTGTAAAGAACTTTGGACAGTTTGCTTGATTGTCCACTTTGAATAGAAAGAAAAATGGTCTGGTATCTATTTACTTTGGCCACATTCCCCTAGTTACTCTAGCTGATAATATAAACTGACAAAGGGCCTACAACCAGGGCCCTAGTTTAATCAGTGAGTTTAAGGATGTGGGAGGAGCCTAAAGGCACAGAACCCCAGCCACTGCCTAAATACTACTGATTATTCTTGTTTGCAGCTCACCATTAGGCAACTCCTTTGTCAGAATTTTACCTTTAAATCCTTAGTAAGAAGCACATTGAGAAAAGTAATTCAGCAGCCCAAGGGCTTCGAAGGAAAAGAGAAAGAGCAATGATTATCCAGGGACTACCAGTCAGTCTACCCTTGTTTTCATCAAAACCTTTTGACACCAAGGCTTTGCCCTGCCCTGGCAACACTCTGCAATTATCAGTATCTGCAACCTGGGCTGTTGCCTCCAATTCTGGGTGTAAAACTGCAAGTAATGTCTACTACAAGGTAGTGCTGGAAACAAGCAAGAGCAGACTTACTCAACAAGCTTTCCTTCAACGAATACCCTCCCTGCTGCCCTACTAGCCTGCCATCTATTAACCCTGACAGATGAGTTCAGTACAGCCTAAATTTTGATAAGGTTCTTTTTCCAAATGGCTCTATAGTTTCTCTAGGGTTGATTATCAGAGAGTTCTTGCTGCTTTCCTGTCCTGGCCAGGAAGTAGAAACCCTCAAATTCTCATTAATTTAATTCTTGGCTTATAGTTTGCTCCTAAATGTTTAAAAAATACTGAATGAATAAATCCTGACACTAAGATATGACACTAGGATTCTAAGTCCATTTTCAAATGAAAAGATGCTGTGACTAATAATAAGCTAATATTTACTATTGAGCCAGATACTATTATAGGTTATTTCTTTTATTTATTTATTTATTTATTTATTTATTTATTTTACTGGGGAGGGGAGGGGCAGAGGGAGAGAGAGAGAGAATCTTAAATAGGCTCCATGCTCAGCATGGATCCGGGCTCAGGGCTCAATCCCATGACCCCAGGGATGACCTGAGCCGAAATCAAGAGTTTGATGTTCAACCGACTGAGCCACCCAGGCACCCCAGGTTATTTCTTTAAACAAGGCAATACATGTAATATGTGAAACAGGTATGAATTTCTTTCGTGCTCTGAGTGGGAAATAAGAAAAAGAAGCATTCTTCTTTACAATAATAACATATAATTTAAGTGTTCACTATGTCTAATAGTTAATTATGTGTCGGCTTGACTGGGCTAAGGGATGCCTACGTAGCTAGTAATACATTTTTTTCTGGGTGTGTCTGTGAAGGAGTTTCTGGAAGAGATTAGCATTTGATTCAGTCAGCTAAATAAAGAGATCTGCCCTCACCAGTGTGGATGGGTATCATCCACAACAGGGCAAGAGTGGAAAAGGCAAAGGAAGGGCAAATTGCTCCTTCTCTTCTTGAGCTGAGATGTCCATCTTTTCCTGCCCTGGGACATCAGAACTCCTGGTTCTAGAGCCTTCAGACTCTAGGACTTATACCAGCAGCCCCCTGGGTTCTCAGGCCTTTGGACTTGGAATGAATTGATTACTGGTTTCCCTGTTCTTCAGCTTAATCAATCAATCAGTCTATCTATCTATCTAATTAATTGGTTCTGTTTCTCTAGAGAACCCTGGCTAACACACTGTAATGATTTACCTAACGGGGCTAATATCTTCCAAGTACACTTAGTTAACGAATACTCTTCATTTTTTTTCCTGGAGAAAAGATTTTAGTTTTTCTGAAAATATAATTTCATGACTTTGGAAATTATATATATATATACACTACACCACTTAATACAAATTAATTTTCTAATAATTTCTAATATTTTGAAAGAATAGTTATTAGACAAATTCTTGACTGCTGCTTTAGAGATATATGTTATGTGGCCCATTTATTTGTATCCCAGAAGCACACCCTGAACTGAATTAGCAGTAATAAAGAGGACACTTACCCAAAGGTCTATGAACTCCAACAGCCTACTCATGGTAAATACTGTGTACACTCTCCTCAAACATCAAGGTTACATTTAATACTTGTAAAAGAAAAGCATTGAATACAACAATTTGGGAAACATTTCCCTACATTATTTTTGTGGTGACTGATGATGACCATAAAATTAAGAAATAATGTGAAAATAAAGGTGCCTGGGTGGCTCAGTCAGTTATTCATCCAACTCTTGATTTCTGCTCAGGTCATGATTTTCATGGTTCATGAGTTCGAGCCCCCTGAGTTGGGCTCTGCACTGACAGTTTGGAGAGTGCTTGGCATACTCTCTCTCCTCTATCTCTCTGCCCCCCACCTCCCTATACCATATGTGCTTTCTCACACTAAATAAACCTTAAAAATTAAAAAAAAAAAAAAAGAATGTGAAAATAGAATTCAGACTCTTCTAATGGTATTTTATTTTCTCATACATAGTCCTGAGAGAAATGGCAACAGAATGGAAGTCTTTAAAAGCCAATTTTAAATTTACTTTTAAAGTTTAAAGCAAATTTAAAAAAATTTTTAAGTGTGCTTCATTTAAGTTATCTTCCCTTCAGTAAGAGTTAAGCAGCACATCAGAATGAAGCTCACTCAAATCTGTTCTGAACTAATATTCTAAATAAACTGAATGAGAAGTTTAAGATAATTCTGTTTCTTACTAAAATACTCATCTCTATGTAAGATTTTCATAAAGTCTTTGATCTGTAAATTTATTTTTCTTAATGTTACCAACTAATAAAATGTATTGCTAAAATAATATATAAGCACATGTTGGGATGAGCACTGGGTGTTGTATGTAAGCCAATTTGACAATAAATTATATTTAAAAAATTAAAATAAAATATCACACACAAAAAATAATAATGTATAAGCACAATTTAAAGGAAATCTGAATGTCATAGCTGATACCAGCCTTTAATATGGTAATTTAATACAAATTTACAGATATATATATTTATATATTATATATATTTATATTATATTAAATATATATAATTATATTAAGTTCTGGGGAAATGAACTCCATCAATAAATTAGTTGAAATAATTTTGGGTTTTTTTGGAATTTGTCTCATGACCAAGAAAGAACAATATTTACTACTGTTTCAACAATCAAATAATGATTGTTATTCATTATTGTTAATGACTTTCCAGTCAGTTTAAAAGCGAATTTGATCAAAATAGGGGGTGCCTCCCTGGCTCAGTTGGTAGAACATGCAACTCTTGATCTCAGGGTCATGAGTTTGGGCCCAACGTTAGGTGGGGAGCCTACTTATAAAAATAAAAATAATAAACCGGAGTTTAATTAAAATAAAAGTGAATTTAAACAAATTGAAAATTAAGTTTAAATTTTGGCAATCACTACATTTATATCCTTATCTGAATACCTAGAAGTGTTTTTCACACTGTAGAACTATTTCACAAATGTAAATCATGAAATATATATAGTGGGACACAATCAGAAAAAAACTTAGTGAATAGAGTAAAATAGAAAATACCTGGGTCATTCCATAGAAAAGATAGGTGACGTTTTATGAAACTTGGTATATGTATATGAAATTATTTTCATAAGTCAAAACTCAGCTAATTTTATATTTCTATTTTTATAGATCAAAAAAGTTAAGTATAATTTTATATGGTTCAAACTAATATACACAAACATTCATGTACAAATATAAGCAACATATTCTTGCTGAAAAAGAGTAAAAAACAAAATACTACTATACATTACATAGTTTTAGAAAATAGCCTAATATTTAAGAATTTTTATTTCTTTGGATTTATTTTCTTTTGAATTACAGAGTAGTTTTACTTGTTTATGAAATTTTTGTGGATTGCTAAGTTTTTAAATTATGTTATAATGTGGATTGATATTTGAAAATGAATTCTAACAAGCTTATTAATAGATATTTTAAAGTATCTAAATTTCTATTATTTTTAGTAACAACGTTGAGAAAAGAATGGGGTTAAACAAAGAATAATCAAAAGAGGTGGGCAAACTAATTTTCTAATTTTGTTCTCTGTGTCAATTTTTTAAAACCATATTTATTACTCATGTAAATAGTTTAAATTTCAAAGCATGATGAAACAGTAACATTAACATTCCCTGCATCATTTACTGTGATTTGTTATAATTATAAAGGGCATATATTATTCTTTTCTACCCTAACACTATTATATAGTACTAGTTGTACTAGTACTTTATTCTTTTAGGAAACTTGCAGGACCTTCTAAAGTTGTTAACGATACAAATAAACTTCTGGCCCACAAGTTAAAAAAAATATCAGATTCTAGTGAATTAAATTTATGGTACAATCATTAAAGGCAGTTTCATCTACAGGAGGAAAGACCTCATCTAGTGTCATTGTCATCTAACAGCAGTCATCAAAATTACAATTAACAAAATACTTTAAACGGGTATACTATAAAACAACCTTATGGCTATAAATACAGCATGTGCTTCTTGGAGAAAATTTTTTAAATTTGAAAATGAAGGTGAAAGCAATAGTTACCTTAATCCTACTGTCTTTAGATGATCACTCCTAAATGTTTTGGTTTGTTTTCTTACAGTCTCTTTTCTATAGATACATTATAATGTAAAAAAAACATTTTTTTAATTAATCCTAATTTTAAAGTTTGACTCTTGGAGGAAGTGCCTGGGTGGCTCAGTCAGTTGACTGTCTGACTCCTGGTTTTGGCTTGGATCATGATCCCAGTGTTGTGGGTTCAAGCCCGGCACTGGGCTCCGCGCTGAATATGGATCCTGCTTAAGATTCTCTCTCTTTCCCTCCGTCCCTCTCCCCTGCTCATGCTCACTCTCTCTTTCTTTCTCAAATTAAAAAATAATTTTGACTCCTGGGGCACAAGGGTGGCTCAGTCAGTTAAGTGTCTGATTCTTGATTTTGGCTCAGGTCATGATCTCACACAGTTCATGAGATTGAGCCCTGTGTTGGGCTCTGAGCTGGCAGTGCAGAGCCTGTTTGAGATTGCTCTCTCTCCTCTCTCTGCCCCTCCCATAATTGCGTGCACATATGCACATGCATGCTCTCTCTCTCAAAATAAATATTTTTTAAAGAATTGACACCCTATGAAATAAATGATTTTAAAATAAAACAAAATTTAGAAGTCATAATTTTTTAATATTCCTTGTTAGGAATACAATATTTTCAGTTAACTGAAGACTTAGACATCATCATATTATTTTATTTATTTGGTTTTTTTTAATTTTAAGCAGTCTCCATGCCCAACATAGGGCTTGAATCACAACCCTGAGATAGAGTCACATGCTCTACTGACTGAGATCTTCTTATTAAACTCTTTATTTTACGATTAAAAAAACCTAAGCCAGAGAGATTAAACAACCTGTCTGAGGCTACAAATGTTAGTTATTGGTAGAAACTGATTCCTAGTAGTATTTTTTCCACAATCACTTTGCCTTCTTTCTTAAGTGGGTCATATTTTAAATAGACCACCCTCTAGTACTATATTATTATGTGCTTTAATTATTTCAGGTTATACTTCAGAAATGAGCAAAAACATTACTCCTAAAAAAAAAAAAGAATGGAGATACATTTATCCTCTTTCTCCAAAGCCATTTGTTAAAACACATTGTTGGGGCACCTGGGTGGCTCAGTCGGTTAAGCATCCAACTGCAGCTCAAGTCATGATCTCACAGTTCATGAGTTTGAGACCCACATCATGCTCTGTGCTGGCAGCTCAGAGCCTGGAGCCACTTCAGATTCTGTGTCTCCCTCTCTCTCTGCCTCTTCCTCACAGATGCTCTGTCTCTGTCCCTGTCTCTCTCTCAAAAATAAATAAACATTAAGAAAAAATTAGGGGTGCCTGGGTGGCTCAGGCGATTAAGTGTCTAACTTTGGTTCAGGTCATGATCTTGTAGTTCACAATTTGAGCCCCACACTGGGCTCCGTCCTGACAGCTTAGAGCCTAGAGCCTTCTTCAAATTCTGTGTCTTCCTCTTGCTCTGGCCCTCTTCCACTCGCTCTCTCTCTCTCTCTCAAAAAGAAATAAAAACATTTTAAAAAATCAAAACCACATTGTTAGTAGTTTAGGCATTTTATTTTATTTTATTTTTAAATGTTTTTATTTATTTTTGAGAGAGAGAGCACAAGTGGGGAGTGGGGGGCAGAGAGAGACACACACACAGAATCCGAAGCAGTCTCCAAGCTCTGAGCTGTCAGCACAGAGCCCGATGTGGGTCTCGAACTCACGACATCAGGATCAAGGGTTGCATGCTCCTCTGAGCAAACCAGGTGCCTCTAGGCATCTTAATAATTGCACAAATATGAACAACTAAAAAATATTAGAAGTAACATACCTATCACCCTGTCAAGAAGCAATATATATATTTGTCATCTGTCAGGGTTTAACCTGTATGAGGCTCAGGTATGAGACAGCATAAGAAGCTATGCAGACCTACTCCCCAGTGAAACTGATGAAAAAAAAATTTAAACACCTATGTAAAGTCTCTGGAAATGATTCTAAAGATATACAACAAATGAAATATTTATTCAATAACATCTAATAAAATTTGATAAGAATAGTGAGAATTTGTGATGTTTGACCAAGACCCACTCTATCCTTCCCCTTTCTAAAGCTCAGTGAGGTGGAAACTCCACTAGAGACTACCATGGCCAAGAATATCCCTGTGTCTCAGATCTGAAGAATTATAATCCACTCAGAAGACTGTCTTCCTGAGAAGGGAAGGACCTCAGCATTTCTCATTTTGCCCCAGCTACCTGTTGCTGAGGCTAAATTCTGGTGAATGTGAGGGAGAGTTGGGGGAATTTTCTCTTCCACCACTACCTCCCCCTTTCTTGGGATGGAGGTTCTACCTTAGAGACAGCACTGCTAAAAATATTGGAGCCCTCCATGCCATTAAACTGGTTTATGGGGCAGGATTTCCTGGCTGGGAGATACAAGCTAGAGAGACCTGGGGCTACTCCCAAATTGGCCCTCATCCCATAACTCAGCTCCTAAAGCAGGGGTGTAAATCAAAAAAAAAAGCATCATTGTTCCTACCCCTTCCCTACTCTGCCAGAGCTAGTTTGCCAGAAAGGTAAGAGGAAAGAGACAAATGGGAGGAGCCCTCCAGGAGTCAGAACACATCTGAAACAAAATTTCAGAACTGTGCCTTCAAAGGCGCCCTACTTTGATTTAATCAATTTGTAGAGCAATTTATGACCCAAGGGCATTTTTGAAAACAATAGAATATCAGTCATCAATTAGTGTAGTTTAACAGCTGGGTGTGGTCAGGGAAAGAGAAAGAACTTTGCCAAAAACACTGTTAGCCCAGGGTGACTGTGAGTATACCCAAGTACCATCAGAGGCTTCACTTTATAGGGGTTAATAGACTTCACTAAAATAATTCAGCCCGTCACCAAACAAGTAAATAACAAGTCCTAGAGGAGGGCAGGAACTAGTGCCCAGAGTTGCTATATTATCTAAAATGCGTTATATCCAACAACAACAACAACAAATCACAAGACATGCAAAGAAATGTAAAGTATGACCCATACACCAGGCAGGAAAGGAGGCAAAAGAAACTGCTTCTGAAGAAACCAGATGTTCAGTTTAACAGACAAAGCTCGGAAGAAGCCATTGTAAATATGTTCAAAACCCAAAAGGAAACCATGATTAACTAAGGGAAGATAGGATGATAATGTCTCATCAAATAAAGAGTATCAATATAGAGAAGTTATTTTAAAAAATGGAAATTCTGGAACCAAAGGACAATAAATGATGATAAATTTATTAGAGGGGCTCAACAGTAGATTTGAACTGGCAGAAAAAAAGATTTAGCAAACTTGAAGATAGATTGATGAAATTATGTGATTCAAAGAATTGAGAGAAAAAGAGAATGAAGAAAAATGAACAGAGCATTGGAGAATGGCAAAACACCATTAAGCATACCAATATATGCAAAATTGGAGTACATTAATCTAAATATCAACAAACTTGATAAGCACAGAGATCCACAAACATCAGACATCAGAATAAAAATGTTGAAAGCCAAAGACAAGGAGAGAATCTTGAAAGCAGCAAGAGATAAATGATTCATTATTTACAAAGGAACCCCAATAAGATTGGCTGACTTACAACCAGAAATGAGACCAGAGACAGTGGGATAACATATTCAGAGTGCTCAAAGAAAAATAAAAAATCTATCAACTGAGAATTCTGTATCCAGCAAGGCTATCTTTCAAAAATGAAAGCAAAATAAAGATACTCCCAGATAAACAAAACCTAAATGAATTTGTTGATAGCCGACCTACCTTACAATAAATACTATCAGAAGTTCTTCAGGCTGAACACAGTGGCTCAGGTCAGTAATTCAAATCACATGAACAAACAAAAAGCACCAGCAAAGGTAATTATGTAATTACAAAAAACAGTATAAATGCATATTTCTTCTTAACTGATTTAAAAAGCAATTGTATAAAACAATGTATATGTAATGTATTGTTGTGACTACGACATATAGAAACATACTGTATTTGCCAGGAATAGCACAAAGAAGTGAGAACAATGATGTATTAGAGAAATTATAAATAATAAACCAGACTTGCACACCTAGAATAAATCCCACTTGGTCATCATTTATACCCTTTTCAAACATAATGAGAATAAACCTATATAATCCAGCAATTAACTTTTAAATAATGCTAAGGCCCATTATCAGTTCAGAGTTTCAATTTTAACTTCTGAAAAATCTCCTTTAAATTTTATGCATTAAATACTCTGGAAAAAGGGCATAAAATGTATAATCATTCCTATTGTGTAATTACTCCTCTGATGTTGGCTTTGCCCACTTTTATGATTGCTTTAGTAAGGGAGTGTAATTTATAAAAACCACAGTAAAACATACTTTCCCCAACTGAAAGGGTTGTTTCTGAAACCATTGTGGTAGGGAAATGATTAGCTGAGGAATTTAAGTTGTTGTGGTAGAAAAAAAAATAGTTTTAGGCAAAACCCTAAGAAGTCAGTTTTTAGGTTCACTAAAATTAAGATTGTATTAAATAAGGAGAATGATTGTCAATATATTTAATTAGTAATAAATATATGGTTTATCATTCCTCACTCACTAGAAATCTTTCAAGATCTCCCATTCCCAATGTTTCAAATTTTGGGTTTTTTAATGTTAATTTTGAGAGAGTGTACACATGCGTGAGTGGAGGAGGGGCAGAGAGAGGGAGAGAAAGAATCCCAAGCAGGCTTCACACTGTCAGCACAAAGCCCGACATGGGGCTTGATCTCACAAACCGTGAGCTCATGACCTGAGCCCAAAACAAGAGTCAGATGTTTAATTGACTGAGCCACCCAGATGCCCTGAAATTTGTTTTTGCTATGTTAGACCCACTAAGCGCATTAAGAAGACAATTGAGAAGAAGCCTAACCTCATTCTCAATGTTTGATACTCTTCAGATCTTACGATTCTCAGTTAATTGCATCTCCTAAACCCCTCCAAACCCAGTCTTAGAGATGCAAAATATACAGTTGATTTAAAATATTATGTAACTTTTAACCTATTAAAAAATGTCACTAAATATTTCTCAAGCTCTTCTCTAATACAGAAGCTCCTATTATAGCTTAATTCTACTTTCTGTACAGATTCTTTACATTCATCTCAGTGCCACCCCTTTAACAGAAATAGGAATGGAGCTGTCTCTGGTTTTATTTCTCATGTTTAGGCTGTATCCAAAACTTTTTTTCCTCTGCCACTTACTTTAGTCTTTACCTTTCCTAATCTCCAGTTTCCTCTTTTTAACATTATCTCAGGGCACCTGGGTGGCTCTGTCAGTTAAGCATCCAACTCTTGATTCCGGCACAACTCATGTTCCCAGAGTCATGAGATTGAGCCTCGAGTCGGGCTCCACGCTGAGCATGGAGCCAGGTTGGGATTCTTTCTCTCTCCCCTACTTGCTCATGCATTCTCTCTCTCTCTCTCTCTCTCTCTCAAAATAATTGTTTAAAATAAATTAAATAAAATAATCTCTTTAAGATGGGTGCCTGGCTGGCTCAGTTGGTGACTTGATGTGACTTGATCTTGGGATCATGAGTTAGAGACCCATGTGTGGCAGAGTTTACTTAAAATAAGGAAAAATAAATTAAAAAAACAATTATCTCTGTAAGAATGGCTTAAGAACTGCATTCATACATACCAAATTTCTAAAAACTACAGAGAAGATGTACTTATCAATTTTTTAGTTTGGGAGAGATTATTACATTTGCAAATGATCATAGATGCTATTGTTCATTACAAATCTTTCTCCTCAATAAAATCTGCAGGTTTCTTTCTTCCTCTCTTCTTTCTTTCCTCTTTCTCCTTTCAACTCCTCTCTCCTTGATCTCTATCTCGGCCCAATGATATAATTTCACATGTTTTAGTAACTTTTTTACTTGGAAAAATGTTAATTTAATTCATATTATTTATCTAAAAACTCAGCTGTGGCCTTCAAGTATTTTGAGAATAACATTGGGGTACATTTTTTAAAAATTAATGATGGATACATTTCAATTCTGAGCTCTTAATTCCCTTCCTTAAAAAATGGCAGTTTTCATAATTAATCTTTTAAGTTTTCTAGTTAACACTATCAAATTATAGGTTTATATTCTACATGCTCATAAATGACTCACAATATTTCATTAAAAAATTTTTTTTATGTTTATTTATTTTTGGGAGACAGAGAGACAAGAGTGTAAGCAGGGGAGGGGCAGAGAGAGAGGGAGACACAGAATCTGAAGCAGGCTTCAGGCTCTGAGCTGTCGGCACAGAGCCTGATGCAGGGCTTGAACTCACAAAGTGTGGGATCATGACCTGGGCTGAAGTTGGACACTTAACCAACTGAGCCACCCAGGCACCCCAAGACTCACAATATTTCAAATATGCTGAATTACACAGATTGCAACAAAGAAGCAGGTAAATGTATTTTAACCGATTTTGACCTAGTCTTGGAAATTTAACAATGGCACATTATAGCATATTGGTAAGAAATGTTACTAAGAATAAGAAATAGGGACTCTCAGAATTCCCTTACAAGCTTGCTTTTTAGCCACAGGCAAGCCCCTTAGCCTCTCTGGGCTTACTTCCTCATCTAGAAAATATGATCTCTAAAATTCTTCCCAGCTCCAAAATTTTATGAAGTTTATGAACTAAAATTATCACAGAAAAAAATGATAATAAAATTGAAATATTCAATCTATAAAACTTATCTATTCAAATAAATACTAAGCTACAATTTAAAAGTAACAAATCACCTTTCTTTCTATAATTCGCAATAAAGGGGGATATAAAAGCCAGGTGTATAGGCAGTACACTACCTTACACATTGTTTGGTAAACATTGTTACTAGATCATAGGTAATGTTTAACCTTAACTCTGTGAGGCTAACAGTCTTTGAAATACAAGGATAGAGTAATTACTTCTAACCCATTTGCCGAGTCCAATCACATATATTAATTTCATTTTTTTCATCATAGCTAGTCAAACGATAGGTTTTTTCCTAAAAATAAACAAGCAAAAGTATTTTCAATTCCTTGCCCCCAAGAAAGGCTATTAATAGGCAGGAGTGATAAGCTAAAAGACAAAGGGTCACAAATTCAGATGTCTTCAGAGGTAGCAAAGCAAGTGAAGTAAATGTGTGAAGTAGCTTATATAGAACACAATTGAGATTGGCAGGTCAGTGACAACAGAACAGTACACGCCTTGCCTATACACACCCTGATTAGAATGCATAGCAATCTGGTTTTTCTTGAAGGAAAGATAAACATCTCTATGAATTAACTCTCTGGCATCTACAGTCCTTCAAAACTATTTCAGGTATCCAAGTATGTGGTGGAATTTAAAAGGAACTTTTTAAAATCAAAACTACTTTCACAATTTACATCAATAAGAAAACTTTAAATCTCTTTTACATTAATTCAACATTCAACAAATAAAAATTGGGCACCAGTTACATGTTAAGGCATTATCAGTATTGGTATACTGTTTCTATATAGCAATGAAAATTAATTTTTTTACTAGAGAAGAATAATTCTGCACTTTTTTTTTTTTAGAGAGAGAGCAAGTGGGGGGGGGCGGGCAAAAGGAAAGAGAGAGAGAGAGAGATGGAGAGAGAGAGAGAAATCCCAAGAAGCTCCACACTCAGCATGGAGCCCAATGTGGGGCTCAATCCCACAACTCTGGGATCATGACCTGAACTGAAATAGAGTCAGAAACGTAGCTGACTGAGCTACTCCAGTGCCCAATAATTCTGTACTTAAAAAAAACAAAACTTTTTAATCCAAAGATTATCAATCTACCTAATCTATAAATTGTTTATTCAGGAGAAAAGGCTTAATCAAGAAAATTGCAATAAATGACAGTGGGTTTAATATAGAAATCATATCCACCACCCTGATGCTTTCAGTTCTCTTTACAGCTGTGAGAAAACTTCTATGATGTTTATCCTTCCCTAAGAAGTTTAGAGTTTTCTTTGCTTTTGTTTTTGTTTTATTTTAGAGAGAGAGAGAATCTTAAGCAGGCTCCATGCTCAGTGTGAACCTTGCTCGGGGCTTGATCCCATGACCCTGGGATCATTACCTGAGCTGAAATCAAGTCTGGCTCTTAACCAACTGAGTCACCCAAGCACCCCTTCCCTAAGGAGTTTTAGTTGTTCAGAGAACAAAAGTTATAAAGGAATTATTTATTAATTAGGTGGAATAGTAAGTATGATTAGCTGAATTCTCTGGCATTTTCAACCTTTTTTTTTTTTTAAGATCTTGTTTTTAGTAACGTCTATACCCAATGTGGGGCTAAAGCTCACAACCCAGAGATCAAAAGTCACATACTCTACCAACTGAGGTGGCTAGGTTCCATTTGCAACTAAAGCATGTGGTGATTTCCAGCAATTCTTTTCTTAGATATATACTCAAGAAAATTGAAAAGTTATGTACACAAAAACTTGTACAAAAATGTTCATAGCATTATTCACAACAGCCAAAAAAAATGGAAATAACCTAAATGCCCATCAGCTAATAAATGGATAAACAAAACGTGGTATCTCCATAGAATGGAACATTATTTGGCCATAAAAAAGGAATCATCAGAAGTACTGATACATGATGCAACATGGATGTACCTTGAACACATCATGCTAAGTGAAAGAAGCTAAGTGAAAAAAAGTCACATATTCTTTGATCCCATTTGCACTAGACCTCTCTAATCCATAGAGACAGAAGTAGATTTGTGTTCTCTAGGCACTGAAGAATAGGAAGTGAATGCTAATGGATATGGCATTTCCTTCTCAGGTGACGAAAAGTTCTGGACTCAGTGGTTATACAACTCTGTGAATATAGTAACCACTGAACTATGTACTTTTAAAAAGGGAAGCTTTATGGCATGTCAATTATATTGCAGTAAGGCTGTAAAAAGTATGTGGTAATTATAACCTATTTATTGAATTTCTAGAAGAAGGCTCATAGTCTGTTAAAGAGTGACAGGATCCAGTATACCTTGTACATATATCAGTCATCCTGAAAACTACTTTTGAACCAAAAACTTTGTTTCAAGACATCACTCTTACTATAGTTAAAAAAAATTTTTTTTAAATGTAAATATATTTAAAAAATTAAAACACCTAAGAAATGCAATCTATAAATATGAAAAAGTAAAATATTTATATGCATAACAAGTAGTAGCAACATCATTCATAAGCAGCAGTTAGTGTTTATTTTCCCCATATTTTGGTTTAACACCTTAGTGGTACTTTATTCTTTTTAGGGAAATTGCATAAGGTACATATAGCATATTATCAGTAAGTTATAGAAGATTGTGTAACTGGAAAATTAATTCCAAGTAACAATATTTCCTCTAAAAACACATTTATTATTAAACAAATTATTTTAAACTAGTGGACAATAAAATGTGCCTATAATTTATTAAGTCCAAGATATATAGTCAACTTGCATAAAATTACATATGGCATTTTAAAAACAGCCTATTTCTAAAATATCAGTAATTCAGGCAATTGGGATTTCCACAGGAGATAAATTGCCATTAATTTTCTTTTAATGATGAAAATGTCTGCCTTAAGAACATTACAACTATGTTATGAAGAAATGCTATAGCATACTTTAAAAATCAAAATGGTGAAACATATGCATTAGTATATTCTTTTATGGGTAGCAGCATTTCAGATGGAGATTTAAATCTAGTCAACCACATTTCCAAATGACTTGGGTTTTTATTATCTAGAAATACATATCACATGTGTAGTTTAGTTAAGAATTTAAATTTCCATTATAAATGAGAATCTATCATACTGATAATGTAAAGATAAAAGAAATAAAGTACTTGGATAGGCTAGTACTTTATTAGAAATATATCCACTAACTCCACAAAAACAAATTTTACATGAAGCAAAATACTAAAAATTTCTGATTTGGGAGAAATGAAATAAAATACAGTGAATAGGTTTTCTCTTCATCTCTAAACTGTAAAAATCCCTTTTGCCTATTTATTTGACCCGTCTCTATTCATGCAATTTAATGAATCCTCAAAATAATTTACACATCTTTATACAGAATTCACATCTACATCAGTAAACTGCCAGTCCTTTTATATTTTCAGTGCTTTATCAAAATATGGGTAACAAAGTTTTTCATTCTATGAGGCAGGAAGATGTTTCCTAAGTACTTCTTTGGATGATGAGGATATAGTATCTGGGAAGGACACCTCAAATTCTATTAGAAGGTCACCACGCTGGTCAGGATTTTTTGGAAATGGCAGCCCATATCCAATAATTCTTCTCCTCATTCCAGGTTTCACAATATCATTTACTGACATAGGTATGGTTCTTCCATCCATTGTTGGTACATTAATTGAGCAGCCACACAATGCCTGAAATAGACCAAATAAAATGAACAAACTCCAAAACTTAAAAAACTCAACAAAAATATAACCACATGTGAAGGATGAAACCACTAAGGTAAAATTTTAACCTCTAAAAGAATAGCAATAATTATAAGACTTTTTCCCTATTAACAAAGGTCTTTAGGACATGCATGATCAGACATATTATAAAAGAAGGAAAGGAGAAAGGGACAGAAAGGAAAAGGAAAGAGAAGTAAAGGATGTCTTCCACAATGCCCTGAAACGAAATGGAATGTTTGAGGCTGCCATTACAGCATTCAAAATGCAGGGATGGAAATGGACAAGAAAAGAGGGAGAAATTTAGGAAAAGAACAGAATAAGAGTAACTACCTACTTCTCTGGAAGGAAAAATCCTAGGATAAGAAATACGTTTATTGGTTTTGTCGACAAATGTTTATAGGGTGCATACTATATGCCACACATTCTTGCTAGATGCTGAGCTGAGGGACCATGAACACAGACCCCACCTCAGGGAATGCACAAGGAACTCAGAAGTAAACCGGTAATAATAATACAATATATATAACATTGGCACAGAAATGCAGAAGTCTTTTGTGAGAGAAAGGGCACCCATCTTACCCCTTATCTTCTGACAGTACAGAATGTCTGAGCTGAGCTTTGGACCTTTAGCAGGTATTGAAGCAGAGCGAGGAACAACAGTGTTCCATAGATTAGAGCTCAGACAATGACATAGATGTATATAAGATAATAATAGAGTAACCTTAGGGAAATGTATATACATTTATGGGTAGAAAGCAGATTTAAAATGACCTCTTATTTTTTTTAAGTTTATTTTTATTTATTTTTGAGAGAGAGAGAGAGCAAGCAGCGAAGGGAGAGAGAGAGAGGGAGACAGAATCCCAAGCAGGCTCCATGCTGTTAGCTTAAACTCCAAACCATGAGATCATGACCTAAGCCAAAATGAAGAGTTGGACGCTTAACAGACTGAGCCACCCGGGCATCCCTAAAATGACCTTTCATTTTAAGCTAAAAAGTTTGGACTTTATAGTAGATGCTATGTGAAATTATTCAAGAATTTTAAGCAGGGAACTGACATGGCCATATTTGCAGGATTATAATGCAATTTGAAAAATAATGTCTAAGAACAAACAAGAACTTATATATTAAAGCAGTACCCTTACATTTATTTTAAATTAAAATCTTTTTGTTATATAATTATTACCCCAAATTAACAATTTTGGAAAAAATCTTATACATGGACTAAGGCGATAACATTCCAATGTATATCTCATAAATCATATGTATAAAAACTGAGTAGAGTTAACCCAGTATTAGGTTCCATAGTACATAATCCAGCTAGCACTTAAAGTTGGCATTTAAATTGTTAGTACAGGTAACTAAACTTAGAGAATATAATACTATCCATAAGAGAGGCATTATAGGGGTGCCTGGGTGGCTCAGTTGTTTAAGCGTCCAACTTCAGCTCAGGGCATGATCTCGTAGTTTGTGGGTTCGAGCCCTGCATTGGGCTTTCTGCTGTCAGTGTAGAGTCCACTTCGGATCCTCTGTTCCCCTCTCTGCCCCTCCCCCACTCACACACACATGCTCTCTCTCTTTCTTACAAATAAATAAACATTTTTTTAAAGAAGAAAAAAAAGAGGTATTATAGTAGTACTACCTCTGGGGATTCTTATGAGAAATTAAAAAATAACATATACTAAACATTTAATAAATATTAGCTATTGTTTAGATAAATTCCCTAAGATCAGATGCATAATTCTGTTTGGTTTCAGAATCCCTGTTGCTACTAACTTACCTCTCGTAAAGTAATTTTAGCAGTATAAATTATATTTGATCCATCCCTTTTAAATTTGGGGTGATCTTTATCTTTAATAATAAAAACAATGTCTGCTGGAATACTAGTTGGCGTTTCATCTCCTTCCCTTGGAAAAGTAATTTTGGTGCCTTCTTTCCACCCTTTTTTAATCTCAATGGTGAGAATTTTGTCCTCAGATCTGTAACTCCTCCCATCAGGATTTAACCTTTTTCGAGAAATCTTCATCCGTTTGGTACAACCACTATATATTTCTTCGAGTGATACTCTAAGTTCATGAATAACTGGAGGATCTTGTTTAATGCGGGATGGCCCCACAGAATTCCTGTCTCTCGGATATCCATTCATGCTGAATCCAAAGGCAGTAAAAGGATCTCCATCTACTTCCATTTCATCAGAATCTCTACCACCAGGCATCCGTCTTCCAAAGAAAATTTCAAAGGGGTTGGAACCTCCAAAGAATGCTGCAAATGTGGCATGAGGATCACCGTGAAAGGTGTACCGGAAGGTACCTCCTTGTCCATCAGTACCTCCTGCTCCTCCTTTCAACCCTAAATGAACACATAAACATGATTAGAAAAAATCTTGCAACTCTTGAAAGTTAAACTTTCAAAAATTGTATTGCTAATGAAATTTTGGCCAACTTAGATTACAATTTATTAAGATTGGCCAGAAATGCCATTGTAACTAAATACAGAACAGTTAACCTAACTTTTGATCATTCCATCGTAAGTTAAATTTTTAGCTTTCAAATTCCTCCTCCACATCCCAATCTTTAGTGATAATTTATTCCTGAATCTTTGTTCCTTAGGTAAATAAGAAAATAAAATCGGGAACCTCTTGTCTCATAAACCACTGGTTTGACAATCTGAAGTATGTAAGTTTTCAAAAGATGCCAATTAAAAGGTCTTTGGTAAGCAATGCAAAATGCATAACCTAAATCTATAAGTATTATTATAATCAGTGAGCATAATCAATAATATAAAATATCATATTCATAGTACCTAGCTTCAGTTTAGATCATCTTTCACTTTTTAAGAATTAAAATAGAACTCTTTCTGTGACACAACGGGGAAAATTTCTAATAGGACACATTATGAAAAATATTTCTTTAAACTGTTATCCCTAATCTAGCTAACAGAATTATTTATCTAGGCACACCGTGTGATAGGATTATTCTCAACACTATGTAGAAAGAAGACTAAAATCAAGAGCTGTTAACATTCTGTAAGTCCTTTGGACTGGTTATTTCTGTCTATTGTGGACAACTTGCTTCACTATCTTGCTGAGATCTTTTGACCCTGTTCTTTAAGATATCAACTAATAATATGTAGTTCACAAACAATTACACTTTTGAGACAGCATTTTCTGCTATAGACCAAAGAAAGTTTCTGTTAAAGACCCACCAAACATTAGTATAGTGGTCTTTTAAAGGCTCAATACTGCTAAGGATTTATATCATTATAGTAGTAGCAACGTTTCTGAATGAGCCTTATGGGTATTCCTGACCAAGGAAACAAGCAGGAATAGAACCTAAAAAATTTTAAACTATGATACATTCAAGAGATTAAACTAAGAGATTCCAATATGTTCAAAGAGTGAGTTATTTGAGGGCAGGAAACACATTCTATTCATTTTTGCGTTGCTCACATAAACAGGGCTGAAAATGACGACGCTCATGTTTATTGAATAGAGAATAAACTAATTCTCAAAGTGTGTTTGAACTTTAAAAGGAGGCAAAAGCTACATAAAGTATAATCACACATACACATACATGAGAGATTTAACAATAAACAATTATACTGGAATCATTCAGCATGCTTTCAAAGAGACTTAGTTTTGCATGTTTTATTCTATTTGGTTTCTTCCGTTAAAAAGTACATATGTGGTATGGTAGTACTGAACCACTATACTGTACACCTGAATCTAATATCACACTGAATGTTAATGACTGGAATAAAAATTAAAACTTCAAAACAAACAAACAAAGATATACAGATAGTCTTTTCCATCCAACAGTCTCAACTAATGTTAAAATTTTTACCTCCATCCATGAATAAAAATCTGGAGAGACCAAGAAAAATCTAATCATCTGAAAAACTGTCACAATATGTATTGAATGATATATCCAAATAGCAGTTAGGATGTTCCTTACAGAAAGACAATGACAAGTATAAGCAGGACAAGGAGTATTAACATGCAGCTCACACAAAACTTTCTATAATTTTTAGTAGTACAGTTAGAACTCCAAATGTTAAAAAAAGATAGTGACAGAGTTTCATAGATGACAGGTTATGTATATAGCTCAAGGTCATGACCAATGTGACTAAACCAATGCTTAAATTACTTCAATCATTTCATCTTTTATCCCAGAAATATAATAGAGGATAATAGTTTAACAGCAAGTTGAGTAAATTAGCTTGCCCAATCTAACTCTCTACAAGACAGAATCTAAATGTTTTGGACTCATAATAAATTCACTAAAAGAAAGAATAACATTTTAAGTTATTACGTTATGGGTTTGGCTTTTCCCTAAAACCTCTTCCCTTCTCTGCCAAAAATGGTAACTCAATCATGATTACAGAGTCCCTGAGAAGATTCACACAGTCTGAAGTGACGTTTAACAAAGCTGACAAAAAGCCTCCAATGGAGCTTTGAGGTTTTCCTTGACACTAAAGAGTCAAGTACATAGCTCAGATTAAGTACAAGACCACTATAATAACTGAGAAAATCCCACCAATATTCATAACAATATATCATGAATTATTATGTATCACTTGCATTGCCTAGCACTTGAATTGTAACTGACATGTATCAAATATACACTCAGCTCTTTATTACATACATTTTGACTGCTCGTGGAAAATTTTAATATTCAACTGGATTCCCTCTGCTCTCAAAAATGTTTTCTAGACAACATCATCACTTTGCATGATCACGGAATATGCTCTAGAATCAACATTTGACCATGTTATAGCAAGATTGCTATTATTTAAAAATAACAAACCAACCAATTTGCAATCCAAAAACAAATTATGTGTCTGGTATACTCTCCATAACAATAATTTCCACTAGTTAGGTGAAAGTTTGTCAAAAGAAGCAGCACTGGAGAAGAAGTAGTATTTCAAAGAAAAAAAATCACAGGACTTAAACAACTCTTACTTTAAGGAGATTTGATATGTAAAAGTCTACATTTATGGCAAGACTTACAAAGTTACTAGAATAATGAGATCCTTTAAGCAGTTTTGACTCAAAAATTCAACTTATTTTTAAAAATACATAGCAAATAAAAAGAGATTCAGTTGATTACATAAACTAAAAAGGAACAAGCGAGTATAAAGATTAATATACTAAACACAAGTTTGATCGCTATAAATACTACCTTTCAGTAGTTAAAGAAACTTACTGAATAAACTACAAACAAAAAAAGGCATAAAGAAAAAGAAATCTAGGATCTAGGGTTACAGATCTAGGATACTGTTAGGACACATTACTGAAAGTCTTTTTTTTTTAAGTCTTTTAATACAAACTTCTATTGAAATCCATTGAACCATAAACCTAAAACCTTCTTGGAGATACAGGTTCAAAATCCAATTTTAAATTTCTGTAGTTGTGGTTTTTTTGTTTTCAAATGATTCAACTATGGACAACATTTCCCTATTTTTAAAAATAGCTTTATTTATTACATATTATAAAATTTACCCATTGCAAATATATAATTCAGTGATTTTAGTAAAGTCGTAGAGTTGTGCAGGCATCATCACAATCCAGTTATACATCATTTCCATCAACCCAACCAGTTCTCTACTTTCTGTTTGTAGCTAATCCCTGCTCCCACTTCTAGCACCAGACAACCCATTGATCTGCTTTCTTGCTCTGTAAATGTGCCTGTTTCATGAATTTTAATAAATGGAATCATAGAATATGTAGCCTCTGACATCTGACTTCTTTTATTTAGCATAGCTTCTGAGGTTCATCCATGTTATAGCACGTTTCATTAAGTCAATCTTTTTAATGCTAAATAGTATACCAGTGTGTACGTGTGTGTGTGTGTGTGTACACACATACATGTATACCACATTTTGTTTATCCATTCACTTAATGACAGTACTTTTAAATTGTTTCCAGTTTGGGGCCATTACAAATAATGCTGCTATGAACATTCATGTCTTTTTGTGAACCTATGTTTTCATTTCTCTTTTACAGATTCCTATGAGTGGAACTTCTGGCTCATACGGTAAATTTAAAACATCTCTAGTTTTGTCCAAAATTTTTAAAATCCAGCATTTAAAACTGTGGATATTAGAGATTTTTCAAAACATGAATAAACTGGATCACTGGTTCTTTTAGTTTCTAAATATATAAATTTAGCATGTTCAACTCATATAATTCTCAGTTCATGGTTCCTGTTACCACTGTCCCAGGCCTTGAAAAAGAGTGTAATTGGGGCGCCTGGGTGGCTCAGTTGGTTAAGCGTCCGACTTCGGCTCAGGTCATGATCTCACGGTTTGTGGGTTTGAGCCCCGCATCAGGTTCTGTGCTGACAGCTCAGAGCCTGGAGCCTGTTTAAGATTCTGTGTCTCCCTCTCTCTCTGCCCCTTCCCCACTCGTGCTCTGTCTCTCTCTGTCTCAAAAATAAATAAACTATATAAAAAATTAAAAAAAAAAGAAAAAATATAATTATTGGGGGAAGCAAGTATATCATGTAAATTACTAACAGCTCCAGAGTCCTAACATTTAGTGTTTTATTACTACTGGAGAACACATAGGGCTACAGAACCAGGGCTGCAGGTACAAACTGACCAATGAAAGGCAAAGAGAAAAAATATTTTCCCATGTTTAAACAGTATACCAAAAAGGGATTTTTTCAAAGAATAAATTAGCTTTCTGAATAAAGAACAAATAATATAATGCTTTTCTGTAAAGGAAGAATAATTTTCAAAAAATAATAAAATAACTTTCATTTAACTGTATTTCAAATAACTCCTAACTAGAGGATGATATTTCTGAATATATTTCAATGCTTTACAACATTTATTCTGCCCTCTCCAATACCTTTATTGTTTATATCAATTATCTGAATCAAGAGCAAAAAAAGATTCAGGGTACATAGATGATAACTGCTTTCGTTTTTTAAAAATTCACTCATTGTGATGATGACCAGTAAAAATCACACTAGAGAAATACCACTCAAGAAAAACACTAGTAAGAGGTAATGTTAAGCCAAGAAAAATGTCTCATTGGATGACTTGAAAATTCTGGAGATAAATATCCTTAGTATACACTGAATCCTATGGCTTAGTCAAAAACAAACTTGAGCCATCAGTGAGATGTGGGTTAAGCAGTGGATATCTGCTTTTTCATGAGAATGTATAGTGTTACTCCATGTTTGTGAATTTCTTTACAAAATCACAAATAACTTCTTCAGAAAGAGTGTAAGTATCTAAGTATCTCACAATCCTTCTTAGCTTTTGAGATGAACCAAATTGTTGTATTTTGATTAGTATGGCCATAAGGAACAAGCAGAACTGAACTGGCCATTATTTGCCTTTTTCAATATTTATCTTGTAAGAACCTGACAACTGCAGGTCCTCATCACCAACAGTAGAAACTGCATTTTTGGCAATTCAGATCAAAAAGAAAAACAAAACAAAACAAAAAGAAAAAAAAAACTTTCTATGCAATCACGCTGCTTATATAAATTTATTTTTTGTTTTAAATGAGCAGTTAGTGCTTCACTGTATTTTAGGATATATTTCTAATTAGGAAAATTTTATGTTAAGTGCAATGAAGGAGGCAAAGAAATAACAAAAAGTTTTCATAACTACAATGATTTAAAAGAGAACATTTTGGGAGAAAAAAAATAATGAAATAACTTGGTCCTGATTTGAAATGTTAAAAATCCCAGAACCTGTAGGAATTAAAGTGTTTTTGTTGTTGCTGTTAATTAGCAACTTAAAATAGTCTTACTTTATAGCTACATTTATATGGAGATGATAGACAAACTTAATTTAAAATCCAGAATGATAAAAGGATAATCTTAAATAACCCTGTATATTGTATTCAACTAGTTTCTGATCTCACAATGCAGGAAACAAAAGTATGGTAGGGAGAGGAAAGGGAAGTTGTCACGCTTTCCTCAAAACCTAGATAGTAAAATTTCAAAAGAAATAATGTTACCTAAAAGTAAATCAATAATTGTTCTACCTAGGTGGCCATTTTAGGTCAAAAATTGTATTTCTGAGATCTCAGTTTCTTGGCACACACTTACTGTTTACAATTAAGCTAAAAACTTGTTCTGGTATTTTATGACATCAGGAAAATTCTTTCCTCTCCAGGCGGAATGCCAAAAACAACTACAGCTGAATGCCTGGGCCTTCTGCTTCTCAGAGAGACGATTCTGTCTTGTTCCATCTTAACTAAATTGCTATCAGAAAGGCAAAACTTCTCTTGTTTTTGCGAATAAAATATAAACTACCCAGAATTTGAACTGCCAATCTTAAAATTTTAAATGACTAAAGGATCTTTATAGGTTCTGGCAGAAAATTCATTAGAAAACAAAACAGGTTGCATAAGACTTTTGACACATTTCATTAATGGGCATGAGAATTTAAGGTTTCTTTTCAAATATATAATGTTAACATAAATCTAAAGGTAGAATATATATATTACAAAATGTCCCCAAAAAAGTCAAGCAAATACATTTCATTCACAGCTATGTAATAATATTCATTCATATGATCAAAGATGAAATCTTATTTTTATCCATTATTTGTCTTTATACTTTTGATGTCTGAGAATTTAATTTAATTACGACCAGAAAGCTGAAAAGGTGGGGGGGGGGGGAGACAGGGAGAGACAGAGCTGGAGAGACCGAAAGAAATACACAGAATACTTACCTTCCTCCCCAAACTGATCATATATTTCTCTCTTTTTAGGATCACTCAATACTTCATAAGCTTCTGCGACCTCTTTAAATTTTTCCTCTGCTTGAGGAGATTTGTTCTTGTCCGGATGAAATTTGAGGGCTTGTTTTCGGTAAGCTTTTTTAATATCTTCATCTGAAGCTCCTTTTTCAATTCCCAAAATGCAGTAATAGTCTTTCCCCATTTCGAATGCCTTGAAATGAACTTAGATTTCCCTTTGTGAAAGAAAACAGCGTCCCCAGTCTTAGCAATACAACGATTCCAAGAAAAATAAACCAAGCTGGGTATTTTAAAAGTTAAAGCGAATCAGCAATTCAGCTTCGCTGTCTGAAGGCAGCAAGCAAGCAGCGTCCCTGTATTTAATTCCTTCCCCAAAGGCTCACTTACAGATAAATATACACTACACAGGAGACAGCCTCCTTCTAGATCCTCCCATTTTCACTACGTGTCTCTGTACTTTCTAGAACAGCAAATGCTACAGGACGTCACTTCCCAGCTGCCTCTAGTCTAAGTCCTGAGCTAGGTTTTCTCCTCCTCCACGGTTAACTATTCATTTTCCTTCTGGCTCTACCATTTTTATTTCCTTTTTAAGAAGCTAAGTGGATTAAGAAACCAATATTTCAGCACAGAATATCATAACTACATATTTATTGTAGGAGGAAAAAAAACAACAAAAATAATTACAGCCATTAGGCATCCTATGTTAAAATAAATTAAAGGCATTATAGAAATAAATACAAATAAAGGTACCCTTGAACTTATTTTAGGTATTTTAATTTTAATTTGAGGTTATCCAAATGTAAGATACACAATGCTAAAATATGGTTTGTTTAAATTAACACTTTCAGATAATTTGTGTCATTTTTAGAATTCCTGGGGTCTATCATTCGGAAATGCCAGCAAGTCAATATACCAATTTCACATTGTAAAAGGCTACATATCATAAACATCAAAAGCAGTAAAGGACTTAAATATTATCTTAGGTAATGGTTTTAACTAGTTTTCTGTAGTATACAAGAGTTAATAGTTCTGGCAAACTAAATATTTGTAAAAGCTTCATATCTGATTTTAGCTACTTTAGCAAAAACAGAATGAGATCCCACTCCCCGCACCTCTGACTCCGCCCAATTCTTAGGGTCACTATTTAAAGAATTTTTGTGCTGCAGGAAAGATAGAAGAAAGTATCAGGTTACAGACAGCAAATACTCATGTTTCTTATGTTTCTTATAAGACCTTAACTGGATCATCTTAAAGTCTGGATATGCTATTTACAGGGCAGTGATATGAGAAATATTTTTTCTTTTAAAACCACATTTGCCTAATTATAATTATCAATACTCATTGCTGAAGGTTTTTTTTTTTTTTCATTGCTGAAGGTTTTGCAAAACACAGAAAGAAAAAAGAATAAAATAAAAACCTCCCTATCATACCACTTTAGGTAATCCCTACTAAATATATTTCCTTCTAGCATTTTTTCCCTATAGATATTTATATTATATTTATAATATTTATATTTATAGTTTTTTTTGTTAACAAAGTTTATGCCATATCATTTACATACCCTTTTGATGCCTGCTTTTTTGTATATGTTTTGTACATTTATTAGAAATATTTTCAATCTATGTTACTCATCTTTTATCTCCTATACTGTCTTGTCATCTTTTCAAAGACGTTCCCATTTCTAATATAATGGAAAGATGGATTAATAAGAAAATGTCAGAAAGAATTGCACAGAGCCCTATAGATACCTTAACTCTGTAAACTTAAAAGAAAACAAAGAACATTTAAAGGAAAAGTAAATGTACATATATGTTTAGAGTATAATGAAAAGGTAACAAGCACATGTTAACCTTTAGAGATACGGGAACACCTACTCTATATGCCAAGCAGCTTCACATTAATGATTCAGCAATTCTTTCAGAACATCATCTTTTTACAGTTGACAGCTAGGATTTCCTGTTTTTCAAAACTCTCTCCTTTAAAAATACTTTGGTATTAGAAATGTATAGCATCTTTCTAGCCTATTTACAGATTACAACAAAGGTTTGTCAGACATTCAAGCAAATATTTTTAGTCCCACCAAGGAATACTCAATGTCAAAAGGTTAACATTCAAACCCAAAAAAATTAGGGGAAAATGCTAATATCCAAAGTCACCTTAAAACTCCTACTTAAAAAAAAAATTATAAGTTGAAGCAGTAGAAGTACAGTATCTACAGTACAGTAAAAATATAATAAAAATCACCTTTTATAGAATTAAATTCCAAAAGAGTTCCTTTAAAATATTCACTACCAAAGGAACACTGACATTACTATCTGTGAAAAGCCTGAATTGTTCTGGTGGGTAATGCTGGGAGGAAAGAAAAAATAGATTCTTATCTGATTTAATCATTTCCAGATAGCTAGAAATATTATCAGGACTTGGCATATTAAGTGATTTTAGAACCTGAAGACTAGATCTTTCACATTTCTGAGAAATCCATTATCTATTAATAAATGGAAACAAATCTGACTTTTTACATGTAGAGAAGGATGATAAAGGATTTATATATTTCTTCAAACATCATACACACACACACAAAAACATAGTGGTAAACTTGAAAAGCAAGAATTCATCTCAATGGTGACATTTCAAGTTATTAAGGAAACAGTTATAATTTGAAGACTTTGATAATAAAACAGTATAGCTAGGTTTTGGTAAAATGAGTAGTGTAAATAATTCTTTCAAACATTTGGGAACAATGCCAACAGACACATGAAAAGATGTTCTGCATCACTAATCATCAGGGAAATGCAAATCAAAACCACAATGAGATACTACCTCACACCAGTCAGAATGGATAATATCAAAAAGACAAGAAATAACAAATGTTGGTGAGGATGGGAAGAAAAGAGAACCCTCATGCACTGTTAGTGAAAACATATATTGGAGCAACCACTGTAGAAAAGGTTGTGGAGCTTCCTCAAAAATTTAAAAATAGAAATACCACAGGATCTAGTAATTCCACTACTGGGTATTTACTCAAAGAAAACAGAAACACAAATTCAAAAAGATCTATGCACCCACACATTCATTACAGCATTATTTACAATAGCCAAGATATGGAAGCAACCTAAGTGTCTATTCATAGACGAATGCAGTAAAGACATTATATATGGGACGAATAAGTCTTAGGGATGAAACGTATAGCATAGGAAATATAGTCAATGGTATTGTAATAGCATTGTATGGTGACAGATGGTAGCTACACTTGTGGTGAGCACAGCATAACCTATAGAGTTGCTGAATCACTGTGTTATACACTTGAAACTAATGTAATATTGTGTGTTCAACTATACTGAAAAAAAGAAAATAAATATGGCAGCATTGGTGGGCAGTTAGGGGGTCAAGGCCAACTCATACCCATAGCCAGGTGAACCTGACTACTCCTCCACTGCTTCAATGTCAGGTGAGCAGAAAAAAGTACCATGGAGCCTAGGAAATTAGGGAGGCCCAGAAAGAAAAAACAAAACAAAACAGTACACTCAGGCTACTGAGGAAAAACATCCTTTCTCTTTTTTAAGAGCTAAAATCTAGTACATTTTTTTAAAGAATAAGAAACACTCAAATAACAGGAAAGTTATTCCTGAAATGTGTAACTCTATACTACTCTCCTAGGATTCTCTCTCAGAGCCCTTGGAAGGAGTGGGGCCCTACCCACATCCTGGTTTAGCTGCCAGAAGTGTGAGCATAAATTTTTGTCCTTTTAAGATGTTTACCTGGTGACTGTTTTAGCAGCCCTAGGAAACAAATACAGTGGGAAATACAAAAAAGTATATATGATGTAAATGGACAGTTCAAAATTGGTAACAATAAAATAAACACCCATTTATCCATTAAAAAATAAATAATAAAAATAATTTTAAAAAACATTTAGGAACAAATATTAGAAACAATTTAAAAATCCCTGTAAATACCATACCTGGAAATTTGTCCCTAGAAAATAATTCAAAGAAAAAAACTATGAACATACCAATAAACTCATTGCAATTAGATGCAATAGGGTAATGGATTAATACAGTCATTAAACTACATAGTATTTTAGAGAAATTTTACTCTTATATTTACTTTTTTCAGACTGATCTATCTCCTCTACCACTTATGGGTTAAAAATATATTACATAATCACTTTACATTAAAATTTTTTCATCTACTTTTTTTAATCTATGAGATAAAGGTGTTTTTTTGTTTGTTTAATCAGGGTGGGTGACCAACTGATCATGACAAAAATAGAGTATGTAAAGGAAAAAGTAGGGTAGGCCTTTAGGGAAAATGGAGCTGAGATGTGAACAAGGTTCTTTTAATATTTTTAAAAGTAAAAATAAAAACAAAGCAAAAAAACTACCTAACAGTCTATTTGAAATATTATTTAAAAATCAGATAGATCCTTGCTTATTGATTATATATATATACATTATATTATATATATATATATATGTATATATATATATATATGTACGGCAGAAAGTTTGGGTAACAAGAACCAGAGTTAGTAAACATGCATTTTTTTCCCTTAAATTTCTTTAAGGCTACTATATTTTTAACAAAGATATGAAATTAGTATATGTATTTAAAAATTTTTACTTTACTACTCAAACATTAATGAGATTATTCCATGAAAACACAATTCTCTTCTCTTTATTAAAAGAAAATTACAAAAAAAAAAAAAGAAAGAAAGAAAATTACAGGGGCGCCCGGCTGGCTCATTTGATAGAACTTGTGACTCTTGATCTTGGGATCATGAGTTCAAATCCCGTACTGGGTGTAGAGTTTACTTTAAAAATAAACAAGGAAGTAAAGAAGTACATTAATTAATTAATATTACAAAGAGATTCTTTTCCTTAATGTTTACAGTTTACAAGGTTAAGTTCTCATGCTGGGATAGGGATAGTTCATCTCTAACTGAAGTAAAGCTCTAATGTATTTTAAGAAATTTTAATTTTTTCAACCAAGTCAGAAAACTTAAGTGTGTTTATTATTTTATTTATCAAAGTTTTTTTAAACATGGTTTCACAGTTTTTGGCCCAATAATATATTTGGAGGAAGTGTGTCACTCTATTTTAGGGAGACATGGGCCAGAATTCAGTAAAAATTCTAAAGACATTATATATTTTTTTCCAACAACTTTAACAAAGGTTACTTATTGGGGATATTATGCTTTCATAGTAACTATAGATTAGTTATTTTTACAGAAACTATTTTGATTGTATAATCACAGTTTCAAATATTAAACATGTTTAGATATGAGAGCTAAAGATAGCACTTGAACCACACACTAAAAATCCTAAAAGTACATAACTAGTCATTCAACTGATGCCATCTTCACTTTCTACTTTGGCTTTATTAATAGACAATAAAAAAGTTTTTTCTCCAATTCACAAATCCTTTCTCACTTTACAAAACATTAGTACAAAGAAAGACAGCATGCCTTCTAGAGTCTCAAAAGAAATTACTATTAAAATTCAGATCATCACTTTAATGACTTCTAATATTTTACCAATGCTCCTGTTGAAAACTTTTTCTGTCAATATTTAATTCTTAAATGGGCACATTTAGTTCGGAAACTTCTCATCAAGTGATTAACTTTAGTAAGTTGTGACTTCCATTCCCTGATACTTCTTATCCAAGAATAAACAAACTGAGGCTCTTTTACACGTTGTTCTCACAGTGCTTTAGATAGTTAAATAGTGATAGGGCACCTGGATGGCTCAGTCGGTTAAGTGTCCAACTCCTGATTTTGGCTCAGGTCTTGATTTCAGCATGGTGGGATAGAGCCCTGTGTCATCTCTGCATTGACAGTGCAGCGCCTGCTTGGGATTCTCTCTCTCCCTCTTCTACCCCTTCCCTACTCATGCTATCTCTTCTCTCTTTCAAAATAAATAAACATTTAAAAAAAAAAAAAGATAGTTGAATAGTGGTTATAAAATTTGCTAGGGTGGCACCAGGGAATATTAATTATGTAGTGGTTAAAAGCACAGATTTTAGAGCCGGATTGCCTGGGTTAGAGTCCTGACTACATGATTTACTAGCTGTGGGGCCTTGGACTTAATTTTTCTGTGCCTCAGTTTCCTTATCTATCAAATGGGATTAACATTAACATCTACTTCATAGGGCTGTTGTGAGGATTAAGTGAGATAAATGTGTGATGCATTTAAATGTGATTGGCACATAATGAGGACTATGGAAGTATTGGGTACTATAGTGATAACAATGATCTCATCATATGAACTATAAGAACTTTTTCCTATAAAATAAAATTACTATACCATAGGGATAATAAAATGTCCTTATTTACAAGCATTTGCATCCACACACAAAACAGCTGTCCAACTAAGAATAAATGGCTCTTTTCAAATGTTCCAGTTAATACTTGCTACTTGTTCATCTTGATTCCGTTAAAATTTTAAATCATTAAACCTTCACATAGGTAGCATTCATTGTATTTCAAATACATACACTTGTATTTCAAGTGCAAATTTCAAATACATTGACTGTATTTCAGACACAGTAATCAAGACTGGTATTGGTGAAAGAACAGGCAAATAGACCAATAGAACAGAACATAGAGCCCAGAAATAGACAAGTATAAATATAGTCAACTGATCTTTAACAAAAGAGCAAAGGCAATACAACAGAGGAAAAAAAACAGTCTTTTCAACAAACAGTGCTGGAACAACTGGACATCCACTTGCAAAGAAATGAATCTAGACACAGACCTTAAACCTTTTACAAGAATTAACTCAAAATGGATCATAGACCTAAGTGTAAAATACAAAACTATAAAACTCCTAGAATATATGAAAAAATCTAGATGACCTTGGGTTTGGCAATGATTTTTAAATAAAATACCAAAGGCACAGTTCATGAAAGAATTGATAAGCTGGACTGCATTAAAATTACAATTTTCTGCTGAGAAAGACATTGTCAAGCAAATGAGAAAACAAGCCACAGACTGGGAGAAAATATTTCAAAAGACATATCTGATAAAAGAGTATTATCCAAAATATATAAAGAACTCTTAAATCTCAACAACAGGAAAACAAAGAACCCAGTTAAAAAATGGGCCAAAGAGGGGTGCCCAGATTGCTCAGTCCATTGAGCATCTAACTCTTGATTTCGGCTCAGGTCATGTTCTCATGGTACATGAGTTCAAGCCCCGTGTTGGGCTCTGCACTGACAGCGTGGAGCCTGCTTGGGATTCTCTCTCTCCCTCTCTCTCTCTCTCTTTACCCTTCCCTCTCTCCCTCTCTCTTTCTGTCTCAAAATAAATAAACATTTCTTTAAAAATGGGCCAGGCGTGCCTAGGTAGCTCAGTCAATTAAGTGTCTGGCTCTTGATCTTGGCTCAAGACATGATCTCACAGTTATTAAGTTTGAGCCCCCTGATAGAGCTCTGCACTGTTAGCACTTAAGATTCTCTCTCTCCCTGTCTCTCTACCCCTCCTCAGCTTGTGTTCCCTCTCCCCCCCACCAAAAAATAAACATTAACAATTTTTTAAAAACGGGGGCACCTGGGTGCCTCAGTCGGTTAGGCATACAACTTCCGCTCAGAGCATAATCTCATAGTTCGGGGTTCGAGCCCCACATCAGGCTCTGTGCTGACAGCTCAGAGCTTGGAGCCTTCTTTAGCTTCTGTGTCTCCCTCTCTCTCTGCCCCTTTCCCACTCATGCTCTGTCTCTCTCTGTCTCTCAAAAAATAAACAAGCATCGAAAAAAAGGGCCAAAAACCTTAAAAGAAACCTCACTAAAGGAGATATACAGATGGCAAATATGCTTATGAAAAGATGCTTCATATCAAAAGTCATCAGTGAAGTGCAAATAAAAACAAAGATATCACAACACAGCTATTAGAATGGCCAAAATCCAGAACACTAGCAACACCAAATGCTGGCAAAGATACAGAGTAATAGGAATTCTCATTCACTGTTGGTGGTACTGCAAAATGGTACACTCTGGAAGATAATTTAATGGTTTCTTAGAAAACTAAACATACACGTATCATTCAATCCCTCAATCATGCTCCTTGGTGTTTACTCAAAGGAACTCAAAACCTAAATCTACCCAAAAACCTGCACATGGATGTTTATAGCAGCCTTATTTGTAATTGCCCAAACTTGAAAGCAGCCAAGATGTCCTCCAGTCGGCGAACGTGATAAACTGTGGTCATTCAGACAATGGAATATTATTATTAAGCACTAAAAAGAAATGAGCTACCAAGCCATGAAAAGACATTGGAGGAACTGTAAATGCATATTACTAAGTGAAAGAAACCAGCCTGAAAAGTCTATATATGTCATTCTGGAAAAGTCAAAAGTATGGACACAGTAAAAAAAAAATCAGTGATTGGCAGGGGTTAGTGGAAAGGGAAGAATAAATAGGTAGAGTACAGAGGATTTTTAGGGCAGTGAAACTACTCTGTATGATACTAAAATGGTGGGCACATGTCATTTTACATTTGTCCAAAATCATAGAATATACAACACCAAAAGTGAACCCTAATGTAAATTATGAATATTGGGTAATAGTGATTTATCCGTAGTTCACCAGTTGTAGATAAATATTTCATCTAGTAGGAGATGTTGGTAATTGGGAGAGGGAATTGTGCATGTGTGGAGGTTTATTGGAAATCTCTGTGCCTTCCACTCAATTTTTCTGTGAACCTAAAACCGCTCTAAAAAAATAAAATATACTTAAAAATTTTTAAATAAATGGAAAAAAGTGCAATGTTTGCATTCTTAAAATGTTTTTTTTTTTTTAAGTCATCTCTACACACAACATGGAGCTTGAACTCACCACCCAGAGATCAAGAGTCAAGTATGCTCTACTGACTAAGCCAGCCAGGTGCTCCTTAAAATATGTATCTTTGATTTTAGAATCAGAAGATCTTTCCAGTTTTAGTTTCTGTTGATGTCACATATACCTCAATCATATGAATTTGAAAGTTGCCTAGGGGAAACTATTATTTATCACTGAATCTTTAATTTCTCTTAGTGGACCAGCATAAAGGGGCAACAAATGGCTAAAGAATAAAGAATTTAAATGCTTTCTAACCTCAGCTCTGCCACATAATAGGTGAGTTATTTAGGCAAATCATTTAATTTCTCTGAATTCCTAAGTCATAAAGGTTATTGTGAGAATCAGATAATACACATTGGGAAGCACTAAAATGTATGTGATGACATATCCATATAAACTGTTTTCATTAGTTTAAACTATACAAACCATTTTGCTGCCACTTGGAGATCTCCCTTTACTCAGGAAGTTTTACTTGTTACAAAGTATGAAAGTAACTAGAGTCACCACCAAAGGTCTCAGGCATCCTCTAAGGTCATGCCCTTTGCCATGTTCCCTGTTCAGACTTTTCTTTCTGTATTTTAGTCTCTTAGTGTCAAAAGCAGTAACTGCTCTAGGTCTTCCCTATAGTAACATTCATACGATATAGTTTATCAAAACACTTCTATGTGCTTTCTCATATGTATTTTGTATACGCATACACATATGATATTGAAACGTGATAAGATTTCAAAGAGCTTTTCTCTAGCTAGCAATTGAATAGTGAGCTATGATATTTATTCTTAAAACTAGAGTAGACATTGTTCTATCAACATACACTTAAAGAGTACTAGACTGTGTCTATTACCTGGTCTACTTTTAGATAGCTAAATAATTTCATATAATCAAACTTGACCATGTAGTAACTGGATATATATTTAACCTTTACATGTTATACTTTCCTAAAATGCCTTTAAGCCTGAGAATTCTTATAGAAATTATCATCTCTTTCTTTTTTTTTTTTTAACATTTATTTATTATTTTTGAGACAGAGAGAGACAAAGCACAAGAGGTGGAGGGGCAGAGAGAGAGGGAGACACAGAATCTGAAGGAGGCTCCAGTCTTTGAGCTGTCAGCACAGAGCCCGAGGCGGGGCTTGAACCCACAGACCATGGGATCATGACCTGAGCCTAAGTCGAACGCTTAACTGACTGAGCCACCCAGGCGCCCCTAGCATTTATTTCTTATAGCAAATTGCTTGTTGTAAATTTGGAACTCAGATGCTAAATTTTCATTTCTGTGTAAAGATTTCAGACTTTGAGCATAAGTTACAATATTTAAAAATTTTATCATGGCTACAAAAATAGAAAAATAGAAGAAATAAGAAAATTTTAGAAAAAATTAGAAAAAATAGAAAAATGTTGAAGACATTCATTTCTTACTCCATTTAGGTTATAAGACAGAATAAGTAAACTTAAGGCAAATGTCTTTAAGACATTAAATGCCATTTAAATTGTTCTGGAAATTCTATTTTTTTCTTGACTATGAAATGTCCTTCTTTAGGTAATTACAGTCATTTAGACTCGTATTTGGAATTAGGCAGTCAATAGCATTTGAGTGAACATTTTATAGTATTTGATAAATACTCTAAAACTTGTTTTAAAAGATGTATGTTATCATAGTGAACTTTCTCATTTGCAAATATTTACTGAGTGCTTACTATGTGCTATAAACTAGCGAACATCCTTGCTTTAATTCAACTCATATTCTAGTGAAAGAAGATAACCAAGAAACAAGTTAATAAAGAAGTGATATAATTTCAGATAGTTTGAAGTGCTTTGAAGAAAAATTTTTAATGTTACTAAGACAGGGGTTGATGGAGAAAGGTTACTTTAGCCAAGATGGTCAGGAAAGACCTCTGTTCAGCTCTGTTTCAAGAATTATACCAAAAATTTGGCACTAAGGTAGGTAGAGGAAAAGGAGGAAGTCTAGGTATCATACTTTTTTCTTAATGTTTATTTTTGAGAGAGAGAGAGAGAGAGAGCGAGTCAGGGAGGGGCAGAAAGAGAGGGGATCAGAGGATCAAAGCGGGCTGTGCACTGACAGGAGAGAGCCCAATATGGGGCTTGAACTTACAAACCATGAGATCATGACCTGAGCCAAGGTCCAACCTCAAATGACTGAGCCACCCAGGCACGCCTAGGTATCATACTTTTAAAAAGGTATAATGCTTTCAGAAAAGCAAATGGAATGGTAAAGAGCTCTTAATGACCTATTTGATTCTATTATCGAGATGTATTCAGCTCTCTTCACCTTTTCCATATGTATAATCTGTACATATCCCTTCAAACCTACAGCTAACAATCAAGTTAAATAGTTTGATACAAATTAACAATAGCTTCAAATAAGTGTGTTATGTAACTGTTATAGTATTTAAGGGACGAGGGAAGATCATGAAACTTGGAACAAGAGCAGTTGGTTCTAATATTCTTAGCTTCGCTACCTAGTATCTATGTGAAGTTCTGGAAAAATGACTATTTCTCTGAGACTCAATTCCCTTATTCCATAAAATGGATAACATCATCTATCTCATTAAATTAACATAAAGAGTAAGAAAATATGTGAAAGAGCTTTACAAAAGTAAAATACTATGCAAATATTAATTATATACTCATCTTGGGCTGGAGTGGTGGGTATGGAAAAGATCTATAAAAGAAAACTATGAGGGGCATCTTGAAAGATTGATAGAATTTAGAAAGGAAGAGGGGCACAGGAAAGGTTTTCGATTTGGATCAAGAACACAAAGCCCAGACTAAAAGAGCATAAAATGTATGTGATACAGCAACAAGACTGGTCAGGTTAAGGCATAGGATTTAGGAAGGCTCACTTTAGGAAGATGACAGAAGTTATGGTCAGATTGTTGAGAGTTTTGAATGTCATTTTTTTAACTTAATGATTACTCCTTCATGTTCTTCAAAAAGGGACTAGGGCACCTAGGTGGTTCAATCAGTTAAGCATCTGTCTCTTGGGCTGATGTCATAATCTCATGGTTTGTGAGATCGGAGCGAGTTCCGTATCAGGCTTTGTGCTGACAGCATGGAGCCTGCTTGGGATTCTCACTCTCCCTCTCTCTCTGCCCTCCCTAGCTCGTGCTCTCTCTCAAAATAAATTAAAATAAACTTTAAAAAAAGTGCTAGTTCATTAGGTCTTTGAAACAAACTTTATTTTATTTTTTTAAGGAAACAATATGCCCAATGTGGGGCTCGAACTCACGACCCCAAGACGAATTGAACCCTACCGACGGAGACAGCCAGGTCCCCTAAGACAAATTAAAGAAAGAAAAAAGATATTTGATATTTGTCATTTCTTAAGTATCAATTTACTTTGAAGCTAATGAAATAACTTTCTTGGTTCTCTTAAGGAGCAGTGTTCTTAACAGAGTTTCATTAATATTTGTAAGCTTCAAGAGCACCAGTAAAAGATGTCAAACTAACCAAAAAAAAAATAACAAGAAGATCTTTATCAATCATAATTCTTCCTGGACTACCATATGTACCACCAGAACTTCCCAGCACTTTACCGGTATAGTTATATTACTAATTCCCAATGATTTCAAGTTTTATACTGTGTCATGGCTTTATTTTACAATACTTTTCCTTCAGGGAGCACTATAATAGAATGTACACACTCTATTTCATTCTACATTTTATTGACTTAATGGTCTTTACAAAAGAAACAATTTACAACAAAATTTTAAAAATTTCAAAGCACTGTGGTGCCTGGCTGGCTCAGTCTGCAGAGTGTATGACTCTTGATCTCGGGGTTTTGAGTTCAAGCACCATGTTGGGTATAGAAATTACTCAAAAATAAATCGTCGGGGGTAGGGGGCACTTGGGTGGCTAAGTTGGTTGGGCATCCGACTTTGGCTCAGGTCATGATCTCACGGTTCCCGAGTTCAAGCCCCATGTTGGGCTCTGTGCTGACAGCTCAGAGCCTGGAGCCTGCTGCAGATTCTGTGTCTCCCCCTTCCTGCTCATCCCTCACTCATGCTCTCTCTCTCTCTCTCTCCCAAAAATAAATTAAAACAAAAAAAAGTTGGGGGCACTTGGGTGGCACCTTGGTTAAGTATCCAACTTTGGCTCAGGTCATGATCTCATGGTCCGTGGGTTTGAGTCCCATACTGGGCTCTCTCCTTCAAGGTGGAGCCCGCTTCAGATCCTCTGTCCCCCTCTCTCTCTGCTGCCCTTCTCCAACATTCTCTCTCTCTCAAAAATAAACATTAACAAAACTTAAATAAAATTTAAAAGTATAGGCCTTCAAAATAATAAGATAGCATGAAACTGCTTTAAGAAGTTTATAAAAATTGGGGCACCTGGGTGGCTCAGTTGGTTGAGTGTCTGACTCTTGATTTTGGCTCAGGTCATGATCTCACAGTTCATGGGACTGAGCCTAGCATGGGGCTCTGGGCTGACAGCACGAAGTCTGCGTGGTATTCTCTTATTCACTCCCTCTTGCTCTCTAACCCACTCCCTTGTTCGCACTCATGTTCTCTCTCTCTCTCAAAATATATAAACAAACATTTTTTAAAGTTTATAAAAATTACTAGAGTTATCTGAATCAGAAATATTTTGTTTTAAAAAAAATGATTTCTGGGGTGCCTGAGCAGTTCAGTTGGTTAAGCATTGACTTTTGATTTCTGGGTCGTGAGTTCAAGCCCCATGTTGGGCTCTATGCTAGGTGTGGAGTCTACTTAAAAAAAATAAATAAATAAGGCACCTAGGTGGCTGAGTTGGTTGAGTGTCTGATTCTGGATTTCAGCTCAGATCATGATCCCAGGGTTGTGGGATTGAGCCCCATGTCAGGCTCAATGCTGAGTGTGGAGCTTGCTTAAGATTCTCTCTCCCTCTTCCCAATGTGCATTCTCTATCTCTCTAAAAAAAAAAATAGTAATAAATCATAATAATGATAATAATAATAATAACAATAGGTTGAGCTACCGACTTTGGCTCAGGTCATGATCTTGCAGTTCACGGGTTCGAGCCCTGCATCGGGCTCTGTGCTGACAGCTCAGACCCTGGAGCCTCTTCTGAGTCTGGGTCTCCCTGTCTCTCTGCCCCTCCCCCACTTGCACTCTGTCACTCAAAAATCAACATTAAAAAATTTTTAATAATAACAATAATCATAATAATTTCCTGGAATGCCTGGCTGGCTTAGTTGGAAGAGCATGCAACTCTTGATCTCAGGGTTATGAGTCAAACATTGGATGTAGAGATTATTTAAATAAATAAAAACTTACATTTTCCCCTTTTTTTTGGGAGTATAGAACTGATTTTATTCTGTGATGGTATTAAAGTGTAACCTAGGGGTGCTTAGCTGGCTCAGTCGGTAGAATAAGTGACTCTTGATCTTGGGGTTGTGAGTTCGAGCCCCAACTTGTACATGGGGTCTTCTCAAAAAAAAAAAAAAAAAAAAGACCTCCTCCTCATAGGGCTTTCCTTATATAAAGAAAAAAAAAAGTATCCTAATAAAACAGCCCAGTAACAACTTACCCTTCTTACCCTCTTTGATAAGAAGTCACTGAAAAACTTTACTAGAGGACTAGTGAACATAAAGTGAGCTAATCTCATACTTTCCTAGCAGTTTGGAATCAGTTAAAGTGTTCTCTACATTACTTTTCAATATTGAATCAGAGAACCAAAACACTATAGAATTCTAGGTCATTTTAATTGGATCTTATAAATTGATATTTGATGCTACCACTTTGACTGTGTTTAAAGATGGTACCAGCATGTCTGAGTGGTCAGTTGGTTGGCCGCCCAACTCTTGATTTCAGCTCAGATCATGAGCCCACAGTTGTGGGATAGAGCCCCATGTGGGGCTCTGCACTGACAAGGCAGGGGCCTCTCTCTCCCTCTCTCTCTGCCCCTCCCACACCCACGTGCTCACAAGCTCTCTCTCTCTTCTCAAAATAAATAAATAAACATTAAAAAAATCATATCATCTATAGCAATGCTATTCAACAGAAATATAAAGTGAGCTACACATGCAAGCCACATATGTAATGTAAACATTTCTAGAAACCACATTTTAATAAAAGTGAAAAGAAAAGTGAAATTAATTTTATAATGTATTTTATTTAACCCAATAAACCCAAGATATTGTCATTGCAACATGTAATCGATATGAAAATAATAAGATCTTTCACATTCTTTTTTTGGTACTAAGTCTTCAGAATTTAGGGTTTAATTTTACACTTACACATCTCAATTCAGATAGCCACATTTCAGGCCCTTAGCTTCGGTGGATTAGCCAGTGTAGACTCAGAGGTTCCTACTAATGACCAGCGCTATGATCCAATGTTGCAGAAACCTCAACCTGTGAACTTAAGTATATCACATATACACATCTCTCACATGCACATTTAGGGGAAATTAAATCTTAACAGATGCATTCTAAAGAAAAGTCCATTATGACTTATAAAATAGTATCCCAGTGCTCAGTTCAACAACACCTATACTGTAATTGGAATAACACTGAAAGATTAGCAAGCCCCCGGGCAAGGATGACATGCAAATTTGTGAAGCATTTACTATTTTAAGAAGAGGTAAATATGTGAGGTGATGGATGTGTGGATTAACTAGAGGGGAGGAATCCTTTTACACTGCAGACATATATCAGATTATCACAGTGTGTACTCTAAATATCTTACAACTTTGTCAATTTTACCTCATTAATATAGAAAAATAGTATTCCATTTTTTAAAAAAATGGACATGGGGCTTGAACTCACAAACCGTAAGATTATGACCTGAGCTGAAGTTGGACACTTAGCCAACTGAGCCACCCAGGTGCCCCAATACTATTCCATTATTTTTTATCTTAAAAAATTTTTTAAATGTTTATTTATTTTGGAGGCAGAGAGAGAGAGAGAGAGAGAGAGAGCAGGGGAGGGGAAGAGAGAGGGGGACAGAGGATCTGAAGCGGGCTCTGTGCTGACAGCAGCAAGCCCGATGCAGAGCTCGAACTCATCAATCATGAATGAGATGACGACCTTAGCCAAAGTCAGATGCTCAACCAAGTGAGCCACCCAGGCACCCCCATTTTTTATCTTTAAGAAAAACATGCTTGTATTTTTGTAAATAATACTTTACATTTAGAGTGAAATAGTGCAAATGGCTCCATGTATACATGCTTACTTAGTGTATACTTTTACAATGTTGAAAGTAAAAGCAACACTAGGAAATGAGGAATCTATGTGATTTTCACTTTATTCTTTTCTAAAGTTTCTCCTCTTGTAAGAAGTCAGAGAAGGCATCAGAATCCTTTGCAAAACTTAATTGGCTGGCTAGAGAAAGGATAGTAGTAGTGTAGCCACAGTGAAACAAACAGTTCTTCAGAAGAAGACAAATAGCACAAATCAAAAAATCTATAGCACAGAGAAGAGGCAGTAAAGAAGATTACAGGTTGCTATTTCACTGAACTGTCAGAATCTTAGCCAAGACTGCAATAAACTGATTATCCAGCAGGTTTGTTTAGCTCTCCAAATGTTTATAACTCAAATTATTTCTTTTAATTTAAATCAGTACCTAACCCAAACTATCAAATATCTTTATAATATGTCACATCCATTAAGTCATAACTAAACCACTGCTACTATGATTCAACTATGATTCGAGGACTTTATTGCAACCTACCAAATATTAAATATTAGGAAGTATATAAAATAAGCCAATATATTCTATAGTATTCAACAACTACTATAAAATTAGGCCACTGACTGCCTAATTCCAAATAAAATGAGCCCGAACTACTGTAATTGCTTAAAGAAGGACATTTAAAGAGAAAAAATAAGATTCAAGAATAAAGTTTAAGTGGATGGTGTTTAATATTTGGCTCTTTAATATTTTAAAAGGTAGTCTTTTTATTATTTAATCAGGGACTCAAGGCAACAGTTATTGAGGCCCTCCTGTGTTATATGCCATGAAGTATAAAACAGTAGAAGGCATGATCCCTGCCCTTGGGAGTTTACAATACAAATATATAAAATAGTACCTAGTGTCTATTGCTGCTTTCACTATTTGGTGGCAGAGTTGAGGGGTTGCAGCAGAGACTATGGCCCACAAAACCTAAAAATATAAATGTTTTGCCTTTAACAAAAAATGTTTGCCAAACCTTGCTTTATATGAATTATTCTTGACTAGAGGGAGAGGGAAGTCTAAATATTCACTATAGTAAAATTTTATTATAGCTAGCAAACTTTTAAAAACCTAGTTTTGGGTCCCTGGGTGGCTCAGTCAGTTAAGTGTTCAACTCTTGCATTCAGCTCAGGTCATGGTCATGATCTCATGGTTTTGTGGGTTTGAGCCCCATGTCGGGCTCCATGCTGAAAGTACAAGCCTGCTTGGATTCTCTGTCTCTCTCTGCTCCTTCCTGGCTTGCGCTCCCTCTCTCCCTCTCTCAAAAATAATAAACTTAAAAAAATAAAATAAAAAACTGTAGTTTTCACTATAAACACAGCATTCACTAAAAAACATCGGCCTGGCTGATGGCAAAATAAAACTTGTATAATATATTAATTCTCATCCTGGGCATATCTGCTAAGGGGAATATATTAGAATATTTAGAGTGGTGAGGTAAGCTATTTGTTTAGCAAAAATGAGGAATATGTTTTAAAAGGTTGACAAAGATTTTAATCGTCATACCTCTATATTGCCCAGCTTAACTATCTTCATCAAACCCATCCCTCCTGGCCATAAATGACTTTGACTGTTTCCCAAAATCAAATTTATCCACAAAGTAGTCGATTCTCATTATTTGCCATAGTTATGTTCTATAAAGTTGTCATGGATGCTGAATTAGTGAATACTAATGAGCTAATACTAATACTAATTAGCAAATAATAGTACTAATTAGCGAATACAAGGGAAATGGCAGGGTTGAGTCAAGCCATCAATACATAACCTTGTTTTATGCATGTTTTTGTTTAGACACCTCATTTAATGTAACATTGAACTCATGGCCTGAATGAATCTTATCTAACTTGTGCCTGAATGAATCTTATCTAACACATGTATTCTCTCTCATATCATAGCCATCTTGTGCCTAGGAACACTAGACAGCAATTCCGCCCTATGCTGAAACATTACTTTAAACAGTGAAATCACCAACAAAAAGCATAAAAATGCAAAAATGCTCTAACTAGATCACAAAGACTTGCTTGTGAGAGCTGAAATAAGTCTAAGCACTGCCTTGTTTGGACCTCAACTGGGAACATAGGATTCATACAGATAGGTAGATAGATACAAATTTTTTGTTTTGTTTTATTTTGCTGCTCTGCCTATGCATATGTCTGCAAATGACCAGAAAAGCATCTCAAATACTGATTTCAAGGTTACAAATACATTTTACTGAGGGAAGATATGAAAGTACAGAATTGGTGAATAATGAAGGATCAACTATATAATGATATACTAGTATTGATACTCTTCTCTTTAAAAAAATTTTTTTAACGTTTACTTTTGAGAGAGAGAGACAGAATCTGAAGCAGGCTCCAGGCTCTGAGCTGTCAGCACAGAGCCTGATGCGGGGCTCGAACCCATGCACTGTGAGATCATGACCTGAGCTGAAGTAGGCCGCTTAACTAACTGAGCCACCCAGGTGCCCCTGATAATCTTCTAAATTAGTGATGATCAGTTAAAAAACTGTTTTCGAGCAACAGCAACATTAAGTCCAGTCACCCAAAGTAATGTCTCTGAAGTGATATTTCATTAGTATATATAAAGGAAAACAATGTGGGTGTATTCCACTCTTCCCCCTCTGCATGGAGTTTACTACTGCTTTAAGATTCAGCCTCTGGTTGGGCAAATCTGAGTCCCAGCTTGGATTAGGTTCTCCTGACCTCCAGTTCCCATGTGTTCCCCAGTATCTCCACTCTATCACTTATCACAACGATACAACCATCTCTTTGCTTATGCCTTACCCAGAGGGTTGTAACTTTTTTCCTACAACTTTTTTTTTCTAGTATAAAGCCTTATTTATAATATTCAGTTAACTTTTACTGAATAAATAATTATGAAATGAGAAATTACAAGGACGTAAAGTATAATGACTATGGTATACAATGACAAGGGGGTAAATTTAAGTAATAAAAAGGTAACATGTGTGCAATTTGCCAACCAACTGTATTTATGAATTTGGAACGATTTTAGATTGCCCTGTTTCTACACTGAACAAAGGTATGTTCACTTGGACTACTAATCAAAGTACAGAATATAGGAAGAGTACATTTGAAGGGAAAAATGAGTTTCACCTAGAATATGCCTACCACCCTATTAATGACCCATTCATCTATGTTACTTCCATACTTGGTAAATTTTATTGCTTGCTAAGACTGCATTTGTAAGTACTATCTATGTTGTAAAAACTCCTTTCCCTGGCTAACTCCCCAACTATAATGTTAGATCATATAGGGAAAGGTTTACTTAATTTTTTAAAAATTTTTAAATGTTTTTTTATTTATTTTTGAGAGAGAGAGAGAGAGAGAGAGAGAGACACCATGAGCAGGGGAGGGTAAGAGAGAGAGGGAGACACAGAATCTGAAGACAGTCTCCAGGCTCTGAGCTGTCAGCACAGAGCCGACGCGGGGCTCGAACACACAAACCATGAGATCATGACCTGAGCAGAAGCCAGACGCTCAATGGACTGAGCCACCCAGGCACCCTGGTTTATTTAATTTTTGACTCCCCAAAACCTAGTACAACAATATTTAATTGAATTGAATGTGGATGAAGATGTCCAGGAGAAAGTTGAATATTCTGAATTGGGGGCTAGGGAAAAGTCTTAGCTGGAAATAAAGCTTTAGAAAAGACTATAACACGTGGTATTTTAAAGTGTAAAAGAGTAATTTTTTTTTTTTTTTGAGAGAAAGAGGGAGGGGGGAGAAGGGGACAGAGGGAGAGAGAGAATTTTTTTGAATTTTTTTTAACATTTATTTATTTTTGAGAGACAGAACGTGAGCAGGGGAGGACAGAGAGAGAGGGAGACACAGAATCTAAAGCAGGCTCCAGGCTCCAAGCTGTCAGCACAGAGCCCGAAGCGGAGCTCAAACTCACAAACCGGGAGAGCATGACCGGAGCCAAAGTTAGCCACTTAACCAACTGAGCCACCCAGGCACCCTGGAAGAGACAGAATCTTAAGCAGTCTCCAGTCCCAGCGCAGAGCCTGATCCAGGTCTCAATCTCACAAACTGTAAGAGCTAAAATCGAGAGTTGATAGCTTAACCAACTGAGCCACCCAGGCACCCCAAAAGGAATAATTTTTGGAAGAATCAAAGACAGCTTTAGGATGTACAGCATTTAAGGGGTACATCACTCAAGAGGAGATGATGAAAAGCACTGAGAAGGAAGAGACTAACCAGGTAAGAATGGAATGGCAGATACTACTGATTATGAACAAAATAGCCATTCTTCTTTCTGGCTTAACAGATATCTAAATTCTCCCAAAATAATGAACTCAAAGAAGGTGGGAGCTTCCGCAGTTCTGGAGAATGACTCATGGTTAGTTTAAATCAATCATAGTAATCACATTTCCTTTTGCCAGTGACTGGTGTAGGGGTGACCAAGGAGATGTAAGAGAAATGCTCTGGGGAACTTCAGGCAGACACACCTCCTTGTAAAGAAACACCTACGGAGGAGAAACCAGAGCACTCCCTTTCTGCTTCTGGATAATGAAAACATGATGCTTGTTACCTTACAACCCTAAAAGTAAACATCTATGACACAGTGAGAATGGTAGAGGGTAAAGAGCAAGTGCCTGGGTTTTCAACAGTGTTGTTACATCTCTGAATCAATCCTAAAACCACCCATCATTGGACTTACTGTAAGAGAGGTTCTGTTACTTGGAGCTGAAAGCATCATGATACCGTTGGTGTCCCAAAACCAAAAGGAGGAGTGTTTTTTTTTTAATTTTTTAAATCTTTATTTATTTTTGAGAGAGAGACAGAGAGACAGAGTGAGAATGGGGGAGGCACAGAGAGAGAGGGAGACACAGAATCCAAAGCAGGCTCCAGGCTCTGAGCTGTCAACACAGAGCTCGATGCGGGGCTCAAACTCACAAACGGAGTTCATGATCTGAGCTGAAGTTGGATGCTCAACCAACTGAGCCACCCAGGCACCCCAAGGAGGAGTATTTCATGAAGGATATAGGAAAGTCAAAAGTAATAGAGGAGTACCCACAAGAGAATGATTTTGGTTTCAAGAGTTATAGGTATTCATGGTAAGCGCTCAAAAAAGCACTATGTCAAGCCCTACTCTAAAAACTTAACACATAGAATCTCATTTAATCTCTTACAACAATCCTATAAGGGAGGTAGTTGGAATTGTAGGCAGTGAAACGCAAACGCCAGAATCCGGTGAATTGAACAAGAGGGATATGAAAATGGAATAGTAAATTTAAACAGTTCTAGAAAACCATCTGAAGGAAAGAGAAAGAGGGCTATATAAGGGAAGGAATAAAGGAGGTTTGAAGATGGTCAAGAAAAGAAAACAATAGAGAGGAAAATGAGATATATAAAAATACATAAGAATGTACATAAGAATACATAAGAAATGATTGCTTAGGTAAGGTTCAGGGAAGTTAAGAAGGTTTGGTACCAAGAGTAAAAGTACATAAAATTTGAACAAAATGAGAAGTGGGATCTGAGATTAACAGAAAATAAATAGGGACAAATTTATAAATTTGAAGACAAGAAGACTGACTAGGAAGACCAAGAAGTTCATAGATGGTATCAATGTTCTTTTAAAAAAATTTAAGTTTATATATAGATGAATGAGAGTGTGTGAATGTGCGCACATGGGGGAGGGGCAGTGAGAGAGAGAGCGAGAGCAAGATTGAGTGCAAGAGGGAGAGCAAGGGGGGGGAGGGGGGGGAGAGAGAGAGAGAGAGAGAGAGAGAGAGAGAGAGAGAGAGAGAGAGAGAGAGAATCCTAAGCAGATTCTGTGCTCTCAGAGCAGACCTTGAGGCGAGGTTCAAACTAACGAACCATGAGATCATGACCTGAGCTGAAATCAAGAATTGGATGCTTAACTGACTGAACCACCAGGTGTCCCTAAAATTTTTTTTAAAAAGGACATCCACTACCAAAGAGCTGAGAAGAAAAATAGGGCATTTGATAAGAATGGTGATGGTCTGAAATAGCTGTTATGGAAACAGGAAGGCAAATGATCAGAAACAAGTAAAAGATTAGTAAATTGGACCCAGCCAAAACCAAGAAATCAGGATGAATGGACATTTATTTCTTTACAAACATTTTAAGTTAAAAAAAGTTTTAATTAATTTTGAGAGAGAGAGAGTGAGAGTGGAGCTGGGGCAGAAAGAAAGAAAATCCTAAACAGACTCCGTGGTGACAGGCTGAGCCTGATGAGACACTTGAACTTGAACCAAACTGTGAGATCATGACCTGAGCCCAAACCAAGAGTCAGATGCTCAACCAACTGAGCCACCCATACACCTATCTTTACAAACATTTTTAGGACCTTCCATATGCCAAGGCATCTTTCTAGGTACCTGGGGATACAGTATTAACTGTACTGACAGCTCAGAGCCTGGAGCCGGCTTCAGATTCTGTGTTTTCCTCTTTCTCTGCCTCTCTCTCTCTCTCTCTCTCTCTCAAAAAATGAATAAACACTAAAAAATTTAAAAAAATAAAATAAAATTTTAGATTGGGTGGCCAAAAATGGCTTCACAGAGAAATTGACATTTGTACTATGACAGAGTGAAAGCTATGTATATTTGTGGGGGTTGAACATCCCATGTAGAGGGAAAAATCAAGTCCAAGTCTGGAGGTGAGGGAATGCCAGGCATCTTCAAGATGTTGCTGTGTCAGAATGATGGGGTGGGGATGTGGTCAGAGAAACAGTAAGTGGCTAGATGGTGTAGAGCCTTGTAGGCCACTAAAGACTTTGGCTCATATTCAAAGAAGATGACAAGTCATGGGAGCATTTTATGCAGAATGACAGGATTGCTTTGGCCTCTGTGTTAAGAGTGAGAAAGGATGGTGGGCAATGATGGAAGGACAATAAGAATATATTGCAGTAATTCAGATAGTTTGATATAATGTAGCAGTGAAAGTGTTATTTTAAAGGTGCAGTCAATAGGACTTCCTGATGAATCAGATGTGGGATATGAGAGAAATCAATAATGACTACAAGGTTTTTCAGCTTCAGCAAACTGAAAGAACGCAATTGCTATTGACTAATATAGGAAGATAGGAGAACTGAGAGGTAGGGAATTGGGGAGTTCAATATTGGACATACTAAATTTAAGATGCCTATTAAACTTACAAATGGTAGTATCTAATTGGCAGTTGGATATGGGAGTCTAGTATTCATAGAAGCAGTCCAGATGGAAGATATCGTTGGGAGTAGAGGTGACCTTAAAACCTCAAGGCTAGAGATTATACTAGAGTTAATATAGATAGAAAAAAGATCCAAGGACAGAGTCCTAAGATTCACAAATTCAATAGTAATAACTATTACTATGAAGGTGAGGCCTCTCACTTATATCCCCAGGAGATGAATCTTAATTATTCAAAACCAAGTATGTTACTTGCTAGAGTGAGCCTGTGATTCAGCTTTGGTCAGCACAAGGTTAGTCCAGTTGGTGTCCATAGGAAGGGAGTAGTAGAAAGGTTTCCTTGCTTTTAAAGACAAGAAACTTTCTTCTTCTACTTTACAGTTATGACTGCAACATTGGGAACCATGGCAACATTTATGCAATCACCTGGAGCATTAAGACACATGCTGAGGATAGCAGAGGGCAAAGATGAAAAAAACAATGGATATCTCATATAATGCTGAGCTGCTAAATCAACTAGCCCTAGAGCCCTTCAATGCCTGGATATTTTGATTATTTAATATTGGTTTTCATTACTTATGGGAAATAATATCTAATTACAATAATCTCATTAAAAAAGTTTTTTAGAGAAATGATTTTTTTAAAGTTTATTTATTTTGAGAGAGAGAGAGAGAGAGCACATTCGGGGCAGAGAAAGTGGGAGAGAGAAAGAGGGAGAGAGAGAATCCCACGCAGAGCCCGATATGAGGCTTGAACTCACAAACTGTGAGATCATGACCTGGGCTGAAGTCAAATACTTAATCAACTGAGCCACCCAGCCACCCCTCATTTTTAATTTTCATAGTAATGCTTAGGGTATCAAAAACAAACTGAAACTCAAGGCACCTGGCTGGCTCAGTGGGTAGAGCATGTGACTCTTGATCTAGGGATCATGAGTTTGAGTCCCACATTGGGCACAGAGTTTAATTGAAAAGTAAAAACAGATTTAAGGGGCACCTGGGTGGCTTAGTTGGTTAAGCATCTGACTCTTGATTTCAGCTCAGGTCATGATCTAACGGTGCATGACTTCAAGCTTCCCATCGGGCTGTGCAGAGAGCCTGCTTGGGATTCTCAATCCCTCTCTCTGCCCCTTCCCAACAAGTGTGTGTGCATGTGCACACACACTCTCTCAAAATAAACTCAAAAAAGAAAGTTTAGGGGCACTTGGGTGGCACAGTTGGTTAAGCATCTGACTTCGATTCAGTCATGATCTCACAGTTCATGTGTTCGAACCCCACATGGGGCTCTGTGCTGATAATGTGGAGCCTGCTTGGGATTCTCTTTCTCCCCCCTTCTTGCACTCTTTCTCTCAAAATAAATAAATAAACTTAAGAAAAATTAATAATAAAAATTTTAATGAAAATAAAAACATTTAAAAACAAAAACTCAAAAAAGGTTATTAAACTTGGCAAGGTTAAATAACTTCACGCCTAGGTAACAAGTGGTGAATTGAAGCTTAACTAACTCCAATGTGTATTTTAAGTGATTAACAGTCGTGGATTTAGGGGTGCCTGGGTGACTCGGTTAAGCATCTAACTTGATTTCAGCTCAGGTCATGATCTTGTGGTTTGTGGGTTCAAGCCCCGTGTTGGGCTCCACATGGACAGTGCAGAGTTTGCTTAGGACTCTGTCTCTCTCCAACTCATGCTCTCTCAAAATAAATATTTAAACTTAAAAAAAAAAAGAATTGTAGATTTAGGGGTGCCTGTCGGTTGGGTGTCCAACTCTTGATTTAGACTTAGGTCATGATCCCAGAGTCATGGGATCACACCCCGCATTGGGGTCCAGGCTGAGCATGGAGCCTGCTTGAGATTCTCTTTTTCCCTCTACCCCTTGCCCCCACTTGTGTGCACTCTCTCTCTAAAATTAAAAAAAAAAAAAGAGTTGTAGATTTAAAGAGTAGACACTACTGAAAGAGAAGGGGAATGAGAGTTAAGAATTCTTTAAAAAAAATTTTTTTTAATGTTTTCTTTATCTTTGAGAAAGAGAGAGAGAGAGAGAGAGACACACAGAGAGAGAGAGCATGAGCAGGGAGGGTCAGAGAGAGAGGGAGACACAGAATCCGAAGACAGGCTCCAGGCTCTGAGCTAGCTGTCAGCACAGAGCCCGACGCGGGGCTCAAACCCAGGAACAGTGAGATCATGACCTGAGCCGAAGTCGGACGCTTACCCGACTGAGCCACCCAGGTACCCTGAGAGTTGAGAATTCTTGAAGTGACTGGCAAACTAAGGCCAGGAAGTAACAAAGATTGAAAGAAAGGGGAAATATGAAAAGACTAGAACAGATAGGGTGTATTAGAAAACAAGCTAAAGTGATAAGAGTTCTTAAGAATACTGGAATTAAAGATTTTATTTTTTGAGTTGTCTGGATGAAGACTAGATGTAGGTTGTAGCAGTGAATAGAAAGGGAATTAATTGCATTTTGAGTGTTTAGGGACTGATTGGTTAACATTTACCAACACTTACTATGTGGCACATTATTTTATGCACTTGGGATACAATGCTAACTAAAATACACAAGGGGCTCTAACTCAGGTATTAAGAACAGACAATAAACAAGAAACAACTAGAACTTTGCTGAATATGGAGTTTCTGGCCAGGATAGTCAGAGGCACTCAGTAGTATCTGGTTTGAGATGAAGTTCTCTGAACGTGGCCTGGCTAGCAACTGAGGCCTTTACTCAGGGTTGCAAACAGAACACAAGTGAATGAGAATCAGGATGACAATAACTGGCAATTATGTGATTATTTCAAATAATTTTACATACACTCAGAAGTAAATGTTTAATGAATGATCTGATCATTAAACTTCTTCCATTCCAACTCTTCACCCCATTATCTAATAAACTACAGATTATTTTTTTTAAGATTTTATTTTTAAGTCATCTCTACACCCAGTGTGGGGCATGAACTCACAGCTTTGAGATCAAGAGTCCAAACTTTCCACCGACTGAGCCAGCCATGTGCCCCAGATTATTCTTTTTTAGACTGACATAAAAGAACTACCTGAAAACAAAGATGAAGTCTTTCCAGTGATTCATGGTTTCATTCAACATTTACTCGCTAGAATAAGTCCCCTGAAGGTAAGCATATTTGTCTGTTTTGTTCACTAAGTTATCTCCAGCACCTAAAACAGTGCCCAGCATTTTTCCTGAATTGAATAAATAAGCACCTATGGATGACAGGTATTATTTTAATCACAAAGGTAAATAAAACAATTCCTACCCTTAAGGAGTTTACCATTTTTAAGGCTCTAAGCAAAAATCTCTTGGTCTTCACTTCCATCAAAGTACATCATCATTAAAGAGCAAGGTTGTTAAGAATCCAAGTATTTATTACCTGTTCTGGATAAAAGAAACGTATTGTAGTTTTCATATGCTTTTAAATTAAAAAAAATAAAATAAACTACCATTCTATCTTGAAAAGTTAGTACTTGTTTCATTAGGTACTACAATTTGATGACTTGTTATAAACAATGATTATGGTAAATCACAAAAAATAATTTCAGAGGCGTCTAAAAATTTTAATTCCTTCTTTTCAAGTCCTATCAAATATATTTTAACAAAAACAAAGTGAGAATATCAGTTAATATGAAGCAACATAAAAGAACAAACAGAATCAGAAGGCAAATTCCAAAGAGATCACTGGCTATAAATAGAGACATGGAAATGTCAGGAGAGAGAAGCAAAGTTCCACTAAAAAACAACAACAAAACTGTATGCCAAGTGGGCTTTACATCTCAAACTCACCCATTTTCAGTTGAGGATTTCTTTGGCAAAGATCCTCTGTCTTTCAATAATCTATCTCAAAATATAAATGTTGTGAGTAAAAGTATATGTCCTCATTACAAATAATCAAGATGTTTTTGGTTCTGCATCTGCAAAGATTCTTCTTCCCTTAGTATCTAAGAAGCAGAAAACCTTCAACTGAAACTTAACCCAATCATTGGTGCTTCAGAGTTTGTTGATGAAATAAAGAGCGCTAGTCTTTCCTCTGCAATTAATCTTGTCCCTTTGTGTATGGCTCGCAAGCAATCTGGATCACAATTTCCTCCACCATAAAATGAAAGAAACAGACTAGATGATCTTCAAGGTCTTTTCAAGTCTGCTAGTCTAAGAAAAGTTGAGTGAAGCTAATCTTCCATGTTATATAGTCTCAAAGGCCCCCAACATTCATAACCACATATTCAACAATTTGTTGAATTCTAGTTTTGTGGGTAAGTGGTTAATATGGTAACAAACAATTCAACTTGATATTAAGATTTTACCAATATAAAAGCACCAAACCATACTGGGCAAACCAAAGAGTAAGATCTAGTCCTTGACTAGCCCTCTTTTACACAGACAGAAGGGTAGAGAACAAGATCTCTGTGTTTAAAACATTTACTAAGGCTAGCTAGGGAAACAAAATTTAATTAAGCTAAATTCCACAATTATTACTTTTGGCATAATAGGGCAGTTTTCATTCTGATAAGTGGAATAATCGACTATGATGTTTATTTTTTAAAAAAAGAAAGAAATGTAGATTTCCTGAAACATGTTTCACTAGGTCCAGGTGGGGCCCAAGCATCTACATCTTAAAAAAACACCCCAGATGCAGGGTGTTTCTCAAATATACCCATGTTTTAAGAAACACTGCCTAGCCTAGATCAACAAAAAATTAACAGGGTTCGAAAATAGAAAAATGCTTCTAGATCTTGAGTTCTCTAGAAAACTAGAGAAAAAACTAGAGAACAAACTGTAAGGCATCAAAAATAAGCAAAGTGTGACAGACCATGTAGGCTTCAGTTATATTTTAGTGGTTCTCAAGCATGGGCTGCACTTTGAGGATCAACTTAAGAAGCTGTTACACATACAGATAATAGACCAATTAAATCAGTCTCTGGGAGTAGGGGTTGGGGCTCACCTTAAATATGTTAAGCTCCCTGTAACCAATACACTGAATTAAGTAAATGATCAATGGAATTGGTTAGTCAGGTCAAGCATCATGAAAAAAGACAACTTTTAATTTTGATTTTTATTTGGCTAAGGTTTTAATGAAAAAAGATAAATGTAACAGAAGTAAAAGTAACTGATGTATAAATATATGATCCAAGTAGGGAAGGAAAAATAAAACATGTTTTAGCCACAAGATAAAGGGAGAATAAGAACAGTAAATATGAATTTATTTTAAACATTTTGGTTTTGAAGCAACATACAAGATGAGTCTTGGAGGTAGCTGCAGACACAGATTTGGAAATACATTTAGGGAATAGGTAGAGGACCAATTCAAAGTAAATTATGAAAACTTATATAACTATGTTAACTATACTGTAATTAAAATAAAATTTTAAAAAAATTTCATAGGTCAAAAAAAGAAACCATATATATTACACATTTTGCAGTTTTATTATATATTATATTCTGCAGTATTATATACCAGCTTTATTATGTTATTGGAATGCGTGCTATAGAATTAACTAAAATCACTCAGGAACTGGGTGGTAAAGGCCAGTTTTTTAAGACAGATGCTGTCAGGAGCACCAAATTTCAATCTAGAATCATCCCTAAACTAAGTGGAAGCTGGGAGGAATATGGCTCATCAAGGGCACTCAGCTCTACATTTTTTTCACTAAATATGGATATTCAATTTTTTATGTATTTTATGATGCTGTGTTAGATCTCCTATGATCCTGGTCAAGGGACAGATCCTGCTTCCACACTGGCTGCCAACAGATGTGTGTAACTAGCCAAACACTTTATATATTCAAAGAGGCCCTTTGTATGATACAGTTAAGGATGGTCCTTCTCTCATAAAATTTGTAGAACCCTGTAAGTACTTTAGCAAGCCCCTCCCTCTTCCCCCCATACAGTATATGCCTTTCCCCTTCACTGAAGGAGGTCCTAAAGAGCAAAGAAAATTTATATTATTTTCACAAAGAACCTTTGTCTCAAACATTAATTGTTCTAAAAGATTGAACTATGAAGAATTTTACCCTCAGTTCTCAGAAAAGTATGATTTTAAAACTCTTGGTATGCTTCTTTTGGGAGGGGGGCTATTTTGTGGAGGAATCCAATATGCAGACAAACAGTACAAACACTATCATAGATGCTGTGTGGTAATATGGGGGAAAAATTAAAATTAAGCAACCCTATTCTTGTCTTGAAGATGCCTACAATCTAGTAGTGATGTAAATTACAAACACACAAATCCCCTGAACAATGTATTTGAAGAAAAACACTAATTATACCAAATATATATGTATGTATACACATACATTCATACACAAACACACCATAAAGCACTATAGTTTATTTGGGAGAGGGAGAGGGAGACAGAGAGGGAGGGGGAGGGGGAACAAACACCAGTGGGGGAGGGGCAGAGGGCAGAGAGAGAAGGGGTTAGAGGATCCTAAGTGGGCTCTGTGCTGACAGCACAGACCCTGATTGCGGGGCTCAAACTCATCAACCATGAGATCATGACCTGAGCCAAAGTCAGATGCTTAAATGACTGAGACACCCAGGCACCCATAAAGCACTATGTATACTTTAGTAAGGCATATTACTAATCCATCCAATGCAATTAACAATACAGAAAAACAAGTTTGTATCATGTTATAAATACATGGGTTCTTTGATTTTGTAATGTTTTTATTACCTTACATTAAGATCTGCCTTCCCATGAAGAACTTCAGCATATGTCTTATAGAAACAAATGCAAATATGTATTTTTAAAATCCAAGTAAGAAATATTAAGTTGTGAACCATATCATAGATATTACAAAGAGATACATTCCACTACTTGACTTTTTATAGATTCTTCCATTCTTTCAACTCAGACTGCCTGGGTTCAAATGACTGACATTTACTAACATGTGACCTTGAGCAAGTTGGTTAACTTACCTGTACTACAGCAAAATGGAGATTTTAATAGCATCTCATAGAGCCATGTGAGAATAAATGAATTAAATACAGGTAAAGCACTTAGAAAAGGACCCAGTATATAGTACTAGCCACTATTAGCTATTGCTGTTTTAGAGTGTGCTATGCAGTAAAGACACAGAAAAAGACATAGCCCTTACTGTCATGGACCTTACAATCTAGTGGGAATTCCAAATAAACAATAAGCGATATTATGTTATTACCATGATGTAATACATGACCACAAATAAGAACCCCTAGATTTGAGGGGCTCCTGGGTGGCTCAGTCAGTTAAGCATCTGACTTCAGCTCAGGCCATGATCTCACGATTCTGTGAGTTCGAAACGGCAACGGGCTCTCTGCTATTAGCGCAGAGCCCACTTTGGATCCTCTGTCCCCCCCATTCTATACTCCTCCCCCACTTGCACTTTCTCTGTCAAAAATAAATAAACATTAAAAAAAATATCTCTAGAGAGTTCTGGACTAGCCAAACACTATATATATTCAAAGAGGCCCTTTGAAATTTCTGGAAAAATGGAAATAATCAGCAACAGTAAAATGAAAGAAGTAGGCAGTGTAACTGACAGAAAGGGGGCTCTGCAGTTACGGATAAGTGAGAATGATAAGAATGATAAAAGGCTGGATTTAGGGCAAATCAATGATTATGAGCAATATCCTAGTATTCTTCAGTCTTCTTACAGCCCTTCAATCAGGACACACTATCAAACTTGGCAACAAAATCAGAGAAGACATTTCTAATAACTGAGGATATGTTTTTATATAGTGACTTCTGTTTTCCCTTTCAGAAGTTACCTAAGACTTTTTATTATCCTTTACTGTTGGCTACTTTTCAGAAACAGATCAAATTGACCTCTTTTTGGTATGCTGGTAAAAGGAAAAAGTTATGTGACTTACCAAAGGGCACAGGGGTCATACTTGAACACAAATCCTCTGGGAGGAAGTCCAGAGTCCTTTCCACTATCTGGGGCTGCCTCCAGTTTCAGACACTGGTCAAACTGTTGGTTCTCCACAATGTTCCAAAGTCAATTTGTATTAACAATTTTGTCTTCTAAAATGCAAATATGTCCTACCTCCATTCAAACCTTAGTCTGAAACAGAATTCTAGAAACTCAGCCAGAAGGGATATAAAAGTCATTAAGACCAATGACCAGCCTAATGATCAAACACCCTAACTACATCCTGGAACATTTAGTTTAATCTGAAGTGGCCACTTCCCTCCTCACATCTAACCTGAATCTGCTGTGACTGTGATACTGAGGAAATACTGACCTGGTTAAATGACACAGAGTATAGCATGAAGTTATCAGATCCTTCTGGCTAAGAGTTGTTACGAGGTAGGTAATGAGCATAAAGGTGAGGCAGGAAGCCTGTACCATTTTGTCACTCTAAAATACCTGTTAAAAAGCCATAATGGGGGCACCTGGGTGGTTCAGTTGGTTAAGCATCTGACTCCTGATTTTGCCTCAGGTCATGATCTCACAGTTCATGAGTTTGAGCCCCGAGTCCGGCTTCTGCTGACAGCATGGGGCCTGCTTGGGATTCTCTCCTTCCCTCTTTCTCTCAAAATAAAAAAAATAATAATAATAAAAAAAAAAGCAATAATGGACTATTTTTCTACAATAGCTAAAAATAAGAATCTGTTAATATTTCACAGATTTTCCAAAAGTGAAAAGTCGTCCTAAGAAAAAGACCACTCAGTCATTTGGTAACCAATAAGTCAGAGAGTAAAATGAAGAACCTTGCCAGTACATTTAATAGCCCAACTTTTATTACAGTTGGTAATGTTTTCACTGTTATTTAGTGAATCTAAATGTTCCCTGCTTGACTTCTGTAAATTCAAAGACACTGACTTTTGCTTCATCCTAAGAATGAAATATGAAATACTAATTTCTGTGGTAAGAGTGTGACTATAAAATATAATCCAGCCAAATATTTAGCCAATCTCTCAAAGCACAATAAACCAATTTTAGATTATTAGCTATGATATACCCACTTTTAAGAAAATTTACATTGCAAAAAGAAATAAATTTAGTTAAGAAAACACTGATTTCATCAGTTATAATGAAGTTACCTAGAATAACCAGGAAAGTACAAATGGCTTTAAAAAGATTGTGTGGACTAAGAATTTACATATAGCTTAATCAAAAGTCACTGGGTATTTCTCCCACAATTCAGTTGCTCTTGCATGATCCTGGGTTTTACTAAAACTAAGAACATAGCTGTCATCCAAAAAATGTACATAGATTATCCTTTCTTGATTATAAAATGCCAGAAGCCAAATCACATGTTAATTAATAACACTAGTTTCCATTTTTACAGAAATTTCTGGTTTCTGAAGAGCTCACATTTGAGGATAGTAAAGCAAGTGATCATAATGTAGAGGAGAAATCTGAGACACAGCAACTAGATTACTTGCCCAAGGTCACAAAACCAACAAAAATGTACAGGTAGATTTTTTTCAATATTCATTCAGCAATTATCTAGAACACTAAGACTATAAACATTAGGGACAGGTCAATGGTAGAGGTAGATAAAGTCCTCCAACTCCAGTTTATATTCTAAAGGAAAAGACAGTAAACAAGTAAACACGTAGAATTTAAGATAATTTCAGAAAAATGCTACAAAACGGTAATGGGATAGTGATTGCAGAATGGCACAACTAGAGGTCAGAGAGGGCCTAAGGAGGTGACATCTGAACTGAGCCTTGAATGGTGAGGACAGATTATTCATGTTAAAGTCTATGACAGCATCCACACCAGGCAGAATAAAAATAAAGTGTAACATCCCAAAGGCAGGAATGATCTTGGACAGCAAGGTGGGTGAAGTGAAATAAAAGGGAGGAATGTTTAGAGACAGTGGCCTGATTATATGAAGCTGTACACTATTCCAGGAGATAGGATTTAAAGTACAATGGGAAGGGGCACCTCAGTGACTCAGTCAGTTGGGTGTCCGACTCTGGATTTCAGCTCAGGTCATGATTTCGTGATTATGGGTTCAGACCCTGCATTAGGCTCTGCGCCGACAGTGCAGGGCCTGCTTGGGATTCTCTCTCCATTGCTCTCTGCCCCTCTCCCACACATGCACATGTGCACTCTTTAAAAGGTTAAAAAAAAGTGCAATAGGAAGACAAAGGTGAGATGATCTGATTTATGTTATAAAATAATTGTTCAAGGGGCACCTGCGTGGCTCAATTGGTTGAGTGCCTGACTGGCTCAGGTCATGATCTCAGTTTGTGGGTTCGAGCCCCACATCAGGCTCTGTGGGGATAGCTCAGACAGAGCCTGGAGCTTGCTTCAGATTCTGTGTCTCCCTCTCTCTCTCTGCCCCCATGCCCACTCATTCTCTCTCTCTCTTCTCTCTCTAAAAAATAATAAAAAAATTTTTTAAATTAAAAAGATTTAAAGGAATTATTCAAGCTGCTATATGAAGAAACAATTGTAACACAATCATCAGATAGAGGCTTGAGCCTCAAAAGTACTGGTAATGGACGCTTGTTATTTTTGAGAACTTACATGTGTATTACATACTTCTCTGTATGAAATTTCATAATTTTAAAAAGCAAATTGTAGAGATGTAAGAGTAGCAGAAAAATAGTCTACAATACTATTACAGTCCAGGACAGAGGTGATGGTAACTTAGGAGTATAAATGGAAATTAAGAAAACTTGGAATATACCTCAAAAGTATGATAAATAGGTCTTCCCAGAGGAGAGGCAGGTACAGGAATGAAGGCTGACCAGTGGTTCTCAATGTGAGATGATTTTGCCTATCAGGAGACATCAGCAATGTCTGGAGACATTTTTGACTTTCACAATTGAGTGGGGGGGGGGAGGGTTATGTTACTGGCATCTATGGGTAGAGGCTAATGATGCTGCTAAACATGTTACAGTACATAGTATTACAAAATAGAGTTGTCTGATGTAAACCAACTTGACAATAAACTATAAAAAAACACCAAAATATAGTTATCTGATCAAAAAGTCTAAATAGTGTTGAAGAAATCGCAATCTAAACTGATTCCAACTGGTTCCCATCTTAGAATACCCATTCTTCCAGGCCAATCTACAAAAAACTAGAAATGGAGGTCCTTATTTTCAACATTTAGAGACAACTAATATTGTCTGAAATAAAGTTTATTTGTTTGGAGATAAATTATATCACTCTATGGTTACATTACATTGATCAGGATGGAATAGGTCTAATTAATATGAAGAAATCAACTGATTAATAAATGCCATTTGTTGGATAGTCTTTTTCAAAACTGAAAAAATTTGTTTAGCAATACCACCCAAAAATGCTTTTATAGTCTTTTTTTTTTTGTTTACCAGTTATACTTAAGTCTGTAGTCCAATACATTCACCACTTTTGCAAATACAACTCCCCCCCCCCAATCTAAAAGGATAGGCATGAACACTGAAAAAGATAACCAAAGCTATAAACGTTTAAGATGGTAGGAAAAGCTTCATTGGAGGAAAATGACACCCCACTTGTAGCTATATGCATATAACTGTCTAATTATGATTTATTTGGGACCTTGAGCAAGTGCACACATTAGTTAGTTATCGGGAAGACAGCAGCACACATTTCTCCCAATTACTCTTAAGACTACCAATGGGAAGGGCACCTGGGTGACTCAGTCGGTTAAGAGTCCGACTTCAGCTCAGGTCCTGATCTCAGGTTCGTGGGTTCAAGCCCCGCATCGGATTCTGTGCTGACAGTTCAGAGCTTGGAGCCTGCTCTGGATTGTCTCTCTCTCTTTCTCTACTGCTCCGTCTCTCAAAAATAAATAAACATTAAAGAATTTTTTGAAGAAAAAAAAAAAGACTACCAATGGGAAAAGTACTTTTAGACCTAAATCACAAAACGCCAAATTGGTAAAGTTCATTTTACCTAGGTCTTTGTTCTCTAAAAATAAAATAATTCGGGGAGGGGGTAGGCATTTCGATTTACTCCTAAGACTCCTGAAACATCCCAATGAATCTGAAACTACTACTAATATTGAAGTAAATTACATGCCACCATACTTCGGGAAGGTCTGAAATCATCTGATAATTGGGTAGATAACAAAATATACACATTTACAAAGCTATCTAGTCCTGGGATGACAATTCAGAATATTACCTTACAGGTGGGTTCTTACCGGTAGGGGAGGAGGCAAACTATATTGTTAAGAAGCCTCAAAGTCAATTCTGGTCAAATACTAGATGTTCTTATAAAGTGACCTCACTAAAACTGGCCCCGGACACATACAATACTAGATTACTAAGTGTGGCTACAACAGAATTTTAGGAACAGCAACGTTTTTTAAAGGTAAAGAAAAGGGCACTCATAATTTCAAAGCTTCATTCACATTATTTACACAAAAATGTCAAAATCAGCTCGAGAACTAAAAGGCCTCCAGCCTGAATTAATCCCCACTTGTGATAAAGCGAAAAGATCTGGCAATCTAGAAGTAAAATACAGGGACACTTTACTACCCTGAAAATCATGCCGAGATCCCGCTAGGCCGGGCCGACGTTTTCGGAAACATCTCCGCGTGGTGTCCCGGGCGCGCTTCTCCTAGGCGCACTCCCGGTTGGGGTGCTCTCGAGATAATGATGCGTCGTCCTTACGCAAGTTGACGTCACCCACTTTCCCATGGGTACACGGAATGACCCTTGGAGGAAAATTCACCCACACTCCCTCTCCGAGGCGGCAACCAATAGAAAGCAACCACTCTTTTTCTTTAGGTTTTCAGAAACTCGAGCCAACCGGGGTCGCCGCGCCAGTCTTACCCACCACCCCGGAAGTACAAGCACACAGTCTCAACACGCGAATGCGCGTAGAGGAGGCGCTTTAAAAAAAAAAAAATAATAAAATAAATAAATAAATAAATAAATAAATAAACTCCACTCTCGCGATATTGTAAACACACTTCTCGCGATAACTCTCTGCTTCACCTTGTTTTTTCAGCCCCACCCCCACAACAGCGCGTTACTTCAAAACATCGCGAGATTTTCTCTTCTCAGTCTCCGCCCCTTTACGGCACGATGGTCGCACAAGAATGTGATACTGCCTCGACGGCCGCCATTTTCTTTCTTTCTTAGCAGTTGGCGGAGGGCAGATCTCTGCTAAGAAGCGGCAGCGGCCTCTGTAGCGTTGACATGGCAGACTACTCAACGGTGCCTCCACCTTCCTCTGGCTCAGCTGGTGGTGGAGGCGGCGGCGGTGGTGGTGGAGGAGTTAACGATGCTTTCAAAGATGCGCTGCAGAGAGCACGGCAGGTAAGTCTGGACCGTGCGGCGGGATCCCGAACGCTCACCGTAATTGGCCGTTGGCTGAGTAGGCCGCTACTTCTTAGCCCAAGAGGAAGAGGAAAGTGCCCTTCCGGGCTGGGAAATGTGAGGAGACTCACGGTGCCCACGTTGGTAATGCAGTTTAGAGGCTGGAACTCGATTTTGTGTTTCTTAATGTTTAAGCCATTTAGAAACTCAACGCGTGTTAGGCATAGATGGTTTTAGGTCTTTCGCTTCTGCGGCAGTTGCGCTTCCTTCTCCGAGGAGTTAGCTTGGCATTTCCTTTTTTTCAGAATGAACCTCCTCCTCCATGGGATAAAGCGCGCGTAGTTTTACACAATAGTATGGAAGGTTCTGGTAGTGAGTTTGGGAGAGGACTAGGGTTTATCCTCAGGAGCCATTAGTAAGGAAGGGTTATGTCAGTAAAGCAGTTTTCACAGCTTCCATGCTCATTCGAGCTCTCTCGAAGTTAATTTTTCGGCATCATTCACTTTCTTATCTACAAGGAAGAGACTTCAAAGAATACTACTATCCCGGGTTGGAATCCTTCCTCAGAGCAAGATTTACGTGTCGGTGTGTTCTACCAGTCCTTCCCCCTTATTTCTCAAAATGGCTTCAGGCCCATTATACCCGAAGTTTCAGTTTGAATCTGCCTCTCTGTTCAGAGTCGTAAACTGACCAGACCTCTTTGTATTACGTAGGTTCGTACATTTGCCCTCAAGGCAGTTCTTTCCCAAATGAAAGCTGTTAAAAAAAAAAAAAAAAGTACTCCAGGAAATTTAAAGACTTCTTAATGTGAATTTTACCTTTATTAGGTAAACATAATCGTAACTTAAAATGTCATGTTGTTGTTATGTATTTGTATGTAAGCAAAATCTTATTCTTGTTATGACATTATGAATATTAGGTGCTGGAAGTTTTTAGGTTAGTGTTAAACGAACGCTAATCAGAAACTTAGTTTTGTGGTGTTTTGTTTTCATTAAGAAGTTCACTCGGTTAACTTTTTTCACCCTCCAGTTCCACTGAAGGATCATTTGAGTCAAACTGCAAATACAGTCATGGTCTGTAACAATGTAACAATAAGCTCTTTTTTTAAATGTGAACATATTTTAAATAAAAATTTACCTATACTTGTTTATAATTAGAAATACTCATCAGCAAAAAGTTACTTTTAATGTTAACTCTTCAATTTTTTTTACTTGAAATTTATTCTGAACATTTTTAGAATAGCGACTGAAACATTTTTTAAATGACACTCTGTTAACGGAGTTTTATTAGACTGGGTTAGAAGATTCACCTGAATTACTTCATTCAACCAGTATATTGAATTAATTTGTGCCACACGCTGTACTTAGAGTGTTTTTTTACTGTGTGAATTGGATTTCTGCCTTCTAGGAAGTGATGATACAGTCAAGGAACCAAATGCAAATGAATAGTAGTGTCTGTTAATGCTTTCAGAGAGGAGTGGACACAAATGGGAACCCTTAATTTATCCACTTGTTCTGTAAACATTTAAGAGTTCCTGCTATGAGTCAGGCACTGTACAGAACACCAAAGAGTGGGGTGCCTAGCTGCCAAAGTAAAGGACTGATATTTTAAGCAAGACATTAAAGAATGTGTGATAGTTTGGTCAGTGGAGAAAAGAAGCAGCGAGTGCAAAGGTATGGGAGTTTTTGGAATGACAAGAACCCATGAATGAAGTCACTGGAGGATAATGTTGGTTGGGGGAAAGAGGGTGGAAATGAGGTGAGTACAGGTGGGTTCAACTTCTGAAAGACTGAGTAGCCATGCTTTAATTAAAAATTGGACCTCATTATTTGGCTAAGCTGAAATTTCCTGATTAAGTTAGACTACTTTTTTAAATACAGAAATTGTCCTCAAACTATGGATTACTTGTACTTTATTTTTATGCCACTAGGTCAGCTGCTTTAGTGTCCTTGCTGTAATGATAGGACTTTCTACAGATGTCTTCTTGTAATAATTTGATTTTTTCTTTGCAGAACTGATCTTAAACCTGAGATTTCCAAGTATAGCTTATGAGTTGAATTTTCCCTTCTGATTACATTTGAAGATGGCTTTATATGTCTGTTGTAGCTGCTTGTCTGATTATATAAATGGAATACAGGGAGGAGTACTTGGACTGAAGGATCAAGTTTAGGTTAACATCTGAACTACTTTTTTCATATTTATATTAAAAGCATACTGGATTATATTTGCAAAATACCCATCTAACCTTAGGTTTCTTTTCTTTGGCGTATTGTGCCATGTTCTTGGAAGGAAGAGGAGGGAGATAAAAGGATATCTTCTTGCCCTCAGAGAGCTGTGTACTAGTGGGGATGTTGTTGACATTTTTTAACTGGACAGTTCTTTGTTAATGCAGGGTACGTAAAGAGGATCCCTGGTCCCTACCTAGCTCATTTTGCCATCTAGTAGTTGGCAAGTTACCAAGTTGCCCATTCATTTTTCCAGAGAATCCTGATGGCTTATTTTTTAATGTGAAATTTGCAGCTTTTTAGATACTCTCTTAGCTAAAGTCAGCACAGGAGCACCAGATTACTGGTCTAGGTTAGGGTTTCCAACCTGTACACTTCAGAGATTTACATTTGTATATTTTAAGCTGTAACTCCAGAGGATGAGGTTGGTGATCACACTAAATAATCAGTTCTGTCCCTGAAACACTGGGAAATCAAAATGTATCTCTCTACCTTTCCCCCACCCCTCCCCCCCACCCTTAGAGGTTATGTGAAGATAGAAGTGAATCAGACTGGGACTGGGTGAATGAATGGTAGATCACAAGTTAAGCAAGGTTATCAGCCCTGATTCCTTCACTTCTAAACAGCTATTAGTCTTTAAGTACTCCGTTATTCTTGAAATCTCTTTCTTGATGATTGTAAAGTGATTTGGACTGCATTATGTTGTTTGAATGCCATGAAAATTCTTTAAAACAGAATTGTTGACCTTTCAGTTACCATTAATCTCAGCTGAAAACTAGCACTTGCAGGGCACCTGGGTGGCCCAGTAGGTTAAACGTTCGACTCTTGGTTTTGACTGAGTTCGAGCCCAGCATCGGACTCTGCCCTGACCACCTGGAGCCTCCTTGGTTTTCTGTCTCCCTCTCTCTCTGCCCCTCCTCTGCTCACTTTCTCTCTCTCTCAAAAATAAAATAGAATAAACATTAAAAAAAAAAAAACCTGGTACTTGAGTATGGTTTGGGTGTTTTGTTTTTATATTTTGTGACAGTATAGCAAAACTTGATATTTAAAAATATTCCTGTGTTGTAGGGAGGGGACAGTGTCGTGTCGTTACAAATGGTTGTTAGTATTTTTACTAAGAGCTCTTCTTTAACGTCTTTGTATTGTTTCTGAATTTTTGAGATGGTGTAACATTCTTTTGAGTGAATAAGGTATCAACTTTTCATTTTCATTTGGATAGTTTTAGAACTATTCAGTGAATAATAGGGAGGTATAAATAAGTATTCTTTTTCTATGCAGAAGTTCTTTGGAGTTAAAGGAGTACTACTCTGCAAACTCCTTCAGCATTTATAAGAGCTAACGGCAGAAGGTATTCACAGCTTAAACCATTTTCCTGTCATCAGTAGTACTTAACAGTAACAATCTTCTCTGGTCTGAAATACTTCAGTGCCCATCAGTGCCACGCAGTGTATTTAAATTCCTAAGGAACAATTTGTATGTTAAGCCCTTTAAAACTTAAGGGTAGAAAAGCAGTTGTTTTTAGGGGTGATGAAGGTCTGAAGAGACCTATCAGAAAAGAAATAAGCTTTTAATTAGATCTCAAAGACACAGAACAGGCTTTTGAGAAAGTGAAAGGATGGTTAAGGAAGGTTAGAGCTGAAGTCGGACGCTCAACCAACTGAGCTACCCAGGCTCCCCTCAAAGCCTTTTTTAAATTAAGAATTTTAATATTTAGTCCTGATATGCTTTGAGTTAGGAGTTTGCAGCTGAGGGAAAGGGAAATCTAGAAACCCTAGGAAGTACAATTGACATATGGGAACTGATACATATATTAGACTTAAGTGATAAGTAAGTGGATTTTAAGACTCAAGTCGTTGAATACAGTTTTCCAACTGTAATGAAGCTTGAAGCGGTTGGTTTTTCATTCTTCCATCAGTCTCTGGGGGAATTCTAGACACCAGAAGTTTGGTTTTTCTGTGTAATTTTTTTTTATCAGGGAAAATCTCAAACATACTCAAAAATTAACAATAATATAATGAACTCCGGTAAGCCTGTCACCCATCCTCAGTGGTCACCCCTTATAGTAATTAGCATGGAGCTGTGTAGAAATTGGGAATCTTCGGCATTGACTATGTAATCTGAGTTAAGGTCTCTCGAGATTTTTTTCAACTGTAAAATGGGTCTTTACCTAAGTATCCTTACCTGATAGTGTTGTTTTGATGATTCAGTGACAAAATGAATATAAAACATTGTGTGGAGTTTGACTTATTGCTGACAGTCAGCAATATTAGTTTCATTTTCCCTTTCATAGAAAAATGGAGTCAATATCCACTGATTGTGTCCTACTTGTTACTTGAAGCTGGTGTGTCTCATATGATGTTTGTTTAGTTAAGTGCAGGCAATTATTTGCCCCATTCTTTAAGAGTGAAATGATTTATGGTTCTGTAGCTGAGACTTTTCTTACAGGTACAGCTTTCCAGGCTTCCCACCACGCCTTATGTTTCTATAGAACAAGAGTGATAGAAATACATTGCAAGCCACGTACTTTATTTAATGCAACATACCCAAATACTACCATTTTAACATGTGTCCAATATTTTTTAAAAAATTGAGGTGCTTTCGGTTCTTTGTTTCAGGTTTTCAGTATCCACTATGTATTTAACGTTTAAATACATTTCAATTTGGCTTAGCGACTAAGTATTCAATAACCATATGTGGCTAGCATTTACCTTATTGGACAACACAGCCTTAAAGTCCCATAAGGTGTTCATACATATTTTGAAGAGTCATGGGAGAGCCATGGAGAAGGATTAGGACCAAGATACTCCTCAAAGCTATTTACTTGGTAATTCAATTCCGAAGATTGCTGATTATTTCTTTGTTCTTACAGAGATTTATCAGAAGCTTAATTCCAGACTATCTATGATTATTTGTTAACTCTTTGAGGTTATTAAATGTAGTAATACATTGATCTGTAATTTTAATTTCTCTTTCAAATTAACTTATGTATTAGATGTTTAGCATATATATGTATTAGGAAATTTATGAGGAAATTTAGCACTGAGTAGTATATATGAAGCTATTCTTAATGATGGTATGCTTTTGTTTTTTAAGATTGCAGCAAAAATTGGAGGTGATGCTGGTACATCACTGAATTCAAATGACTATGGTTATGGGGGACAAAAAAGACCTTTGGAAGACGGAGGTAAGTTATAGTCATAAGTATTTTAATTGTTTTACACACAAGTTTAGTTGAAGGTGATTTTCAGTATTTTTCAAATGTTCTTTTATTGAAACGTTACTTTTATAATAAGGTTCCTAAAATTGTAAGGTTTATAATGGCTTCAGAAGGAAAGGGGGGAAAAGACCTTAGACAAGGTAGGTAAAAACTTAATCAGCAAGTTTTGTCTTAGTAGAAAACATTTTCTCTTTTTTTAGGATTGTGCCAGATTGACAGTTTGCACAGACAACTTGTTAACATACTGAAAAGAACAAAATTATAAAATGTTTAGAAGACATTTCACTGGTTTTTTTTCTTCATACTTGAATTAATCTTTATATGCTATGTTTTCATTATTTTGTTATTTCAGATTTCACTTTAAAGGTTGATGTTGCTATAGCTTGCTACTCTAGTGTGTTGCAGGTTATATCTTTTTTTTAATGTTACTTTTTTTTTAGTACCTTGTTTTGTGTTTCAGGTTTAACTCAAAATGTGGCTTAAAACAGTAGATTTACAGTGCTTTGTATTTTTTAAAAAAAAAACATAATTGTTGACGCTTCTGAACTTAGAAGTCTGCAAGTATTTTTTTTGTTTTAGATTTGATATATGAATTTTGATGCATTTTCTTTTTGCCATTTTATTTATTTAATTTTTTTTTTTTTAAGGAGGATTCTGAATGAGCCTGTAGAATGTATTTGTAGCTTTTGACCAGGTGTACTTGGTTTCCTTTTATTTAAGTGTCTTTCACATTTATAGTGAGGTTTTAATATACAAAAAAAATGAGCTAATGATGCTTCAGATGTTGTATGTAATGTATTCTTTTTATTTTATGTGTAGATGGCTCTTGGACAAGTCCGAGCAGTACAACACACTGGGAGGGAATGCCCTCTCCTTTTAAAGGCAGGAATTTTTATTTATTACCTGTGTTTAGTATGTAAACGTGAAATAAACCAGTGGATTCTTAAATGGACACAAATATTTCTTGGATTATGTGTCTGAATTTTTGCTGCACAACATTCTGATGTTTAAACATTTAAGTTTGAAGGGGGGAGGAAAATGTAGTACTTTCAGATGTAGGTTGTCTATTCTAAGGTATGCATTGTATTCATCTGTGTAAAGGATGTAGATGAAGGTAGTCATGTAGTTGCTTTGAGTTTTTCTGCTGAAGTTTATGCCGTGAAATGTTTGGTTAGGAGCAGAACAGTTTAGATTGAGATTGCCTTGTAATGTGATTTTTTATTTATTTATTTTGCATAGCCTTGTGGTCACTGTCAGATACACTCAACTTTTGATATGTCAAATTTTCACATTCTGATAGGTTCTGTTTTTCTTCCAGTCTTCAGTTCCTACAGTGGGAAGCATCATTAGCCTTTAGCATGTGATATTTTGCTAGTAATGGACCTAAGTACTTTGTCTTGTATCATTCTAAAGTGCTTAACATACATTAAGGTCAGTGATTTGATACAATCAAAAAGAATTTTTTTAAAATGTCTGTGCATCTTTTAAACATGAAAAGAATTAAAGAAATGTAATGTTTCTTTTGATTATTAAGAATCTGGGATAAGTTTTGGCACTTTTGGTTCAAATGATAAACAATTACCCTCAGCTATTTCAATAAGTGTTTACATTGATATTCTTACTTGGGCACGGGTTAGCTAAGTCTTGTATTTGTACTTATTGGCAAAAAGTTAAAAAGCTCTTAATTTTGCAGATCAACCAGATGCTAAGAAAGTTGCTCCTCAAAATGACTGTAAGTATTTTAAATTGGGTCAAAAGCTAAAGTAACTGGATTTTGATATTAGGGTTTTGTTTCTATTTTTTGTTGGGTATCTTTGGAGTTAGTCGAAGGCCATGAGTATCTTTGTAAATATGTATTTCCTGCCTTTATAATTTCCCACTTCAATTATGGCCAGGTATATATTAATAGGATTTGGTTGCTAAATTATTTTATTCTATTTTATAACTATTTTTAACTTAAGCTTGTACCCCTTTTTTTCTCTATGTCATTGCTGATGATCTCTGCCATTACACTGACTTTCTTGTCTACTGTCAATGTTAATTTAAGTATTCTGCATAAAATTTTACTTGTCTGTTGAGGAAAGAGTTTAGAATTGCTGGATATGATTGTATTGTTAAATATGTGTGAAACTTAGTTTTCATTTTATTTTTATTTGATTTTTTGGTAGCTTTTGGAACACAGTTACCACCGATGCATCAGCAGCAAAGGTATAGTGAAATGCTTTTTAAAGAGTTCTTTGCAAATTTTAGTTGAACTGTCTGTGAAAACACAACCAAGTTAGTGTATAGTGAATGTGTGTCTGCATATTTTTTTGCAGATAAGAATTCATTTCCCTCCCCTTAAGAAGGTGATACAGAGGATAATTTTTCCTTTTGAGTGACATACATTTATAATTTGCAAGGATGGGTGGAATTAGCCACATTTTAGAAGAACTAAAGCCACATTTTAGAAGAACTTAAAGTTAAGAATCCTTGAACTCCACCGTAACTCCTTTGCAGTGGTGCCTTTAGACTGTTCATCTACCACTACCTTTTGACTTGATGTGTGGATTCTGACTTGAACTGCTCAAGCTGTATATTGACTATGGATATGTGCCTGAAAACTTAGTTTAAGCCTTTAGACTTCATTTTTTATTCGTGGGTTACCTTTTATGTGTAAACAAATTTTCTTTCTTTGAAGGAAAATGTTTTTGTTATTTGTTAGCAGGTCTGTAATGACAGAAGAATACAAAGTTCCAGACGGAATGGTTGGATTTAGTAAGTAACCTAATTTTTAAAGCTTTGAAAACAATCAAAATATACTCTACAGTCTTTTAGCAACTAATTTTTTTTTCTTACTAGTAATTGGCAGAGGAGGTGAACAGATCTCACGCATACAACAAGAATCTGGATGCAAAATACAGATAGCTCCTGGTAATGTTATTCTCTGGCTGTTTTCTTAAATTTTTTTTTTATGTTTTTTACTTATTTTTGAGAGACAGAGAGAGAGAGTGCGAGCAGGGGAGGGTCAGAGAAAGAGGGAGACACAGAATCTGAAGCAGGCGCCAGGCTCTGAGCTAGGTGTCAGCACAGAGCCCGACGCGGGGCTCAAACCCACGAACCGTGAGATTATGACCTGAGCCAAAGTCGGACGCTTAACCGACTGAGCCACCCAGGCGCCCCTCTCTGGCTGTTTTCAAGATGACTAGAAAAGTAGCATATTTTTTTAAGTAGCTAGTGAATGATACTGTTAACATTCTATTGGCCTAAAACTTTTTTGGTGTTGTTTTTCATTGTAGACAGTGGTGGCCTTCCAGAAAGGTCTTGCATGTTAACTGGAACACCTGAATCTGTTCAGTAAGTATGAAATCCTAGGCCTGAAGCCAGTGCATCCTTCCTACCGGAGGAGATTGCCTGTACAATTGAACTGACATTGTTCTTTTTCCCATTTTCTAGATAATTTGTAACAACATGTAAACATGCTTGAAAATTCCTTCATCTTAACAGAAACTGTCTTTGAACCCCACATACCATAAATTTTATGTATTAAATTTTTAACTTCAGCCTTGATCTCTTTTACTAAATTTTAGACTCCCATCAAGGTGCTTACTTAGTGTCTTTGCTTGAATGTCTACTAGACATCTCAAACTGTAGATTGTTTAAAGGGGGGTAATTGTTTTTCATACCATTCCCACCCTGCTTTCTTTTTTTCTCCTCTTAGTCATCTCAGTGTATGTCAACTCTGTTTTAATACTTTTATTTTTTTCTTCTGCCTCAGTTTATTCATAAGGAACTCTTGGGTCATTTTTCTTCATAATTGATTTGCAGTCTAGCCTCTCCTTGCCACTTCTATACTGTCACCTTCTCTGTGACATCATTTGCCTATATTTCAACGTTTCTATTCTTTTTAGCCTTATTCAGCAGTAGTATATTCTTAGAAGAGTATAGCCATAGTGTTTATTTTTTAAATGTGAATCAGTTCATATCCCTACTTTGCTCAAATCCTCCAGTGCTTCACCACTTAGAGTAAAAGTCAGTGTTAATTATCATGGACTGACGTACCTGCCACCTTTCTAATTTCATTTTTCACTGCTCTTCTACTTCACTCTGTTCAAGCCTGATTTAGCGTCTTTTCTTTCAGCACACTCAAGTATGCTTCTCATTTGAGTCTTTTGCAGATTTAATTTCTTTGCTCTGGAACATTTTCCCACATATATTTTCATAGTTACTCCTCCTTTTCTCTTAGTTCTTGGTTCAAATGTCTCCTTATTGGTAAAGTTTTTCATATGTCTTTTGCATAAAATAGCCTACCTTTACACACACACATTCTGTCCGCCTTACCCTGTTATGATTTTTGTCTGTAGCTCTTAACCAAATGTCTCTTTTTTAACATGCTATTTTTAACTTATTTAATCAAATTAAACTGTACCAGCAGGAACCTGTCTTTATTGTTCAGCATTGTAACTCTATTACCTAAGATCGTACCTGATACATAGGTGGCATTTCTTAAGTATTTTTGAATGAATAAATAAGTTTTTACATGTGTGACCATACTGATGATTTAAAAACCAAATACATCATTTAGTTCTAGGCAAAAATTCAGCTCAATTCTGAGATAACTTTAGAAGTAGAATGCTAATTTTTGGAAATTTTGGGATATTCTCAAAAATACTGAGAATTATATATCTAGAAAATTTATTGCATAGTTTGATTCTTTGACCATGATGGCATTTTCTCTTAATTAAAATTGTTAAATTAGCCCCCTAAGCCTGAATTGGGATGGGAGAAGTACCTGATCATACTATTTTCTATTTCTCTGTTTGGATCAGGTTTTATTATGCTGTAACTTATTCTTTGACTCTCTATTTGTTAATTGTTAACAGATCAGCGAAACGGTTACTGGACCAGATTGTAGAAAAGGGAAGACCAGCCCCTGGCTTCCACCATGGTGATGGACCAGGAAATGCAGTTCAAGAAATCATGATTCCAGCTAGCAAAGCAGGATTAGTTATTGGAAAGGGGGGAGAAACTATTAAACAACTTCAGGTATTATTGTGTTTGTAGAATGATTACTTTTCATCTATCTAGAAGCCAGTTTCCTTCCATTCCCCTTTTGTTAATACATGTGATTTCTGTAACAGGAGCGGGCTGGAGTTAAAATGGTTATGATTCAAGATGGACCTCAGAACACTGGTGCTGACAAACCTCTTAGGATTACAGGAGACCCATACAAAGTTCAAGTAAACTTAAGTTTATATCTTACAAAGAAGGATTTGGGGGAAGAATGGGCAAAACCTGCATGAATAATTACAGTATTTTGAGACATACTTTCTAAATTGGGTGATTTTTTTCCCCCCCCTACTTCAGCAAGCCAAGGAAATGGTGTTAGAGTTAATTCGTGATCAAGGTGGTTTCAGAGAAGTTCGAAATGAGTATGGGTCAAGAATAGGTGGAAATGAAGGGATAGATGTAAGTAAAAATACCCATTCAATAATGGTTGTATACTGATTCATAAATACGTGTGTTTGTTCTGTGTTAACATAGCCATTTCTAACATTGTATCCCCTGACCGTTTCTGCCTTGGAGTGCAGAATGTGTAACTTGTATTTTGTTACCCTATTTGGTGGCATATCAAAGCATAGTGCTGTTTATACTTTTATGATTTGAGGTAGATTAATTTTCAGGAAATCGCTTTTTTAATACTTAGTCTTCTTTGCATAAGGTCCCCATTCCAAGATTTGCTGTTGGCATTGTAATAGGAAGAAATGGAGAGATGATTAAAAAAATACAAAATGATGCTGGTGTTCGAATTCAGTTTAAGCCAGGTGAGTACATATATTTAATTTTCTAAGTGTTGGTAGCAATTACTTTTGACATCCATTTGTTGCTAAGTAGATCCATTTTGTTTTTTTTATTTGAAGATGATGGAACAACACCTGATAGAATAGCACAAATAACAGGACCTCCAGACAGATGTCAACATGCTGCAGAAATTATTACAGACCTGCTTCGAAGTGTTCAGGTTTGACAGATATTAACTATTTTCATTATTTTGTTTTCATTTACAAAATACTTTCCGGGATGCCTGGGTGGGTCAGTCAGTTAAGTGTCTGACTCTTGATTTCGACTCAGGTCATGATCTCATGATTCCTAAGTTTGAGCCCTGTGTTGGGCTCCACACTGACCGCACAGAGTCTGCTTAGGATTCTCTCTCCCCCTTTCTCTGTCCCTCCTCCATGTACGCACGCTTGCTCTCTGTCTCTGTGTGTCTCTCAAAATGAATAAATTTTAAAAAGTAATGTATTTTTTTTCAAGCCTGAAAGTGTCGTTCCCCCCCTTTAGTTTTTGATCAGAATCTGTCTGATGATATTTTGTTAATAACTAGAAAGGTAGCTTTAAGGTAGACCTCTTGGAGCAGAAAGGCAACTACATAAGCACACTCACTGTCTTACTCATCCCAGTGTAAAAAGAACAAATGGTGGGTCAGTAGTACTTGATTATTTGGGCCACGTCATCTCCCAGGTTCTTTAAATTTCTGGTTTAAGAAAATAAACACGTAATGACTTTACCATGGAAAGAAGAATATACTTCTCTGCTGACCTTTATTTCTTTTCCTTGTCTTTCTCTTCTTAAGGCTGGTAATCCTGGTGGACCTGGACCTGGTGGCCGAGGAAGAGGTAGAGGTCAAGGCAACTGGAACATGGGACCACCTGGTGGACTACAGGAATTTAATTTCATTGTACCAACTGGGAAAACTGGATTAATAATAGGAAAAGGCAATGTATTTTAAATAATGTTTTAATGTGTGGGTAAAAATGTTAACACATGACCTGATTTTTTGGATGCTATTTCTCTTACAAGCCAGTAGCAATGATTTTTCTTTGGCTCTATTTTATGTTGGTTTGTAACAAAAACATAAATGAAGGGCCTTATATGCATATAAAAAGAATGGGATTTGAGTAACATTGGCTTCTAGAGAGTGGACCAACGGTTTGTGTAAGAAATTTTTGTTTCGACCCAAAAAGTAGTTTGGATGTTTTTGTGTCATTTGCTTTTTCCTTACTTACATCTTCTTAAAATTTAGAATTTTTAATGTGTGTTAGTTTAGGTCAGCTGTGAAAGCAATTTATTTGAACCAAGTATTTTGATGAGTTACTTTTTATTGTTACAGTTGATTTTAGGTTAGGTGTACGGACATACTAAGTTATGTCTTGAAACTTGAATGTATTTTAGGAGAAGGATGAAATATTTGTTTTATATAACTTGATTTAAAGTGTAGAATAAATGGAAAATTCTAACAGTATTGGCAGATGGAATACTGCTCAAAACTTTTTTCTTAATGGCCCTTTTAGTTTTGGTGCTTTTTAAATAGCTCCTTTTGTATCCTTTGACTCTTTAGAGAAATTACTGTGTTTTGATTTTAGGAGGTGAAACCATAAAAAGCATAAGTCAGCAGTCTGGTGCAAGAATAGAACTTCAGAGAAATCCTCCACCTAATGCAGATCCTAATATGAAATTATTTACCATCCGTGGCACTCCACAGCAAATAGACTATGCGCGGCAACTTATAGAAGAAAAGATTGGTGTGAGTATGCTTTAAATTTCAATTTATAGGGGCACCTGGTTGGCTCAGTCAGTAGAGCACGCTACTCAATGATCTCCAGGTTGTGAGTTCAGGCCTGAGTTGGTGTAGAGTTTACTCAAAAAATAAATAGATAACTACAATTTTTAATTGATCCTGTTAAGTAGGTATTCAGATGTTCCTATAATTGCTATATAAAAAATGCCAATTTCTACTCCAAGATCATAGGTTTCACCACGAAATGAACACATAGCAGAACAGATTCTCCAGCAGTGAAAAATAATTGAATTAAATACTCATTTGCAAGTATTTAGAACCTTGTGTGGGTAAATAAGAAATAGATTGCATTATTTGCAGATAAGATAATGAGGGTTGGTGGGAGTTTGTAGGACAGGTGACAGGAATTCAGTATTTATTAAGGGCTTAATGTACTCAACCCTGCTCAGGTAAATATGTATTAGATGCGTCCCACACTTTAGAAATTTACAAATCCATCCTAGACCATCATTTGGGGAGTTTTAAAATGTATACAACTTGAATGCTTTCCACCTCTACACATGACAGGCAGTTCTGATTCAATATGTCTGTTACAGGGCCCAGCATCTAATTTTAGAAAGATGTTCTAGGTGATTCTGATACATGGTCAAATTAAATTTTTCCTTTAGAAAAGTTTCTTGGTGGTAGTACAGAAAAAGTAAGAGGAAGTAGTGTTTTATTGTGTTCTTTTATTATAGGGTGTAAGAGAGTATTTTAAATGACTAATAATTAGAATTTCTTAGGAAAATTCTTCTTGATGATTGCCATACTGTGGAAGGGATACAAATGAAGTTAGACACTGTTTCTGTCTTCTAGGAAAGACAAAAATAGATGTATAAAAGACAAAGAATATCTTACCAGGAGTACCTGGCTGTTTCAGTCAGTAGAGCATGTTACTCCTGATCTTAGGGTTGTGAGTTTGAACCCAGTGTTAGATATAGAGATGACTTAGAAACTAAAAGAAAGTCTTATAAAAATACATACAAATACTGTAAGTTCTGGGGTATTGACAATAAGTGATTGTTGGGGCGCCTGGGTAGCTCTGTCGGTTGGGCATCCAACTTAATCTCCACTTGGGTCTTGATCTCAGAATCCTGGATTTGAGCCCTGTGTTTGGCTCAGTGCTGGGCATGAGGCCTACTTAAAAAAAAAATATGGGCGCCTGGGTGGCTCAGTCACTTAAATGGCTGACTTCTGATTTCAGCTCAGGTCATGATCTCTGGATTCATGAGATTGAACTCCCTCCATTAGCATGCAGAGCCTGCTTGGGATTTTCATTCTCTCTCTGCCCCTCCTGCATGCGCATATGTGCTTTCTCTCTCTCTCTCTCTCTCTCTCTCTCTCTCAAATAGATAATTTTAAAAAATGAGTGTTGAGGCGTCTGGGTGGCTCAGTTAGATGTCCTATCTCCTGGTTCATGAGTTCGAGCCCCGTATCAAGCTCTGTACTGACCGCTCAGGCCTGGAGCCTAATTCGGATCCTGTGTCTCCCTCTTTCTCTGCCCTTCCCCCGCTCATGATCTGTCTGTCTGTCTCTCTCTTTTAAAAATAAACATCAAAAAAAATTTTTTTAAAGTGTAATTGAAAGCATGAAAATAATTATAGACCCAGTATTGGCAGAGGTTGATGCTAGTAAAATGAATTAACATTTTGGTTTTGGTTTTATTCTTAGCATGCATGGATTAAGGTTTCTTCCAGGTTCTAGAGAAGCAGTTTAGTTTGATAGTTACAAGCATGGACTCTGGAGTCAGGCTGTTAGGTTCAAAATACCTGAATCATTTACTGTGTAACCTTGGAGAAGCTGTTTTATACTTGTTTGCCTCTTGTTTCTGTCTCTGAAAATGAGGATAATAGTAGCTATTTTACAGGGTTGTACAAATTACAGGAAGTGTGTGTCACTTAAAAGAGTGCCTGGTACATAGCCCTATAAAAATGTTGCTAATTTTTCAATAATCTTTTTTTAATTTTTTTGTAAGGATTGATTATGGATAGTAGAAATGAGGGATAATGACAATAGTTACAGATTTAAAGAGGTAAAGTAATGGAACTTTATAAGTCATGAAATTTAGCTTTGTTATTTTGTAGTAGGAAATAGACAACCAAATGTGATTTAAGCATTTTTCTCCAAAATGTCACACGGATCGGTATTAACTTCATGAAAGCTAATTTGGATTATCAGAAGGAAAATCAGCTAAGCATTATTAAGAGGTATGATGTGAATATGAAGATAGGGTATTTAGAAACTAATGTTAAAGGGCAAGAGAGCAAATGAATTTAACTTACTGATTTAAATGGGGTTCCATGACACAAAGGTTGTGAAGAGTTTAGTTTTTTAAGTTACTAAACTTACTAGTTGTTACTTTACATGATAAAGTACCCAGTAGACAGTAGACAATTCACCTTATAAAACCTTAGCAATTTGGGGAATATATTGTCAAGGTAGTTGCCTGATTGTTAGGCAAGTAGATGTTAAATAGATGCAGAGAAAGAAAAGCTAGAGAAAACATTGATCATTTCCATGATAAAGGAGTAGTAAAGTAAGAATTATAAAAAAGAAGGGGAAATAATGGAAAAGGGAATCAGTCTGAAAGGAATAGAATGGAAGGTAAAGGAGGTGTTTCGATTCTTTGCTGATGCTGTTGATTTTAATGAATGTACAGGTCTTACTAATATAGTAAAGTTGCAACATAGGGCGCCTGGGTGGCTCAGTCAGTTAAGCATTCAAATTCGGCTCAGGTCATGATCTTGCGGTTCCCTGAGTTTGAGTCCTGCTTGGGCTCTGTGCTGGCAGCTCAGAGCTTGTGGAGCCTGTTTCAGATTCTGTGTGTGTCTCTCTCTCCCTCTGCCCCTCCCCTGCTTTCTCTCTCTCTCTCTTAAAAATAAGTAAACATTAGAAAAATTAAAAAAGTTTTTGCAATGAATGAGGAAATGAAGGAAAATCTAAAATACGTTGCTCGTGAGGCGCCTGGGTGGCTCAGTCGGTTGAGTGTCTGGCTTCAGCTCAGGTCATTATCTCGTGGTTTATGGATTCGAGCCCTGCGTCAGGCTCTGTGCTGACAGCTAGCTCAGAGCCTGGAGCCTATCTTCAGATTCTGTGTCTCCCTCTCTCTCTGACCATCCCCGGCTCACGCTTCGTGTCTCTCAAAAAATAAAATAAAAATTTAAAAAATAAAAATAAAATATGTTGCCCGTGGTTATATAAAAGGGTAAAAATGGAAAGTTATTTGGCCTTTGAATTGTTCAGCCATTACTGTTTTTCTGATTTTTTGTACATCCCTTTGCTTTTTTGTAGGGCCCAGTAAATCCTTTAGGGCCACCTGTACCCCATGGGCCCCATGGTGTCCCAGGCCCCCATGGGCCTCCTGGGCCTCCAGGGCCTGGAACTCCAATGGGACCATACAACCCTGCACCTTATAATCCGGGACCACCTGGCCCTGCTCCTCAGTAAGTATTGTGTTTGATTCTGGGGTTTTCCCCCAAACATTCTAGCTTTTGGTAAATTGTATTTTTATATTGATTTCTATCTTTTCAGTGGTCCTCCAGCTCCTTATGCCCCCCAGGGGTGGGGAAATGCATATCCACACTGGCAGCAGCAGGCCCCTCCTGATCCAGGTAAAAGACGTTTATCATTCATATGTAATCTGTATTGTTTGCCACTCCTATTATATATGCTCTTCAATTTTCTAGTGTCATTTCTACATTGTGTGCATTTTCTGCACTTGTTTCACTCTTTCAGCAGGAGTCTTAGTTTCTGGTTTACCACAGTGTATGAGACTGGTGTGAATATGATCTGTTTTCATGTAACTTTTTTCTACCTACATTTGATTTTCTCTCCTTTCAAAGTGATCAGAGTGCTAAAAGCCAAAAGCTGTAGGAAGAAGTGCAGTGTCTTAGTTTTAGATTCTAGTGCCACCAAATGTATGATGCATTAATTGTGACATTGTCCATTAAAGAAGAGTGTACACTTATTTATATAATGATGTGAGCATCTAATGGAGCATTTAATACCTAAATTAGAGAACTTGGGAGTTCTCAAGATATATATGCTGTTTTAATCTTTTAATATTCCTGGTGTGGTAATTTCACATATTAGTAAAAATCAGGCCTCTGTTTAATGTCTGCATGTTAGAACTTAGAAATACATTTAGTTAAATGTTTTCTCTGTTCAGCTGAATTTTATATATATTACATTCTATTCTGATATTGCATCTTCCACCCTCTAGTTTTCTTTTCATGATGGGGCATTCATTGAAACCAATTAACATTTATTTATGATCCTTCTTTCTCACCTACTACCTATCTTTTAGGCTTCTTTCACTGGAGTAGTTTCAAGGAAGGTACTGAATTATGGATTCCTTTCCATGCTAGTGTATTTATTTCTTAAAAGAACCTGAATAATTGATTTAAGTGAAATTGTTTTAGTGAATTTTATTAAAACGCTGTTAATTATGGCCCTATATTTATAACATACTTTAATTTCCTAGGAAGTGTGCTCTTTGAAATATGGTGACCCATGACAGTAACCAAATAACCACATCTTTCATTCAAGAAACCACTTGCATGTGCTAAGACATGGGTACGCAAAGATTAGTTTACATTCTGCAGCAGAAAAGTGCACTCCCAAGTGTTAGCAATGATATGATAGGTGGACTTTAAGTTAGCGTATAATAGTTTAAACGTCTTTTTTATTAGGTACTTTTTTCTTCATTTTTATTTTAGAGAGTTCACACGAGTAGGAGAGGGGCAGAGGGAGAGAGAGAAAGAATCCCAAGCCCGACTCCTTGCCTGGCAGAGTCCATAATAGGGTCTGATGCCATGACTGTGGGATCATGACTTGAGCCAAGCGTCAGACGCTCAACTGACTGAGCCTAGTTGTCCCTAAATGTCTTTAAAAAAATTTCTAAAGATTTAAGAAAATCAAGAGTTTGAACAGGTTAAGGGGTGAATTTATATTGGGGAACTTGGATCTGCAATATTGTACCATATGAGCACTGTTTGGATCAGTAATGTGATTGAGAAAAATGATGGGAATAAAATGTAGTCTCTGTATCATAGTCTCATTTTTCCACTAGGAGTAATAGTGAAGTCATCACTGTAAGAAGTGGTTGATGAATATGGTTTGCAGCATTGTCTTTGGAAAAGAAGTGACCCATTAGCTAAAAGATGGCAGCTAGGGTTAGATATTGCTTATATTAGACTTCACATTATGTAAAAACCAAAATAATTTATTTAGATGAAACGATTTTAATCAGTTTAACATTTTTTATCTATAAAATGATAAATGAAACAATATGTTGAATGAATAATTAATAAATTCTCCATATGTATTAGTTACATATAACTGTAAGACTGGTTTTGTTACACAGTCTGCACATTCAAGAGTGCAAGTATTACTTTTCAAAGTCTGTTTTATCTCAGTTTCTCTAGCCAGAGATGGTGTTAAGTGAAATATTTGTATTAGTACACGGGTAATCCAACTTAGAAAAGCAATATATTTATTACTTGAGGAAGAGGGTAATGGAGGGTAGATAATGCCTTACATTATATTACCTTAAAAATTGTATCACTCTAGAAATTCTTGCTCCTTTTTCTCAAACTTCACTAACCTTTATTAAACAGCTGAGACCTGCTGCCCACATGTGATAAAGGATAAACAGATTTCTTATAGATACAGACTCTGGCCAAAGAAATTACATTCTTCTTGGTGATATAATGTAGTGTCACATGATACTCTTGGTATAAAAGGACAGAATCAAGAGGATTTCTATTTCTGAGAGGTCTCAAACTGTGACTGCATGAGTTGGTATTTATGAAGGATGAATGAGGAGTGCACGTCCAGAGAAAGTATAACATGGTCTGAGGCCAGATATGAGCACGGCAGCTTCTGAAAAGTACAAGCAATTTACTGTGACCGCAACTTGAGTGTTGGAAAAATATTGACAAAGAGGGGAAGATGAGGCTAGAATGGAAAGAATAAGCCAGATCATTAATATTGGGTGATGATGTTACACTTAAAAGTTTTGACAGCCTTGAAGTCTCTGGAATGAATGAACAATTTGAAGTAGGGTAGTGACATCAAGTGTATATTTTAGGATAATTAACTATGAACTATGATGAGATGAAATACGGCTGTTTAAGAGTCTTACGTTGTCTCTACGTTGTAAACAAGACAGGACAAAATTCATGGTTTTAAAATAATTGTTTTTTGTACAGGTAGTTCCTAGAAATCCTTTCCTTTAGTCATCTGCTATGTAGAACTGCTGTGCTTGAGGCAAAACCAGTTTAGAAAAACAACAAGGGCAGAAAATATTGTAAGGCAAAGCATTGGATTTGGAAGCAAAAGATCTTTATTTCTATCACAACTGCCACTCAGCTAGTTTTCTAAGAACTAGGAAAGTCATTTAATTTCTGTACCTCACTTTTCTGAAATTAAAGGAAATGATGACAATTAAAATAACAGAATTTAAAACTTCTCATTTACTGTTTTTGATGTCCAGTTAATTTTGGAGTCTCTTTCTTAGCCAAAGAGGGCGTGTTTTGTGTGTGTGTGAGAGAGAGAGATTGATTGATTGATTGATTGATTGATTATGAACTTTAGATGGAAACCTTGAATTTGTGTTTATTCTAGCTAAGGCAGGAACGGATCCAAATTCAGCAGCTTGGGCTGCCTACTATGCTCACTATTATCAACAGCAAGCACAGCCACCACCTGCGGCTCCTGCCGGTGCACCAACTACAACCCAAACCAATGGACAAGGTAACTATGGTAACTAAAAATTTTATTTTGTATGTAGAAATAGAAACTTATGTTTTGAATTCTATATGAAGTACATCAATGTATAAAACCTAAAAACTTAGAGGATTTAATTATAGCTTCAGTGAGCAGACTTTTCTTTTTAAAAATCAGTTTCAAGTAGTTTAAAATAATTGCATCTTACATAAAAGTTTAAGTTGTAAGATAACATTATAGAACACCCAGATAACCTACTCGTTAATATTTTATTCCCCACCTCCCTTTTGTCCCATTATTCTGTCATATATGTCCATATCTATTACCAGTAATCAAGACCAAGCTGTGCGCATGATGTCCCAGTGCCCTTACTTTTTCTGTATTACTTCAATAATACATAACCATCATACAGCCCTCTAAAACAGTAAGCATTGATACATCACTATAGTCCTGATGCAGAGCCCTTACTCAGATTTCACCAGTTGTCACATCAGTTTCTCTATTCTGATCTAGGATCCCATCTGGTCAAAACAAAACAAACAAAAAAAAAAAAACATACCTTTTGTCTTGTACGAAGACTATCCAATTAGCGTAGGTCACCTCAGCCTTCTCTCACAAAGATGAGGTCATGATCGTGAGGTCCTACTTGATATTGGCAATATCTCAGAAATACTGCTATGTTCCTCTTAGTGCATTACATCAAGGGCCATATAATGTTGACCTGCTTCATTCCTGGTGATGGTAACCATAGTTGCTTGGTCATGTTGGTGTCTGCCAGGTTTCTATACTGTAAAATTACCATTTTTCTCTTTGAAATTAACAAATGCTTTTTGGGGGAATTACACTGAGATGATAAGATTATTCTGTTCTTTGTTGAATTTCTGCCCATTGACCTTAACTCTTCTTCCATAACATGTGCCTGATTCAACTATATGGTGGTGATTTCTATTTACATCATTCTACTTTATATCAGTATGGACTCGTGTTATTTAACATGTATTTTAAACTGTCCTTACTATTTTCATTATCAGATTGTCCTAACTTTGGTCAGGAGTACCTTTAAGATGGTTCCTGTATCCTTTTGACAGTTCTGTCATTCTTTCTTTACTTTTTAAATGTATGTGTGTTTATTTTTGTGCGGGGACGGAGGGTGGGGGAGGCGGTGGGAGAAGATCTGAAGCAGGCAGGCTCTGCTGACAGTAGCAAGCCTGATGTGGGGCTTGAACTCATGAACCATGAGATATGACCTGAGTCAGAGTCGGACACTTAACTGACTGAGCCACTCAGGCACCCCGACCTGTCATTCTTTAAGCACGTCCTTACTTTCCTGCACAAAAGATGCTTATTTTGTGCTTTCTGGGCTCAAGCCCTAGAATCAACCATTTTTCCAAGAAGCCCTGATTTCCTTTTAGCAGATGATGGTATTTGAGAGACCAAACTCTGTGTTCATTTCTACCAAGGTGTCATTGCTTCTAGATACTTTACACATAGAGAATCTAGGGAATTTATATATATGTATGCTTGCGAATGCATATATGAAACATTAGTATCTATATATGTATATATTTCTAAAACCATTATATTGCTTGCAGAATTCCATTGTAACACATCAGAGTTCTTTCTGGCTTTTTCCCTTTTAGTGCCTATAAATGGTGAAAGACTTGGTATCCTCAGTGTGCATCCTTACTTGACCAGTGAAATTTACTTACCTGCTCAGTGTAACTCTTCTTCCATGTGCATTGACAAATTTTCTCGTTGTCGGCCTCTGTACCTCCTGTGTCCTGTGTCTTTGACACCAGCGAGGATCCCACTACCACACAACACCCTCCCTCCTACCCTTGTTCCCTATGGCAGGCCACTCCCAGTTTCTCCATTCAAGGAATAGAAGGAAAGGGCCAAGATTGTCTTTTGAAACCATAAATTTTTTTTGTTTGTTTTTCTTGAACAAGGAGATCAGCAGAATCCAGCTCCAGCTGGACAGGTTGATTATACCAAGGCCTGGGAAGAGTATTACAAGAAAATGGGTATGTTCTACATTTCTTTTTTTATACGTTTAATTAAATTGAATTTGACACATTTAGTAAATATCACTAGAAGGATGAAGATTGTTATAAAACCATATTTGCATTATGTTTTTGTTACTTGGACTTTTATTTTTAACTTTTAATGTCTTGGGAATATTGAATGTGTTTTTTTTTTTTTTTTTAATGTTTATATTTGAGAGTGTGTGTGAGCAGAGGAGGGGCAGAGAGAGAGAGACAGAATCTGAAGCAGGCTCCAGGCTCTGAGCTGTCATCACAGAACCCAACACTGGGCTCGAACTAGATAAGAGATCATGACCTGAGCTGAAGTCGGACACTTAACCTACTTAGCCACCCAGGCACCCCGAAGGCATTCTAAAATCCCTGAACTTCCAGCTGTTTCAAGGTTATTACAAACCATAATCCTTAAATTTGTGGTTATATAACAAGGAAATCCTTTTATTTCTAAATGCATTTGTCAGCCACTTAATAATTGAAACTAAAAGTTCCACCACTGGCACGTTATAACCTTGAATATGACCTTGTACTTTTGTCAAAGACAATTACATATATTAGGAGATTGAATGGCATAGGTTAAATTCTATAGTGCCAAGCAGAAATTGGTTGTATGGTGTTTTCTGCTGCGTAGTGACTAGATGAGCAATGTGCAGGGACATAGGATGTTAGTTACTTAAATAACATTTCCATATATGAGAAAGGAAAAACACTCTCCTAGAAAGGCCATTTCCATTCAGTAACTGTAGGACACACTACATACCAAACATAGTGATGCTGAGAATGTGATTGTGGGCATAAATAGCCTGGAGCCCCTGCCCTTCTGGTTATTATATTCTCATGGAGGATACAATTATTAATCAAGTGTTTTGCTAAATATATTACTACAAATTGTTAGAAATGAAAACTGTACTTCCGCTAACAGTTGAGATGTACAGCCACTAAGTGGTAAACCAGAATTTGAACTCCAAGAGCGCCTAAGGTCCAAGTTTTCTGGATCTATTTGGAACCTGATATTATTCATTTGACCCTTAACATAAGTTTGAATTTCATGGGTCTACATATAAGGGTTTTGTTGTTGTTTTTTTACAGTACTATATAAATGAATTTTCCTTATGATTTTCATTTTGTTTCTCTACCTTACTTTATTGTAGAATACAGTATATAATATTCAAAATATGTATTAGTCAACTGTGTTATCTGTAAGGCTTCTGATCAAAGAAGACTCTTAGTAGTTAAACTTTTCCAGAGTCAAAAGTTGTATGTGGGTTTTCAACTCCACAGAGGTTGGTGCCCATTAATTAACCCCTGAGTTGTTCAAGGGTCAACTGTATTTTTCTGAAAATATAGTTTTTGTTTTTAGAAGCTTATGGTGTTAGTTTTTGAAATAACATATGTACACTACAGCCACTTGACACAAATGAAAGCTTAACAGATAAACTTGTCCATTCTTCACAGGTATAGAAAAAATGTATAGATGGTAGAATTTTATCATACAGTCTATTTGAGATTTTTCTATGTAAATTTCAGTGTTTCTTTGCCTGTGGGTGTTTTGTCATCTTTACAGAAAGAAAATTTTCCAGAAGGGTGATTATATTAAATTATTTTTGTGTAGGGGCACCTGGGTGGCTGCTCAGTTGCTTAAGCAGCCGACTTCAGCTCAGTTCGTGGGTTCAAGCCCCACGTCAGGCTCTCTGCTGACAGCTCAGAGCCTGGAGCCTGTTTCTGATTCAGTGTCTCCCTCTCTCTGTGACCCTCTCCCGCTCACAGTCTATGTGTCTATCTCAAAAATAAATAAACGTTAAAAAATATTTAAAAAAATAAAAAATAATAAACTATTTTTGTGTAGGATACATTTACTTCATGATAAGGATGTTTTACGCAGCTTATCTTTGGTATAAAGAAAGAAAAATTGTTTTTCCTCTTAGAATAACTTTCCATGCTACGTTCCTGAGGCTAAAACAGATTATTTATGTTTTTGTGACGCATTTTATCTCAGGCAGGTCTACAACAGCTAAAGTTCTGCAAAAAATACTTTTTAAAAAACTTTAATCTCAAAACAGTATACTCTAATTAGGCTGATCACATAATGTATTATCCTGATTGGGATATACTTTTGAAAATAACTGAGAATGCTGTTAATAATCATCCCATGATAGTATTAGTGGTCAGGACCTATGGTCATTTTAATTTGTATGGAGTAGTGTCACCATTGTAAAGATTTGAGCATGTTGCAATTAAAAATCCCTGGGTCTGACTTATATTTTCACTGTGGTGAACATGCCAGAGATGTTCCCTACGTTAATATTAAAAATGAGTAAAAACAGGCCTGCTTATGGACTTAGATAATTATTAGGGAATTGGTGCAACTTACATTTTACTATATTTTATCATTGGTTTGCAGCACCGTCATTGATACATTTATAGTTCAGCTTTTTTTTTTTTTTACCTTTTACTTGCCCAGAGCGAGCAGGTGTGTTGAATCTAATCTGTGAGGTCTTAATACCATTCAGATTTATTTAAGGGTGGAATTTTCACCTTGGCATTCTTTTAATTTCTCATTTTCTACCTTTACTGTGCTGACTGTAGAATCTTAAGTTTAGAGATAGTATGCTGGACTGTCTTGAATCTTTTGTGGAGAAACCCCACTTTTTTTTTTTCCTCAGTTATGTTTTCTTCTAGCTCTATAGTGATCAGCTGTTAATTTTTTGAGTAAAGATAAGTTGAATGAATATTTCACATATAAATCTTAAGGGAAATAATCTTAAATGGCCAGGTCATTTTGTTTTGTCCTATAGAAGTCCTTATTTCAAATGAGTGGTTGCTTAACTACCTTAATTTCTTCTGGGTGCATTTTACTTGTCAGATATTGAAGCATAAAACTAATACTCAATTTTCAAGATTTTATTTAAGTAATCTCTGTGCCCATTGTGGGGCTTGAACTCACAACCCCAAGATCAAGAGTCATAAGCTCTGCCAATACAGTTTTCAAGATTTTTAAATTAAAGGGAAGATACAATAAAGAAAATAAGATGTTAGATAAAAATCTTTATCTCCAATCCATCTCCCTTATTTGGAGAGGCCAGGTTGAACTCCTCCAGTGGCAGAGCTAGGATTTTTTAGGACTCTGGACATCCCAGTTACCAATCCAGTAACCTCTTTACTAAACTAGGTAGGCTAATCCAGCTTTTGAACCCAAATTTCAGCTTTTCCTATTAAGAACAGAAAATATCCACTAACCTTATAAATGCGTCATTAAAAATTTTTTTTTATGTTTTTATTATTGAGACAGAAACATCATGGGGGTGGGGGGCAGAGAGCGAGGGAGACACAGAATCAGAAGCAGGCTCCAGGCTCTAAGCTGTCAGCACAGAGCCCTGTGCGGGGCTCGAACCCACGAACTGTGAGATCATGACCTGAGCCAAAGTCGGCCGCTTAACCGACTGAGCCACCCAGGCACCCCTAAATGTGTCATTGTTTATAAGTAAGTAAATCCCTTGAAAGGGGAGGGTTTTGTTTTTTTTTAACTGTTTATTTTTGAGTGAGAGAAAGAGGGAGACACAGAATCTGAAGCAGTCTCCAGACTCTGAGCTGTCCGCACAGAGCCCGACAGCCCGACGCAGGGCCTGAACCCATGAGCTGTGAGATTGTGACCTGAACCGATCAGACACTTAACCAACTGACCCACCCAGGTGCCTCAAGTTAAGGTCTTAACTAGTTTTGTTTTCTGAAACAGTTCTGAATTTCCCAGGATTAACACCAAGAGAATTTAGGAGAGAAATTTACAGAGATGAGATTATAAGAGGGTTAACAAAAGAAATTTTAAGTCTTAAAAGGAATGACAGCAAAGCTCCAAGAGTGGGTATTTTTGAAGCTAATGAGGGAACTTTTGTAATAAGTAAACACCTAGAGATCCAACTGGATTTCAGAGTAGAGACAGGCAATTTCCATTTGGAAGAGGGCTAGTGAAGGCATTTTTGGAAAAGTTTGACTTAGACTCTTAGAATGTTAAGTACTGATACGGTAGACTCTGAACCTTTGGCATATGGTACTTTAAAGGGAAAGGGGTGTGGTGAGAAAAGTGGTTGTGGGAAAGATGTAGATGTATAGAGTGGTAATTTGGAGTGACATCTATTCAAGCATGTTTGGCTGTTGGGCTGTAATAATAGAGTGTATGTGTGAACTCTAGGGCAAGTCTTACCTCTTGAATGAAATGAAAGTCAAACCTTAAATCTATATGTAAATGTTAAGTGATGTTCTAAAGTATAAACTCAAAACAGTTCTTGAACTAAGAAGGATAAAGGGAGCAAGCTAACTATACTCCTAATGTGGGCAGAGAGGCACAAGAGGCTAGGGGAATGTCAAGTCCTAAGTAGTAGAGTTCTTTCTGTCTTTGATCTTTGGAAAGAAAGAGTTCTTTCTTTCCAAAACTTGTCCCTCAGAATGGAGGAGTGAGATGAGTTTTTCTTTGGACACCTTCAAGATTGGAATGTGAGGTGTTTAGGGCTTACTGAGTGCTTTGATTTTTTTTATAGTCTGACATGTTGACCTTTCGCCTTCCACAGAAATATTTGAGATGGGAGAGTAGGTAACATTCGAGTTTGATGAATTTTCTTAATGTGTCTCCCTGTTCATCTTATACTGTAATTTTTTCTCTAAAACGATGTTTGGTTCCTTTTTGTAAACCTGAAGTAGAAATTGTTGTCTTAACCTTAAGTTTGGCCTCAGGTCAGCAGGTTTTCAAGTGTACAGTTTGTAAGAGACATTGTGTGGTTTTATTACTCTTGGTACCCTGCGATATTTGGCAGTTGTCTAAATAGTGAAACCTATTTCAGATTTGCTTGAATTGTGTCCCTTCATTGGATCAAAATGTTAAACTTCACTTTCTCTTTGAAAAGAGTTGTGGAAAACAAAAATAAGAGAATTTTCTTTATATTACATGGGATTTCTCTGCTGTTACCTATAGAAGGGAGTTTTTTCTTGGATTTTTAAAGTTACTCATAAAAGTTAAAATTCTGTTCACAGAGTTGCCTTTAATTCTTCGATTTCGTGATTGATGGTGATAGCCTATTTTCTGCAACTATATAAAGTTGCCTTGTTGGCAGCATCCAACAAACATGAAAACAACTTTCTCTGTGTTCTAGTATTTTTTATCTACCCATAATAATTTCATCAGGTAAAGTAATAAGCTAAATAAAATTCTCCTCAAAAAAAAGGAGCTCAATACGAAAACACATGTTCTTTCTCCCAAACTTTTTATTTCCTAAATTTTTATACCTTGAAAAAATTAGAAAAAATCGTACAGTGAACATCCATATTTAATATTTTCTACTCAAATTCAACATTTTTAAAAAGTTTATCATAAGTAATTTGTGTCTGTGTGTATATATGTATTTTTTGTGCCCGAGCCTTTACAGAGTAGGTTGCAGACTGTTATAAATAAATAGAAATTTTATCAACACATAGACCATATTTTCTTTGGTTGTCAGAAAACTGTCTCTTGTGGCAGTATGTCTGTTGTCTTTATGTTTGTTTTGATCCAGAGCCCATTTTATTGTGCGTTGCATTTGATTGTTAAGTCTTAGTCTCTTAATTCAAGAAAATTAACCCTGCTTAAAAAAATACCTACCCATGAAAGCTGCTTGTTGAGTTTTGTGTTTCAGTGATCTTATTCTTTTCAAATGTCTTTGGTAATTGTTCTTTATGTTCTTTGTCATGCTACTTTTAATAAAATTGTGTTGTGGTTTGAACACATATTAAAACTTTAAGCATCTTACTGTTAAAGAGTATTTTGATGGTTAGTCCTCATATACATAGTTTATAGGTCACAAATCAGGAAACAAAGATCTTGACCATATCTGAAAATAATGAAGTCTTTAATAGATTCCAAGTGGGTTTTTTGTTTCTCAAAAATGTTCTTTTCCTCCATTGAAGATTTACATTTTATTTAAAACCTGTAGTGTAACATCCAAATGAATAAGACAGGAAAAATAATGGTTTTCCCCCCTCCCTGTGCCCAACGTCACCATCAGGGAACCATAGATTGTTTACTTAAATTACTTGCCAAACTCAGTTTAGAACACTAATATTTATAAATTCTGTAATTGAATCCAGATTATGCCTAAATCGTTGCCTTTCTCATTAAAACTATGTGGATGGTTTTGATTTCTGCTTTTTATTAATAGTGGTGCTCTAGAACTACAAGATTAATATAAGGCAAAAAGAAACAGCATTCTGATTTCTTTAATTACAGAGTAGTCTTCTGACACTAGTATGAGTAAGATAACAGGAGCAATTCTGATCCTCTGTGCTTGTCTTTATAACCTGTACTTACAGTGGATATAATTTTGTATTAAAATTTAGGGGGTTTTTTTTAGGTCAACAAGGGCAGACACAAGATTATTCAAAAGCTTGGGAGGAATATTACAAGAAGCAAGGTATTGTTTTTATTAGAAATGAGATTCTTTTGGGCTTTTAATTGTGGTTACAGCAACAAAGTTGTTCTGTTTTCTCAAAGGTCAAGCGGTTCCTGCTCCTACTGGTGCTCCACCAGGTGGTCAGCCAGATTATAGTGCAGCCTGGGCTGAGTACTATAGACAACAAGCAGCCTACTATGCCCAGACAAGTCCCCAGGGAATGCCACAGCATCCTCCAGCACCTCAGGTATACTAAACTTGCTAATGTATTGATTTCTACTCCAATCATGTTTTCTGCATGTTTACTGTTTTGTCTGTTTGGGATTATGTTTGCCTTTTTAATTTTTATCTGGCATAGCATAACTAAATGAAGTACTGTGATGTATTGTTTGGGTTTTTTTGTTTGTTTTTTTATAATGCTTTCTGGCATCTGAGTGCTGAATATTTCTACAATGCCTTTGATTTTAAAAATAAATTTTTTTCCCCCAGGGATTTGCAAATCATGCAAGAAGCCACCACCATTTATATTAACCAGTTTTTCTTTCTTAAAGGATTCACTCCTGAGTTAGCTCCATTTAAAGGATTTTCTTTAACTTTTTGTGTATTTCTTATGTATCTCTTCTGCACAGGGCCAATAATAAGAAGTGGACAATACAGTATTTGCTTCATTGTGTGGGGGAAAAAAACCTTTGTTAAATATATGGATGCAGACGACTTGATGAAGATCTTAATTTTGTTTTTGGTTTAAAATAGTGTTTTTTTTTTTTTTTTGAAAATGTACAAAATATCTATCACTACTGATAGGAGGTTAATATTTCTGTGTAGAAATGAAAATTGGTTTGTTTTTAGTATTTAGTGTAGATGTACACATTCCAGCAAATGTATTTGCAACTATTATGTGGTCAATGCTTTGTGATATAAATGTACTTTTTCAATGTATACTTTCACTTTTAAAATGCCTGTTTTGTGCTTTACAATAAATGATATGAAACCTCCTGTGTCGGTAAGTTGGATATGTGGGTATTTAAAGGATTCATAATTTCTTAGCAATGATAAATTAAGATACATATACACAAAATATAAGCTTTCCCCATGAATATATTAATTGAGTTTTTAAACACTGGCATGTTTTTTCCCCCTTGCAGTATAGTAGTAGATTGGAGGATCTTTTCCATTTATTGTATTTGGCTGTTTCAGCACAAGTAATCCTGATATCTTCATTTTTTTTCCTTCTGTTTGATTAAAAACTGCATGTGTGTACAGTGATCTTTTGGCATACTTCCATTGCATTAACAGTGAAATTTCCTTTTATACATGACCACTGTTTCAGATCTGTACTGCTGCTATAACAGTTAACCTTTCTGTTCTTAATTTGATAATTACTTCGATTTCCAAGACTGTTTCAGCATAACTAATTTTAAACAGTTTTCGGATAGTGAATATGAGTAGTTGAATAAGAAGTTTTTTCATGTAAAGAAACTTTCAATGTATACAATATTAGTGTGTTTCTTTTTAAATTTAGGGTAGAAAAGTGAATAGAATGCAAAAAATATAGCTACAGTGCATCTGCCATTGAAACATTATTGGGGTATGGAAATGTTCAAGCTTTTTTCTTTTTTTTTCTTTTTGCAGTATAGATAAGCTTTGTTTTGTAAATGCACAAGTCCAATCATTGAATCAACTTAATTTTTTATGTACTTGAAATCACTTTATTACTCTATAACACTCATGCTGAAATTCTGATATTTTGTTGAAATCCATTGTTTTACTCTTTGCATATTTGTTGGCTCTTTGCATATTAATATATTAGACTACATGCAAATACAGTCTGTCTTGCCATTGTCTGTTGAAGTGCAGGTTTGATCCAGCCAGTATAGAACTAGCTCTGTAGGGGTGAGGAGGACTGTGCTGTGTATCATCCTTGATTGTGTTCCTTCAAGGAGCATTGCACTGTAAGTACATCAGAATGACAAATTGATGAACTGCAACAGTATCTTTTTGTCAATGTTCCACATAATGTAAATGCCATACTGTGTGTGAATATTATGTTGGAATACAGTGCTGATATCTTGGAAAACCCTAACTGCTTCTTAATTTAACATAGAATAATACATAGGTCTGTATTTTTTTTTAAGTGAGCTTAATGGGTAAGTATTTTTGATATGCTTTAGCTATAGCTAAAGAAAACTGATCATTAAAATTGAATAGTATTACTCATTGGTGCTCCTAAAATAAATTGCTTTTCAGTGTACAGTATGCATATCTTATATATTAATATGAAAGACTTGAAATGTATCAGACAGAAGTGGTTTTCAGTTTGCAAATATTAAGCAATGTAGCAGTTTTAACACCATTTCATAAATATATATATATATTCTTTGGTGGGGAGCACCAATTGTTCTGAATATACTATAAAGGAAGATGTACAAGGACTTAAATGTTGAGATTACTTACAGGGTAGAAAATAGTTCAGTACATTATAGATATTTTGAAATGTTTTTGATTGTTTTATAGAACCTGGAGTGACTTCCCTTGCCCTTATTTAGATATGGATATATAGTTATAGTTTGAAGTTTAATAGTTAAGGAGTTAGTTATGTGTTACCTTTAAGAGTAGGGTAATTGACATGAACAATTTCAGTATTTTGCATGATGCTGTTTTATAGATGACCTTTTAGGAAAGTGGTGCATTTATTAATTGAAGAAATAGTTCAGTTGGATTCAGTATCATAACTCACAAATTGGAGGCTGTTGATTTTGATTCATTTAAGGTTTAAAATCTTTATTAATTGCAAACAGTGCAATTATTTATACTTCACAGTGCCTTCCCAGACCTTCCACCTTAGGTTCTGCTGCAAAAAGCAACAGGTAAGCACAACCTAAGGACATATATAAATAAATATTTCAGTACATTAATGTTGTCCCTGTGAGGTTTTTGTGGTTGTGTATTCAAAAGCAATCTGCTACTGCTTCCCCAAAATGTATTTTGTTATTTATGCTACCATTTCAGTGGAAAGTCTGTAAGTTGTTCAAACAACTGTTTACATTTCTGGGTAATGTTTTTTATTTTAATTTTTTTTTTATTAAAACAAGAAAAAAGAAATGATGAGTAGATTGCTGCTGTAATTGAACTACATCCAAACTTTTTGTAATCTTTTCCCAACTACGGAAGAATTGTTAAAATTAAGAAAGGGCAATTACATAGTTTTCAAGATTTAGGAAATCACTTGGTTAGAAACTTCAACAGCCTTCACAATCTTTTTATGATTGACAGGACATTTTCTTTGCCCTCCAAAGCTATGGAGTCTATTTTTTTCTTATTCTTGAAGTATAACAATTCAGTAAGGACATTATGGGTCAGAGTTTTATTATAACTTTTTTTTTAAGTAATTCAGTTTCCGTAACTTTTATATACACTGAAAAAGGAAAATATAAGGAATACTGGCAGTATGTTTTGATAAGGCATGTGCATCAGTGAAATGTTAACTGTATAGCAAATAACCTTTCATAATCTGTATAGCAACCAGTATTTTTCTGATTTATAATACTTTAATAATTGACGCTGCATTTTACGTTTTGCCAGTTTAAAATGTTTGTGTTCTTATAGATGATTTTAACTGGTACATATTTTGAATTAAGATGAATGTATTAAAGCAGCATCCTATCAGTTTTGTTTATTCAGTTTCTAAAATGTGCTGATCCTTTTAAAACTCCTGCTTATCTCTGCAACAAAGAAAAATATTCAAAAATACTGCCTTCATTTTCACACACAGTGCTGAAGATGCTGCAAGCACCAAAGCATAGCTCATAAAATCAGGTCCTGAGATAGTTACCCATAAAGAGGAATCCTTTGAGTGTATGCCATTGGTGAGCCGATGAGCATGGACCATAGAAGGGCTCAATGTAGAAGGTAAAATTGGCAAATCATAATTGAGAAATATGAAATGTATTCCCATACATAATATGGTATAGGGTGTAATGTACCTGCTTTTGATCACTTTTCATTTTAAAGTGCTATTGGCTTGATCTTAAATGTTCCATGAACTGTTAAATTTTGTAAGTTGTGTAGTTACTGCACCACATTTATGTGTGTGTATGTATTGTTTTAATAGTCAATGATAGGTATGTTAAGACTGATAATATAAAGGAGATATTTGAACCTTAAGGAGCCTTTCAACTTTTGGTTAGCTGTAGTGTGCATTTTTATAAAATATAGATGAATGCTAATAGATTTTGGGGCATTGTTTATATCTCAAGAGTTTTTTCTTTTAATTACCATAAGCCTTCACCGATACTGCGTTTTTTAAATGGCGCTAATCTTAACCTTGAAATAAATGGAAAGCAGAAAAGGTGAGCCAGTTGACTTGAATGCAGTGGATGTTAGGAGTGGTAGAAACAATGTTTAGATTGAATTGAACTGATTTATTTTATTTAGCACTTAAAAACTTGACAATGTTTGTTTTTTAAGATATTCTAGTGTGGTGATACTTAGAATTCTAATGGGTTTGATGTTTGTTTTAGAAATGAAAAGTATACTTTTATTTTTAATTAACGAAAATGGTTTTAATACTAAAACTAACCATTTAATACTAGTTTATAAACATTGTAAAATATTTCCTTAGACAAATACCTTGGTAGTTAATTCAAAACGGTGGGTTTGTGTAGGAGTAGCAGAGTATCTTAAGAGGGAAATAGGAATATATGCAGAAGTGATAACATTTATTTGAGTACTCTGCCAGGAGAACCAGTTCTACCTGCAAACATCTGTTGTCTAGAGTAAGGATGTAGAAATTATTAATGAGGATGTCTTTTTATTTGCTGAAAATTCTGCCTCATTTTAAAATGTATTTTAACAGTACCTACTTAAAGATAATTTTCACTCTGAAAATAACCTTTATTTTTTGTTTAGTCACTTGAGTTATCTTGCCACAGTATAAACTTCTGAGGGATTTAAATTGGTGCTTTTAAAAAAGAAGCAAATAAATCCCAAGGTTTTATTTTCTTCAATGATAGGCCTATAGAAACTCTTAAATGTATTTGCGCATATATATATATATTTTTTCTTATGCATGCTCGATGCATTTTCGTCCTGAGAAAAGTGTTCTCTACAGAAACTACCCGTGTGTAAAAAGAAGATTGGCTTAAAATGGCTACTGTGATGGGAACAGTGTCTTAGGGAGATGCAGCTTGGACTTGAGGTAAATTGAATACTTTACAAACTGTGGTTTAGAGTTTGCTTTAATGACATTGTATGTAAAAGGGCACATGATTGCTGTAATTTTGTATTGATTATGGTTTCCTCAATAAAAGAAATAAATGTACATTGATGAATATTATAAGGGAGTTTTGTTGTTTCTTTTCTAAAATATTGAAAGACTTTATTTTTAATACACAACTTATTTTATTATGGGTTTACATTGTAAAATAAAACTGTCTTCCAGAAAACTAAAATATAAAACAACTTGGTAATAGAACATGGTAATTATTTACAAACTTATTTTAGACCAGATTTTAAAATTGAAGATTGTGTCTTTTTTCCCCTTAGACCTTGAAATCTTCAATTAATGTTGAAAGTGTTTTCTCCTGCATGAAGTACTGAAGTTTTCTTACTAAAATATAATTTGTTCAGTCAAGGTCACAACGTAAATTTGCTTTATAAGCTTGAGTATAACACACATTTGAATAGTACATGTTAATAGTCTCAACACTCATAATTCTAGTTAGGCAGTGGTTTTCATTAAATTTTCTCCTGAAAAGTCTTAGCTTTTGTTGCTCTCCATGCTCCCCCTCTTCCCTATCTACTTCAGAAAGACTTAAAACTACAACAAGAAAAACGACTATTAAAAACTTGATAAGTTCCAAATTCATGAAGTCTTCATTTTTTCATGCAAAATAATGTGTTTTGTGATCTTTAAAACATAATTGCTAGAAACTTAGAATAATTAACTTTTCCACTCTACCCCATTAAATACATACTAACTTCTGCATAATAGGGCGACGAATCTGGTGATGATTTGGGAAGGAAGAAGGTATTCTTTAGATGAGTTTGTGTTTTGAAGACTGTTAGGAAAAGGAATAAAAAGTCAATATAGTGTGGCACTTCCGGTTTCCATTTTTGGCCCCGCCACAGAAAACATGGATGTGGTAAGAAATTCGGAGGGGGGAAGAGAGAAAGAGAAAGTTCCAGGGAGAGGGAAGGGGAGCTAGTAGTCATCAGCTAAAAAAGAGAAGAAGAAGAGTGATTGTTTTTTAAAGGAAAAAAATTTTAAATACAATGAAAGTTCTAGATTAAAAGTGATTAATTCTTACTTTCAATTGTAAGAATACAGGTACTAGCCGCAGAGCCTTTGTTGTTGACCGCTTTACACATATATTCTCCTTCATCTTCTGGGAAAGTTTCTGGTAAATAAAGGCAGTAAGTTTCTCCTCTTTCAATATATTGATAGTCTTCTCCATCTTGTAGTATTTCTCCTTCAAACCACCATGTAATTTCTGGTTTGGGTTCTCCTGTTACTTTAACAGTAAATCTAACTGGCTCACTGTCTACAACCGATGTGTTTTTTAGAGGCTTCTTGAACCACGGAGCTCCTGATCTCGTTTGCTCCTCATCTTCAATAGTGGAACCATTCATGATGCTACCACCCTCTTCTTCCTCCTCCTCTTCTCTTTTCTATATTAAAATAAGTCCATTCAAGTTGGCGTTTATAGCAGCATTTTTAGGACAATGGTTTAGCAATAGAATTTTATGGGTAAAAGCGTTTTTTCTTCCCAAAGAACATGTAAATGTGCTTACAACAATTATGTACTGTATAAAACATTCCACTGACTTGAAAGCTATTAAAAATTATTTTAGGGCGCCTGGGTGGCTCAGTCGTTAAGCATCTGACTTCAGCTCAGACCATGATCTCACAGTTCATGTGTTTAGTCCCACATCAGGTGAGTTCGAGCCCCACTTTCAGGTGAGCCCTGCTCCTCCCTCCCTTTCTCTCTTTCCCCTTCCCCCCACCTCACCTGGTGAGATTCTCTCTCTCTCAGCCCCTCGCTCACTTGCATCCTCAAGAAATTTTTTTCTAATCCCTCATAAAATTTTAAGAGCATCTTTGAAAAATAAAGCATATGTAAGCCCTGGTACCTTTTGTAGTGCTGCATCAATTTCCTTTTGTTCAAACTGCATGCGTAGTAACTTTTGTTCTTCAATTCTTCGTTGTTCTTCTTCTTCTCTTGCCTTAGCCATTTGTTCAAATCTAGCTTTCATATTCACTTTATGAGTAAATGGAGCCTCACTTTTTTTTGCAGGCTTGACATCAACATCTTCTTCCTTTATGAAAGTGAGCCAAGAATAGTAACTGCTTGTTTCTTAGAAGCCAACAAAAACTAAAGCAATACTTATAAAGATGTCATTATGGACACAAAGTAATTACCATGTTTGGTTTACATATTTGTGCTATACTGCAGACATGTAGATTTTCACTATCCCCTAATTTAGAAAAAAAGAAAGGTTTATTTGTAAAACATTCTCTTGACAATTAGAACCCTTTCTCCCTAGTGTAAAGGTTCTACAATATTGGAGTCCCACTCTATTATTTGCTCAACCAACTCTTTGTGCTAGCTGATAGTACTGAAAACAGAAAAGGGTGGGGATGTCATACATTGTAACAACTGTTAAAATACTTCCTTGTCATAAGACTTTCCATCACTCTTCACCCTACTATTTAATAGAAAATGTAATTTGTTTTTCCCACTTTGTGATTTTCTTCCTCACCCTTCTTAGTTAATAACTGTCTTTGAGATGAATTCCAACAAAATTTATTGATGGCCAAATGGCAGACAAGAGTGGTCACAGGTAGAATAAATGCAAGACAAATGCTGAAAGAGGCATTGGGTGGAACGTGGGGAAATCGCTGAAGTATATGGTTAGTCATCTATTTAGGGTGAGAGTTGGAAGCTATGGAAATAAGGAATGAATTTAAGAGCAGAGTTTCAGTTGTTAAATAGTGTGACTCTTTAAAACAGTTTGATGATGGGGTCACTGGTGGCCTTTAAGGGCAGTTTTAGTACAGTGGAGTTGTAGGTGCAGTTAATTCAGGGTATCTAAAGTACTTTAGCTGTAATAGACTCTTGGTTCCTAAACTACCTAGACTTTTATGTCTGGAAATCTCACCATTTATATTTCACAGTACTATGAAGAAATTGCTTCAGGGTACCACATCTACCCAAAGTTAGGAAATTTTGAAACAGCCTTTAAAATAATTGCCTACGTAAGAAAAAAATCTGCATGGATGTTTTGCATCAGTTTGAGGTATTGTACCTCAGTTCCAATGAATGTAGAAGGAGTTAGATAGTTTTTATTTTCTGGAATCAGATTTTTATTTAATGTTGGAAAGTCCTAGAACATCAGACACAACCAAATAGCTAATGGGTAAATTCTATTACTCATGCCATTAACACCAGTGTTTCAGTGTGAAGTGATAAACCTAATGCCTATTAATAAACACAATGCAGGACTACAGTTGATTGCTAATGAATGATGTTGCTGTGGTTTTTTATTATTAAAAAGGCTAAAAGACACATGTTAAACATTGGTTTGCTTGCTGCAATTTTATCTCAACAGGCTTTTCTGCAGTTTAAAAAGGACTTCTGTTTAAAAAAAAAAAAAAAAGGACTTCTGTTTACAGGATACAGTTAATTTCATTCTTTGCTTACCAAAGCTTCAGGATACAGTATTTCATCAGGTACAATTATTGAATCTCAGTTAACTTGCTTTCTGAATTTTAGGACAAAAGGTTTGTGCAAATTTGTAACTGGTTACTCATTTGGCTACTTCAAACCTGCCTTTAGAAAATAAATTGGGAGAAAGTTTATGACCAGTCTTTCAGTTATTAAGTACAAGTGTTGCTTTTTCTTGAATCCTTGAAGGCCAGGCTAAAAATGTCTCTGGGAAATGAATCTACCCAGAGTCATGTAAAATGGAATGACCTTTGTTCTCTAGGTGCATTCTTAGGGTATTGATACCTACCACATGAATATTAAAGGAAAGCACAATAGGACAGTGAACTTGAGATAAAAGTGAGGGACAAATGGTTTTGGAGTATGCCTTCTTGGAAAATTAAAAAGTCAAACACTATAAAACAATAAGTGAGTGGTACATATTAAGGGCTACAAGGAACTGTGGAATTCTTTGATTAGGGGAGGTTATATGGATGAGGTTACCTTGAACGATGGCTGGAATACAAACAAGGCGTGTTGAACATGGACATTTTTATTTTTTTAATTTAAAAAAATTTTATAATGTTTATTCATTTTTGAGAAAAAGAGTGCGAGCAGGGGAGGAGTAGCGAGGGTGGTTACACAGAATCTGAAGCAGGCTCTAAGTGCTGAGCTGTCGGCACAGAGCCTGATGCAGGGCTCTTGAGCCACCCAGGCGCTCCTGTAATGTTTATTTTTGAGAGAGCATAAGCAGGGGAGGGGCAAAGAGAGGGAGACAGTATCTAAAGCAGGTTCTAGGTTCTGAGCTGTCAGCACAACCTGTTGCAGGGCTTGAGCTCATTAACCGCAAGGTCGTGACCTGAGCCAAAGTCGGACACTCAACCAACTGAGCCGCCCAAGCGCCGTGAGCACACATTTTTAAAGGAGGAAACCAGATAATAATCAGGGGTGCGGGGAGTCCTATGCTAGAAGTTGATTGCACTCAATGGCAAAACTATGCTGACAAGTTTTTAAAGGATATCTCTGACCCTTAAATCTAGAGAGAAGATAGGAAGGATGTCCGCATCCTTCACAATCAGTGAGGACATCCTCAGGGTTTCCAGGAAATCAGACATGTCCTAATCTCACGTGCTTTCATACAGAAGAGCCAGTAATGGCAATAAAACAGTAAGTCACCTACCTCACTTTTAATCTTCCCTAAATATTTTGTAGGACTAGGTAAGACTGCTCTGAGGTTTCACTACCTTTAACACAAGGGGAGCAAGCACATGCAGACTGAACTTTACCTTCTGTGATAGATTTCTGTAAAAAGTGATCTTGTGGCCATCCAATCATTAAATGTTGGTATTCACCTTCCAACTATTAACCCTTTCAAGATAGCTTTAGCTACTCTGATATGTTTAAATACTATTCATAATAGTTACAATCTATATAATTCCAGCCTCTTGCCTGAACTCAGTACCTAGGTTTTAGACTGCCTTTATCTTATTCGAATATATAAACTTCACGTGACCAAAACTATTCACCCTACCATCTCCAGACCTGAATTCTCTGTAGTATCATCTAGTTTAGTTTCCTGGTAATCTTAAAATAATGTTGGGCTTCTCAGCAACCACCTACCCGTAAACAGCCTGTTACCCAGTTTGGTTAAAAGTTCAGCCCATTTTTCTCCCCGAATCCCAACTTCATGCCCTATTCCTTTCTTCCTCTTCATTCTCCATGGTACCGGATCTCTTTAAAAACAGAAGCCTTTTATTATTCTGTCCTAAAATTATCACTAACATTGTTCTCAAATCATAGTCCCTGCAAGGTTAAAAAGACCCAGTATCAATTAGCTACTACTTTTACAACTTTATTCTATTATCTATTCTATGAACCATGCCTTTGAACAAATTTTCCATTTCCCAGACACATTTTCACAACCCTTGTGTAAAGGCTGTCCTTAACCTTTACACTTAGCTTAAATGCCATTTTCTCAGCCCTGTTAAACTTCTCTCATAGGAATACTGAGTCCATCCTATTTGACCCTATGACATTAAATATATAACTCCTAATTCAGCACTTAAATTATAATTATTTTCATACATCTCCTTAGGCTGAACTTTTTGAGGGCATATTATATTCACTTATATGAACCCAAGACTGAATACAGGGCCCAGCATAGAAGATGTTAGCGATAGCATTTGCTTTTAGCAGTGACAATAAACCTAAGGTTTTGTGTACGTCGCACAGAGTTCAAATGCATACCAACTTCATTGATGAATATCTGATGTTCTATTTTCTCTATTTGATCCTTAGTTCAAAATCATCAGGTCTTCTCTGACCACACTACAAGAAATAGTATCCTACTTTGTTAATTTCCATACCTTTTACTTTACTACTCAATAATTGTTTTCCATCCTCCCTACCTGTTAGATTCTAGACACTACATGAGCAAGGACTTCAGATTTACTCCCAGTATCCAGAACAGTCCCTGGAACATAATAAGCATTCAAATCATTTTTTAATGCATGAATCTAAAACCATCTTTAGCAGTGTCATCTAGGTATAAAGATGCCTACTTGATAATATTTCCATGTTTTAAAAATTCCTTCAATGAACAATAAAGCAAAGTTCCTTAACATGACATCTAAGACCTTCCATGACCATCTTACGTGTGTTTGCATCTTCATCATTACCTTTGCTGTTCTTACACTCTACTTGCTTTAATAATGAATAGCTTACAGTCCAAAGAATTTGCACATAATTTCTTCATTCTTTTAATTCACAGTCTCCCCTGAAGGCCCTCCCAACTTCCCACACCACCTTTTTGAATATTTGATGGAAATTCATTGTTAGAAGAACATAAATTAAATGCTGTTAAGTATTATAAAATGGCAATTCTGGCAGAAAAAAATCTCCAGGTCCTTACTTAAAGCACTACTCAGAGTCATGGAACTAGATCTTAAACTGGAAGGAACATAACAGGTTATCTAGTAATTGTCTCTTTTTTAACATACAGAGGTACTCCAAATTCATGTCATCTGAATTCTGATTTAGGCTCTGCCACTGAATTGTTGGCATAACTTTAAGCAGATCATTAGGCTTTATTTGCCTCATCTTTAAGAAAGTAAATGTGAATAATTTCTGGAATTTATTTTAAGCCATATGTACACTGGTTCTACTGATTCAAACTAAAACTGGTGCCAATAAATACTTCTTTTATTTCTGGAGTGACCTATCTGATATTTACTATAGGCGTTAATTCTGATAAAAGCCATTTTGAAACAATGCTAGAGTGAGGAAATCTTTCAAAGTCTCTTAAGATCTTGATATGCTTTTGCTACTTAGTTCCCAGATAATATTGTATATATCTATGGTTAATTGTAAGTACCAAAACTTATTTCAAAGTCCATGTTCTATTTGTTATGTTCATAATTACTGTGTCATAACTGTTAAATACAAAATACTATACCTCATGAAAGTTTTCTGCTTCTCGCTCTTTAATTTCGAGGTCAATTGCTCTCCTTTTTGCTCGTTCTTCTTCTATCTTTTTCTGTATTTCTTTTTCAGACAGTTGTCCAATTTTTTCAAACTTGCTTTTTAAATTTTTAGCTTGAATAGAGCCACTTCTTTTCAATTTGATTAATTCTTCATATTCTCTACTCAGTTCAAAGGTTTCATGTTCTTCCTCTTCCTTCAAAAATATTAAGATTTTTATGTATTAAATACCAGAAAATTAGTTTATACAATAAACTATCTCTAAAAGTGTTCATTTCTCTTTTTTTAATGTTTGTTTTGAGAGAGTGCATGCATGAGCAGGGAAGGGGCAGAAAGAGAGGGAGAGAGAATCCCAAGCAGGCTCTGTGCTGACCAACACAGGGCTCAAACTCAGGAACCATGAGATCATGACCAGAGGCAAAATTCTGTCAAATTCTCAACCAACTGAGGTACCCAGGCACCCCCCAAAAGTGTTCATTTCTTGTTTGAAGCCAAAAATAAATTTTAAATAACCTCTTCCCTAAACACAATGCCTAAATTTACTTATTGAAAGCAATGTTATATGGGCATCTTGATGGCTCAGTTGGTTAAGCTCATCAAGACTCGATTTTGGCTCAGGTCATGATCAGTTTGTGAGTTCAAGCCCCTTGTCGGGCTCTGCACTGACAGCACAGAACACGCATGGGATATTCATTCTCATTTTCTCTCTCTCTCTCTCTCTCCTCTCTCTCTCTCTCTCAAAATAAACTTTTAAAAAAGTAATGCTTCAAATTTAAGACTTTAGAGAACATTTAAAGTATTCATTGTGGGCGCCTGGGTGGCTCAGCCATTAAGCATCTGACTTCGGCTCCGGTCATGATCTCATGGTTCATTAGTTCAAGTCCCACATCAGGTGACCTTAAGCCCCACTTCAGGTGAGCACGAGCCTTGCTTCTCTCTTTCTCTCTCTGCCCCTTGCTCACTTGTCCCTTCCCTCTCAAAAAAAAATATATATATATTTCATTATGGCTCAAAACATGTTAAAAATATTTAACATTCCATTACAACTTCTATTATAACTAAATTATGCATATCAGGATTAACTTTTACTAGGAATTATAGGCAAATTTTTGCTTAGGGGAAGATCAACTGTAATTAAAAGAACATGATTGGGGGTAAGATCTAAGTTCTAGTTCTGACTTTGATACTGTGTGGCCTTTTGCCTGGTCACTTAACCCACTGGACATGATTTTTTCATCTCTCTATTGAGCCAGAGTATCCTAAAATTCCTCCTGTCTTTGTTTTGATGACAGTCTAATAAAGTTAGATATCACTCAATACTCAAGTTAACTGAATGAAGCCTTTCTACAATACAGTCTGGCCAAATCCCTACATTTTGATACATAACACTTCTATTCTCCTATTTTATATTACGCCATGAAAGAAAAGGAGTCAAACCTAAATTGGGCTCTAATTCTTTAGAGCATTTTATCTTAAACACAAGTTTCCCTTGGCTTTTCACAATTTATTTCTAGTTCTTTGTATACTTCTTACACTAAGCCCTAATCTCACTATATGAAGTGGTTAAAAAAATTGCAGTTATTCCTGATAATACTTTTCCTGGGGAAGACCTAGAGTCCTAGGTGTGGGGCAGGGGTAGCAGAGAAGGAAAATGAATGAGGGGAAGGATGGGGTCACAGTGGATGATGTGACATGAGGCTTAATTTCTTGGTTCAAAGGGACACAAGAGAAAATTTATTCCTTTATATTACCCTCCACGTTTTGGTCTCTGTGGGTCCAAACAACTCCTAAAGTATCAGAAACTAACAAATTAGTGATGTACCTCATATCACAATGGTTCCCAAATCATTCTGGTCAAAATTAATGACTAAACTAATTAGCTACAGTGTAGATGATCTTGGAATTGGTCTGCTACTTGCTTGGAAACTCCCAGATGTATTGGGGTAAGTCATTCAGTAGCACCAGAATGTCTGACAGTTACATACATGATGTTAATTAGATTACATCTCAGTGTACTAAAATATAATTTACAAGTTTTTCTAGACAATTCACTTTTAGCTTCCTTTATAAAATAAATGCTATTACATTTAAAAAATTTTAAGGCTAGGGGCGCCTGAGTAGCTCAGTTGGTTAAGCGTCTGACTTCAGCTCAGGTCATGATCTTGCAGTTTGGGATTCGAGCCCCACGTTGGGCTCTATGCTGACAGCTCAGAGCCCGGACCCTGCTTCAGATTCTGTGACTCCCTCTCTTTCTGCCCCTCCCTGCTCATCCTCTGTCTCTGTCTCTCTCTCAAAAACATTAAACATAAAACATATATATATATAAAGTAAATATATATATATATATATATATAACATATATAGATATATAAAGTAAAAAAATTTAAGGCTAGACCTTAGAATATTTTCCTACAGCATATTCATGACACTAATAATTACCTATATGTTAATATAGTATTTATAGTCTCTAGATTGGCTAGGGTAAGGAAGTAAATCTCCCCACAGGCCCATTGTCCCAACCCATAACACAGAAGGTAACTTCTAAGAGACTGCAACCTCTGCATAGGTCAGGAGTTGGCAAGAGGCCCCCACCAAGTTGCCTACCAAACATGCCTGTCATTGCCAGTCTGAGTCTGGGACAGCCACTGCCCATCTCACCCCAGTCACAGGGCTGTGTGTTCATCCCTAATTCTCCTCATGCTGCTGTCAGGACCCTCCCCATCAGAGGCTGAAGGTAACAGTGGAATGCTGGCCCCCTCTCTCTCCCTCCCCTCTTCTGCCTGCACAACTGGCCATCCAGATGGAGGGTGGCAGCTGTGGAAAGGAAAAGGGCCTTAGGGCATCTGGAGGTAGAACAAGGGCTTCTGAGAATGCACCATAGGAGGCACAGGACAGCAGGAGGTTTGAGTGAGCCAAGGCTCTAAGACTCTAGCACATACTCCACTGTCCAGTGAGCTTTCACTTACAAATTCAAAGACAAGATTATTAAAATTTTAACTAAATTTTAAATTTTATTTTAATTAAAAATAAGATTGTTTGGGTGCCTGGCTGGCTCAGTCAGAAAAGCGTGTGACTCTTGATCTCGGGGTCATAAGTTCAAGCCCCACGTTGGGTGTAGAGCTTACTTAAATTAAAAAAAAAAAATTGTCTTCAATAAATAAAAATAAAAATCAAGATTGGCAACCTTAGAGCATTAAACCTTATGCATGGCCAGTCTGAGCATATAGGGCCCTGTGATGGTACAAGTTGCCTGCCTATGAAGCTGGCCCTGTACAGTCCGAATTTATATAGATATATAACATTTCAGTACTAGAGAGATCATACTAAAATATTTAACATCAAAGTCCTATCTTCTAATTTAGTAAAATAAAATGATTCAAAAACTTGCCACACTGATGTTTCTAGTATCCATGGTACTCTTGTAATTTTGACCAGTTTAATTCTGTTTGAAGGAAAATAAGCATAAATGGGTATATTAAACAGTTTAGGAAACAATTCTCAACCCTAATGTGACCACACAATTGTGAGGTATATAGGAAGAAATATTTACTTAAGGTAATCACCTGCAATCATACTTGTTTTTGTTTTTTAGTGTTTATCCATTTTTGAGAGAGCACAAGCAGGAGAGGGACAGAGGGAGTGGGGGACAGAGGATCCCAACACTGGGCTCAGACCCAAGAACCAAACCCACAAACCGCGAGATCATGACCCGAGCTGAAGCTGGATGCTTAAGTGACTGAGCCACCCAGGTGCCCTGCAATCATAAGTGATTTAAACTAGTAAGGAAGGAGCAGGGTTCTATCAGGCTAGAAAGTGCACATAAACTGTGCTGAAACTTGTACCAGGTACCTCCTAGTATGGTGAGTGTTCTTTACGTGAATAATACTACTCAAAGTTGCTGTAAGATACTACACGTAAAATACTTACATTAATAAACATTTGGAAGATATAAATGGATATTTCTTAAAATCTCACCTCTCCCATTTCTTGTCTCAGTTGTTCAAATTCCTGTTTTTCCATCTCTAACTTATGCTTCCTCTCCTCCTCTGTTCGTCGTTTTTCTTCTTCCATTTTTTGTTTTAATAATTCTTCAAAATTAATTTCCAGTTTTCCCGGTGTAAGAGATTCTTGAGAAATTGTTTTATACATCTCCGGGTAGTCATCATCTACTACCTATTTAAAATAAGTCTCTTATTACTCTTGCAAAATTACACATACTAAAAAGGGGAATTGTTTTTTTGTAGAAACTGTAATTGAGTAGAAAGGTTTCACATTGAACTAAAACTTTGAAGACCCTAAATCTCTTCAAAAGTATAAAACAATAAACAAGGTAAAAAATCACTAGAAAATTTAAGACTAAAGTGTTTTTGTGGCTACAGAGGAAATGGTGACCATCTGTTCTACATTCCAATGAACACAAATCCTTTGTATTATGAATAATTTGAATTAGACATTAAGATTTTATAATACTGAGAACACTTTTTAATTGAATTTAAATGAATTTCCATTTTGGTGATTAAAATAGAGCATTTCACAGTTAAATCATGGTTTTGTCTGAATGAGTTATAACGATAACCCATCAGGATTCCTTCATAATGTAAAAATAATTTTTTTTAAATTTTTTATAGTTTATTTTTGAGACAGATAGAGCATGAGTGGAGGAGGGGCAGAGAGAGAGTGAGAGGGAGACACAGAATCTGAAGCAGGATCCAGGCTCTGAGCTCGCGGTCAGCACAGAGCCCGATGCGGGGCTCGAATCCATGAACTGTGAGATCATGACCTGAGCCGAAGTTGGCCGCCCAACCGACTGAGCCACCCAGGCTCCCCGTAAAAATCATTCTTAATGCTGTAATTTTATTGTACTGACTTACGGTCAGGCTAATACTACTTACTTAGAGCTGCCATGTAAAATTCTAAGCACTTGACATGTATTGACTTATTTAATCCTGAAATCCTATGAAGTAGGTATTATTAATATCCCTCATTTTATAGATGAGGAATCAGGCACTGAAAAGTAACTTGTCCAAAGTCAACACAAATATTAAGTGATAAATGTGGGATTCAATACTTCAAAAGCCTAATAAAATTATAAAATAATGATTTAGACTATCTTTTTGTAATTTCATGAATTACATGTCTAACTGCCATTTATTTGTGACCTTGGGCAAATTACCTAGCCTCTGTGAGTTTCCCCATCTGTGATGACTTTTCATATAGTTGTCGTGAGAATCAAAGTTTAGAAACACTTAGCATTATACCTGACACCCGATGGTAAGCTCCCAATCGCAGTTTTATTATTACGTTAGCATTCCTTGTAATCAAGGCAATCCCTAAATTGAAGATGGAAACTTTGCAACCCAAATATTGCCAAAAATTTTTATTAATATATGAATTAACTGAGCTATAATACAAAATTTAAATATGGCCCTGGATAAGAAAACAACATAATTAGAAGGAAATAGTTTTTTTCCTTTCCTGATACAGAAATATCTCTAGGAAACTAGAATTTTGATTTAATGCAGTTTTCTTTCCCTGCACTTTTTCCACTAGTGAATCATGGCAGTTTCAACCTAAAGATCTGCCCCTGGGATTAGATCTCCTGATATTTACTTGACCTTTACTACTTCTTGTCTATTACTTCTGACCCTGCTTATTCTCCAAACATTAAGTGCTTTCACAATGTTTATAGGGCTTCTGTGTAGAAATCATTTGTGAATCAAGGATTACCTAGTAATACACACAGGACAGTTTTAAGGGACACCTGACTGGCTCAGTCAGTAACAGCATGAAACTCTTGATCTTGGGGTTGTCATTTCAAGCCCCATGTGGGGGTAGTTTACTTAAATAAAAAATTAAATAATTTTTTAAAAAGTTTTAATATATCCCACAAACATTTATAGGAAATTTTTATATTAGAATGCAATGTGCCGCATGCCAGATGAACAGTCTCAGCCTCGTGAATGAGAAAGGAAGCTGTAAGCAACAAGACAGCTTTAGTACTATGCCAGGGGAGTACTAAATGCTATAAGAATGTATAGAAGGAACATGTCTTTGGAACTTGTGTTTCAGGAAAGGCTTCCCAAAGGAAACGGAATATCTGAAAAGGAATTAGAGCATAGGGAAAGGAAAGAGGACATGTTTCATTCAGCATTTATGAAGGACCAGAGATGGAGGAGAGCACAGTATTTTCAAGAAATTGGGAAAAATTTAGTATGTCTGGAAGATTGCAGATTCAGGAAGAATCAAGAAGTGAAGCTGGAAAAATACACCAGGTCAATATGATAAAGAAATTTGTTTAAAAATTTTTTTTTTAATTTAGATTTTTGCTTAAGTGAAGTAGAAAAAATTTTTTTTAATGTTTATTAATTTTTTGAGAGAGAAACAGAACTTGAGTGGGGGAGGGGCAGATGAAAGCTGTCAGCACAGACCCTGATGCAGGGCTCATGGACCATGAGATCATGACCTGAGCCAAAGTCAGACGCTTAACCAACTGAGTCACCCAGGCACCCCTTTCTTTTTCTTTTTCCTTTTTTTAAGTAGGCTCCATATCCAGTGTGGGGCTTGAACTCACAACCCTAAGATAAAGAGTCAGATACTGTACCAACTGAGCCACCCAGGCACCCCAGAAATGGAAAGTTTTTAGGCAAAATAGTAACAATAAAATTTACTTGAAAAAGAAAGATCACTCTTGGCTTTATAGGGAAGAATGGATTATAGGCAAGAAAACAAGTTAAATAGGAGTTGGTTTGATACTAGGGATAACTGACCTGTGAAGAGATAGGTGACCCGAGGAAAGGATAACAATAGTAGTAGAAATAAGGGACAAATTGATAGATTTTTTTAGAGTGATTTAGAAGGTAGAATGAATAAAACTTAGTGAATGATTGGATATGAGGCATGAATGAGAAAGTGAAAGTGTTTAAGGCTCCCAACTTTCTGATTTGAGCATCTGGATTGGTGATGAAGCCAAATAAAAATGTGGATATATGTGCCTGAAGCTCCCTCAGACATAGTAAGAAAACCAGGTCATTATATCCCTGAAGCCAATTAAAATGTTTCAAGAAGGGTGGGGGACGCTTGGCTGGCTCAATCAGTAGAGCCTGTAACCTTGATCTCAGGGTTGTGAGTTCAATCAAGCTGCATATTGGGTGTAGAGCCTACTTAAAAAAATGTTTGGGGGCAACCGCCTGGCTCAATTGGTGGTGTGACTCTTGATCTTGGGGTTGTGAGTGCCAGCCCCACGTTGGGTGTGGAGGTTACTTTAAAATAAAATAAAATAAAATAAAATAAAATATTTCAAGAAGGGGATGCAGCATTCATGTCAGCTTGCTTGAAAGTCAAGTTTCTCAAGGGCTAGTATCCAAAATCTACAAAGAACTCACCAAACTCCACACCCGAAAAACGAATAATCCAGTGAAGAAATGGGCAGAAGACATGAATAGACACTAATCCAAAGAGGACATCCAGATGGCCAACAAACACATGAAACGATGCTCAGCATCCCTCAACATCAGGGAAATACAAATCAAAACCACACTGAGATACCACCTCACACCAGTCAGAGTGGCTAAAATGAACAACTCAAGAGACTATAGATGCTGGCGAGGATGTGGAGAAACGGGCACCCTCTGACACTGTTGATGGGAATGCAAACTGGTACAGTCGGTCTGGAAAACAGTGTGGATGTTCCTCAAAAAACTATCAATAGAACTCCCCTATGACCCAGCAATAGCGCTGCTGGGGATCTACCCAAGGGATACAGAAATGCTGATGCATAGGGGCACATGTACCCCAATGTTTGTAGCGGCACTTTGAACAATAGCCAAATCATGGAAAGAGCCTAAATGTCCATCAACTGAT
>CM053570.1:39473578-39571745 GCA_028646485.1 Cryptoprocta ferox
GAATTAAGTTTGGTAGCAATATCCAGAAGTGATGGGTGAGTATTTTGGAGAGTTAAATAACTGTGATTAAATGGCTTTGGTCATTTAATATATACTGGATGGAATGGAAAGTGAAACAAAAGGAAAGGAAGGAAGGAGGGAGGGAAATAGGAAATGTGGGAAAGGATAGAAGAATGGAAAGAATAGAAGAAAGGGTGAGAGTAGGAAACTCCCTGCTTAGATACTTCTGGAAAACATGCTTTCCCAGAGAAGAAAGATAATATTCAATCATCTATGCCAGGCATAGCAACTTAATCAGAACCTTCTCAACATTACATTGAAGCAAACACCTTTAACTGACTCGTGTTATATCACAGGAGATTTTAAAAACTTACTTGCTATCCCTACTTCTGAAACTTTGCTGAAATAATAGAGTATTCTCCAAAGTTTAATGATTTCTCATACTCTTTTTAAAATTAAAACTTTTAATCTTTTAAGTAATCTCTACATCCAATGTGGGGCTTGAACTCACAACCCTGAGATCAAGAGTTGCATGTGCTAGTAGAGGCAGCTTAGACACCCTCTCTTAACATTAAAAAGCTGAATCCTAATGCATTCTCCCAATTACATTCTGTCTTACCATGCTTCTCCTTGCTTCAGCAAATGCCTTCTTTTCTTCCTCTATTCTCCTTCTGGCTTCTTCTTCTGCTTTCCTTTTTTCATCTTCTCTCCGTTGTCTTTCTATTTCTTCAAAGCTGAGTTTGAGTTTACCAGGGCGGTACCCTTTTAAGATTTTTTCTGTTTCTTGGTTTTCCTCCTCTTCATTTACCTAACCAAGAAACAACTCATTACTAAGAACTGAGATTCATCAAAGACAGGAATGAATGACCTCAAAAGGGACAGAATCAGCCACCTCACACATGAATGTTTCCTTGCCCTTAATATATTTGACCAAAAACTCCCTTCCTTTATATTGTCTTATATGATGAAATTTTCAAATTTGAGGAAATTCCAGATAAAGATGTACTCAAGTTAAATAAAAGTTCCCAAGAAAGTCAAATTTTAAATAGATAAATGAAGTGTTTGAAAAAATTTAAGGGGTCATTTAAAAGTTCTATTAAACATTAACTCTCCCAGGACAAAACATAAAATGTGTGTGTATATACTTACTGAAGTTCAAGGTATCTCAGAGTCTCTTTTGTAGTAAAATAAAGTTCTCATTTTGTAATTTTCATGTATTTTTTATTATGAACTATGGTACTTTTCCTTATACTAATCAGATAAGATTATTCTTTTATGAAATTCAAATTTTGTGATTTTACAATTAAAATTCCAGTTTAATATTATTTATTGAAGTTTTTGATTTATGGTATTTCTATTTCCAGTAAATTGACCACCACCAATAGCTAAAATGTATAGTTATTATGCAATTATAATTACTCAAAAGTAATAATAATTATAAACAAATGTCTAGAACATTTAACTTTTGGAGTCCTTAGAACATCATTAATGAAAGTTGATTAAGAAATTCTGAAACTTTAGGGGCAACTGGTGGCTCAGTTATTCAAGGTCCACCCTTGATTTGGGCTCAGGTCATGATCTCACACTTCGTGAGATAAAGCCCTGCATCAGGCTCTGTGCTGATAGCATTGAGCCTGCTTAGGATTCTCACTTCTCTCTCTGCTCCTTGCCCCACTTGCATGTTCTCTCTCTCAAAATAAACACTAAAAAAAAAAAAAAAAAAAAATCTGAAACGTAAAAATATTATAGATATTCCATTAAAATTAGAAAAAATTTTAAGCATATACTATGTTTTTTTAGTTTATTTTGGAAGATAGAGAGAGAGAGAGAGAGAAAGCAGGGTGCATAGTGAAAGGGAGATAGAGAATCCCAAGCCAGCACTGCACTGTCAGCTCAGAGCCCAGAGCAGGGCTTGAACCCACAAACCATTGGATCATAACCTGAGCCAAAACCAAGAGGTGGACACCAAACTGACTGAGCCACCCAGGAGCCCCCCCTCCTTTTTTTTAAATGTTTATCTTTGAGAGAATGTGTGCAAGGTAGGGGAGGGGCAGAGAGAGAAGGAGACACAGTATCCGAAGCGGAGTCTGTGCTGACAGCAGAGAGCCCAGTGAGGGGTTTAAACTCATGAACTACAAGATCATGACATGAGCCAAAGTCAGACGCTCAACTGACTGAGTCACCCAGGTGCCCCTTTTAAAACTTTTTATAATGAGATTTGGAATCAGTGTTTTCTTATTTTAATTTTATTTTTTATTGAGAAATATAGCTATTAATATAATAATAGTTTAACATTTTGTAGCACTTATATGCCAGACACTACTTTCACTGCTTTCTGTATTAACTCACTTAATTTTTTTTTTATCATTTTACAAATAAGGAAACTAAGACAGAGAGAGGTTAAATAACTTGTCGCTGCCTACACACCTAATAAATGGTAGATATGTGAATCTCGGCACTGTGGCTTCAGAATCCATGCTCCTATATAATATACATCTACATACATCACATGCACATACAATTCTACCTACTTCATATGGCAAGCCTCATATTCCACACTAAACTGAGTTTGATCCATTCAAGTATTTGAAAAACTGGACTTAAAACTGTACCCTTATGTTTATAGTTGAAAGTGTGCATATGCTATATCCTGTCATTAAATACATTGTAGGCTGAATAGGTAAAGAGAAACCAGGTTCACTGAGTAATTATTTTACATATTTCCAACAATTTATAAAAATAAAAATGTAAAGCATATTAGGTAAAATGCCCCAAAATGGAAACTAGAAAATACAGATGCATTTTATGTATGAAATATGTACAGTTTCAAAATCAGACCGTTTTATATAGATTAATCTCCTTGAATTTGTAGGAATGAGTTTTAGCTAAAGCCAGCTTCCTTCCCTTATATTAACTACTTTATAACTATTATATATAATATAAATATATATAACTTATATATAATAAAATATAAATATGTAACTATGTAACTATTATATATAATTCATACTATTATATATTTCATATATCATACATTATATATAATGTCATATGTAAAAAATATATGCTATAGGGGTACCTGGCTGTGTCTAGTCATGGAGCATGCGACTCTTGATCTCAGGGTTGTGGGTTCAAGTAGAGATTACTTAAAAATAAAATCTTTAAAAATATGTGTATTTGTGTGTGTGTGTCTGTTACATATATGTTTTACCATTTGCCGCCTTGCTTCTTCAAAAGCACGCTTCTCTTCTTCTAAACGTTGTCGTGCTTCCTCTTCAGCTTGCCTCCTTCGGTTTTCTTGTCTTTGTCTTTCCAATTCTTCAAAAGTTAGTTTCAATTTTCCAGGAGAAACTGATTCTTTTCTTGCCTCACATTCTAGTTCATCATCCTAAGAAACATTGTGAAAACGTGTAAGTTAATTATAAAAGGAAATGGTGCTAACCAACTTAACTGCTTTGACTTGCTCCTTAAAAAAAAAAAAGTTACCATGACCAATGAAAGACATTTTGCTTCCTTGAGAGATCGCCGTTGTTCTTCATATCTTATTCTTTTATCTTCTTCATACTTGACCCTTTCTTTTTCTTCTCGTTCTTTTTCTACATCTTCGAAATTCTTTATCTTTCCAGAAGTTTTGTGTGATTTGACAGGTACCACTGTTACAAGTAGTGAATCATCTCCTTCCTAATTTATAAAATAGATAATTAGCATATTTCTTCCTAACCAAAATTTAGGTTTCACAAGACTTTGCCTCCATTATTGGTCAATTTTATTACATGGCCATCAATGTTATGAAGAACAAATATATATATACACATATGTGTGTATATATATATACACTTTTATATATATATACCTTTTTTTTTTTTTTACAGATTTCTATTCAATAGCTCTTTCTCTGAATTCATTGTACATTGAGTTAATCTTTGAAATCCATTGATGAGAAGGTTCAAGGAGCATCTTCCTTCCTAGAAGGTGATGTTAATACAGCTGTTTGGATAAAACTGCATGACATTATCTGAATTTAGCTGTCCATGCACTAGTTCCACAAAAGGTAATGTGCATGTGAGTATACTCTACATCAATTTGATAGTGGATAGATTCAGTTTAAACACACAGAAAGTCTTTCCTTTTCTCCATGCAACTTTTAAAATACTTAACAAAACTAGTATTTAGTGAGGAAAAACAAACAGTATATTCAAGTTATTTATAAAACGCTTATAGGCAAAACTCATTGGCATTTGGTCCTAGTAAAATATTCTTAAATTTTTGTTTTTAAATTTTATTTTAATTAGTTCTATTGCATAATGTATTGTTACATCTGAACTTTTTTCAAAAATAAAGTGAGTTATAATATGCAACACATGCTGCTATAATAAAATTGCTTCCACTTTATGTGGCTGTAGTTTTAGGCACACCATCAAATTGATGTTTAACTTTCTCTGTTAGATAAAGATTAAAATTTCTGTGGTTGTGGAACATTCCTTCATGGCACTATTTACTATACTTTCTACTAGTATGTGATGATAAAAACAAACTATCAGGAACTCTGAGGAAAGAAGACAAATGATGAAAAAACTCTGCTTTTTGAAAATGTTAACTTTCAACAGTCTCAACTATTATTAACAGTTCAAGAAATACAAAGTCTTGGCAGAGTATCTCAAACTGAGAGTTATGTCTTTAACCATGAAAGCAAAAACATACTTTCCAGACACTAAGCTATAATGTTTGAGAAAGTGCAAAAGTATGATCTTGCTTTGCAAAGTATATTTGTCCTTTTTTTTGTTGTGCTATAAAAATAAGAATAAATATATGCTTTTAATTTTTTAATTAAAAGATTATTTGTGAATCAGATAATTTTAGGTGAATGTTTCATTAAAGGAAATGTCCATTTACCTCTGATGCTGATTCAGTTCCCGTATTGTTTATGTCCTCAATCTATTGAATGAGAATTTCATATCATTACATTACATTGAATTTCTGCTTTTTGCTTTTAAACATACAATTTGAAAATAAATTTAGTTGTGACTTATGGTAAATTTTCAAATTCATAATTTTTGAAATATTTTTATGTTGCTGCTAATGCATTAACCTATTATGTCCTTTTAAGTGGAGATAAACCTTATATTCATTTTTATATTTTGACATCAAAATCAATATATGGGGAATAGTATATTAAGAAACATTAAGATAAAGCCTACCTTTGTAATTTTGGAATTTGAATAATGGACCAAACTGTTATGACCTGCCTGTAAGCTTACAAGCAGCAGTTATTAATTAAATTAGCAATTTAAATTGAGATACAGAAACATTTCCTCATTCTATGTGTCTGCCCCAAAGTAAAACCTATCATTGGTAATCAAATAATTATGACTATATTTTACAATATAAATATATGGCAAAATATAACTGATACAATAATACAGTGCAATGCACCAGCTTTCACATGGCTAGTTTAGAAGGGAGAAGAACTCTGGTAGATATTATTGTTTATATTTCACCACATCTAGGAAGGAAAGGCCCTCATTCAATAGAAGGGGTCTCAATTCTGGCATTACTCATAAGAAACACCATTATGTTAGCTTGAGGAGCGGGCTAATGTATGTAACAGATTGACAAATTCGAAAGATTCACAGGTGAGATATCAGGAAAAGGAAACATAAAAAATGGGAAAATGAGAGAAGTTAGAAAGTAAACATTCAGATTTTATTTTAACATGATTTTTAACATCAGTGAAAGAGCCTGGAAATTGTTCCTTGTGCAGTCTAAGAGAATTCTGGCTAAGTCCCTATTCATCATTCCATTTCCCCTCTCTATATTCTCTGTCACAGGAGAATTAATACATTTTACTAAGATACCAAATTTCTTAAAAAATAAATTCTGAAGAAATAATTAAGAATACATCTATTTTATATTTTAATAATTTTATTAAGTTTTGTTTGGAATAATTTGTTTTGCAGAATTGTATATTACGCTGACTTACTATGTAAATGGTGACAGTTTTATTGAATGATGAAAGAACCCTGTTTTTTAAAAATATTAGCTAAGAAAAAATTTTTTTATTTTATTAAAAAAATTGTTTTTAATGTTTATTTATTTTTGATAGAGTGCAAGCTGGGGAGGGGCAGAGAGGGAGGGAGACACAGAATCTGAAGCAGGCTCCAAGCTCTGAGCTGTCAGCACAGAGTCCGATGCGGAGCTCAAACCCACAAACCATGAGATAATGACCTGAACTGCAGTCGGAAGCTCAACTGATTGAGCCACCCAGGTGCCCAGCTAAGAAAAATTTTTAATATATAATAAAATAATTACAAAATTCTTTCCCTTCAGGGGTTCCTGGCTAGCTCTGTTGGAAGAGCATGCGACTCTTGACCTCAGGGTCGGGTGTTCGAGCCTCACATTGGGTGTAGAGATTACTTAAAAATAAATAAATAAACTTAAAACTATTTCCCTTCAAAAGAAGGCTAACAATTCCTTCACAAATCACATTTGTCTCTCAATAAAAAGTTCTAAGATATATGGTAAGAAACAAGACATTGAGAGTACAGGAAAGGTAAATTCTAATTTTTTTTAAGCTTATTTATTTTGAGAGAGGGAGAGATTGAATCCCAAGCAGGCTCTGCACCATCAGCACAGAGTCCAACGCGGGCCTGGAACCCACAAACCATGAGATCATGACCTGAGCCGAAATCAAGAGTCAGACGCTTAACCAACTGAGCCACCCTAAGTGCCCCAAATTCTAAATTTCTTAACCCCAAATTTCTTTTACTTGCAGCTAGAACCTTCTCAGATTTTTATTAACTTATGGTAAGATAATAAATTATATTTGGAGTGGCTTTGTTTTGTTGTTGTATGCTTTCTTTGCTCATTGTAAGCCATTATCAAAACCAAAACAGAAGACAGGATTTTCCCCCACTTGGTTTTGACAAAGTAAAAGATGAATTTGTCTAAGTGGCCATGGTGTCAGTACACTCACAGAGAACTGAGATATTCAGTTCCATTATAGTGTTGGCTCTCAGAAGCTACCATTGAAGAGATGCTTCCCAACTATCTCTTTTGATTATGAAAAGGAAACTCCTTTTCCTCTTTCTCAAAGCAACTTCCTTTTCTCCCTTCTTTTCTTTCTTTTTCTTTCTTTTTCTTAAATTTATCTATTTTGAGAGAGAGAGAGCATGAGATAGAGTGAGCACAAGTAGAGGAGGGGCAGAGAGGGAATCCCAAGCAGACTGCACCATCAGCACAGAGCCGGATGCAGGGCTCAAACTCAGGAACCATGAGATCATAACCTGAGCCAAAAACCAAGAGTCAGATGCTTAACTGCCTGAGCCATCAGGCACCACTCCCTTTATTTTTTTTTTTATTTTTTTAATGTTTGTTTATTTTTGAGAGACAGGGACAGAGCATGAGAGGGGGATGGGCAGAGAGAGAGGAAGACACAGAATCCTAAGCAGCCCCCAGGCTCCAAGCTGTCAGCAGAGGCTGACGCGGGGCTCGAACCCACGAACTGAGAGATCATGACCTGAGCTGAAGCCGGAGCTTCCTTCCTCCTGAGCCACCCAGGCACCCCACTCCTTTATTTTCAACATCAAAGTCCCCTATCAATAATTTCTCTTTTTCTAAGTTGATAGATGTTAACCTTGCCCATCAGAGTGTCCTCAAAGATAACCAGATTATACTAAATTAAGGGGCTCCTGGATGGCTCAATGAGTTAAGCATCTGACTTCAGCTCAGGTCATAATCTCACAGATCATGAGTTCAAGCCCCACATTGGGCTTGCTGCTGTCAGCACAGAGCCCGCTTCAGATCCTCTGTCCCTCTTTCTCTGTTCCTTCCCTGTGTGCATCCTCTCTCTCTCTAAAACAAAAACAAAAAAAAATCCCTTAAAAATTATACTAAATTAAGACTCCCCCCCCCCAATTTTATTGGTCTTTGATTCTAACATCCAGTATACAAAGTATACTCATTTTTAATTCATTATAAGATACTAGAATCTGGTAGTTCTCCTGACTCAGGAATCCCTTCTAAAGCATTCTTGAATATGGACTTGTACAAGTGGATTTTTCAAATTAACGTTAAGACTTTTTTTTTCTTTCTTAGTAAACTCCACCCCCAAATTGGACCTTGAACTCATAACCCCAAGATCAAGAGCTCATACTCCACCAACTGAGCCCGCCAGGTGCCCCAACATTAACACTTTTTTGGGAGCACATGGGGGGCTCAGTTGGTTAAGCATCTGACTCTTGAACTCAGCTCAGGTCTTGATCTCAGGGTCATTGGTTCAGGCCCCCATGTTAGGCTCCACACTGGAGCCTACTAAAGAGCAAAAACAAAAACTTTTCTTGATTATCCATGTCATACTTCGTACATTCAAAGATAGATTCAATTTTATTAGTTTTGAGCAGAAAATGTACTTAATTTTTAAAATTGGATTTTCCATATTTGTAACATAAAATTAGTATTTTACAGTTTATTTTGCTCTACCTCATATTCTCAAATAATGTAATAGACCAAAATTTTCATTAACCAGGACTCTATGGCACCCTGCCTTATAGTTTCTGAAGTTACTAAAGAAGTGGTTCTTTTTCATGGTACTTTGTCTCCCTCTCTAAGTATTCCATGTCTTCATCATATTCAAACTCACCTCTTTCAACACACACGTCGTCTTTGAGAAACCACTACCTATATATTCAGTTCTTGGGGTTGTAGTAGGTCTTAAAGTCTAATGAGCAATCAGTACTGTTTTGAAAAAGTTTATAGGACTTAATATAAGTAGACTAAACCCATGTACACCACTTGTTGCCAAATACCATATATTTTAATTACATATTATATTACCTTATTTTATAATTTATATTGTAAATATAATTACATATACCGATATATTTTATATTTATAATGTATAATCTATAATACTTATTATATTTATATTCCTGGGTGAAATTTCATTGCAAAATGAATTCTCATGTTTGATTAACTGGAGATATCAGAGGTAAAGTACCTACCATCCTTTAATTAGATAAAGATGTACAAAGTAATAAAATATAGGAAATTCCAATTCCTTTCTATAATTCATCTGGCATTATGTCATTATTTGCTACTATACAAGTGGTGATTTGTGCCACAGAAGTGGTTATTTGCAAAGTCTGGGTAAATACTTTAAAGTACTTAAAGAGTAGACAAAAAAGCCAAGTACAATTTCACAATAAAAATGGTTTTATACTATGAAGACTATGTTAATATATATGTTAACATATTGATGAGAGAAGAAAGAGGAGCTAAAATGGTTTCATGACCTTTATCTGTATGTACTATTATTTAGGTGAAATATTATTTATAGCCTACTTACTGTGTAGCAGGCACTTTTCTAAGTGCTTTGCATTTATTAACTCATATAATATTATTAACAACTCTAGGAGATAAATGCCATCACATTAAACTCAATACACTGATCATCTCTTTTGATCTTATAACATAGACTAGGTTAAGTTCATAAACAATATAACTGTCATCTATTCAAGTCTATGACTAGAGATAATTTATAATAAATATCAGTGCATTAATTTTGTGAACTAATCAATTCTTTACTTAATAAAAGTATGACTATTAAGTTTCTATGTCATTGTAATCATTAGTCACTTTGAGAGATTAGCTTTTTCTGGAAATTTGATCATATTCTTGAGTATTTTAAAAATAACAGCCTCTAAGTTCTCATGCTCTGAGCTAAAATACATGAGAATTCTAAATTCATTAAGAGGCTATATGAAATCATAGGAACAATTTTTTTCCCCTCTCATTTGTCCCCTGTGGCTATAGGCATCAGTAATGGCTATATGAAGGAAATGGCTGTCACACATTTCTCCCCTCTTCTACTATCATCTCCAACTTAAAAAAAAAAAGTTAATAAGCTAGCTAATAATACCATTATTAAATAAAATGTGATTTGCTTCAAATTCTTGAGTAAGAAGATACCCTAATTATGCCTTCGTGTGTAATAATAACAAGTATTTATTAATTGCTACTGAAAGACCAGCATATTGTAGATAGTTTATGTGACACTGCCTTACATCTTTGTAAAATCCTCTAACATGTCAGGAAAAACAAGAAATGTGGACAGTGTAAGAAATATGGATTGAATGACAAGTTGGTGCATAACAAAAGTTATCCTAGCATCCAACCTTAAAATAAGCATATTTTGCCCTTAATCCTTCTAGACATATGATATTAAATATTTATCTGATATTAAATATTTGTGTTTAAGATCTTGTTTTCAAGTTAGTTGCTATTTAATAAGTTTGTTATATTAAAATATTTTAATTAGGCAATGTACTGATTAGTTTACTCTGTACAATTAGTTTCTGAAGCAAATACCAATTTAATATTTAGTGTATACCTGCTCAGCCCTTTTTGCTAATTCACGTTGTATCTTCCTCTTCTCTAACATATCCTGCTCAATTCTGCGTCTTCGTTCCTCCTCTGTCCTCTTTCTTTGTTCTTCTTGTCTTTGTTTCTCCATTTCAGCAAATCTACCTTTAACAGTTCCTAAGAATATACGAAACATGTTTGCTATTTGCTATGTTTCTGTTTTTGCAGTTTCATTTACAATTTACCCCTCAGGTTTCTTACCTGTTAGCTTTGGGACATAGGCCTTTTCTACTTTAGAAGACGCCTCTTCCTCATCATCAGAAGCAAGCATTTCTTTAATCTAAATTGATTAAATAAATTAATAGCATGTCCAAAATTTAGACTAAATTATATTATATGCAAAGTTTGAAATTAACTGACAAAAACAGAAAAGTATTTTAATTACATTTAATATAAAATATGGTTAATGTGAATAATAAAGCATAAATTAAAAAGATGAAAATGAATTTTGCACAAGAATAAAATAAAATAAAATAACCTCCTGCTTTCTCCTGTTCCATTCTCTCTCTCTAATATATTGTTCTTTTCTTCTTTGCTTTTCATCTCTAGATCTCCTTTGATTTCTTTCTTCCCTGGCTCTCTGCATGGCTTCAAACTTATCCTTTACATCACCCTTGCCAAGTTTTGGCACATAGGTTTTTGGGACAGGTTTAGATGAAGAAAGCAGAATCTTCGTTAGAAGAAAATAAAGAGAAGAAAGTTAAAAAAAAATAAGATAGGGAGAAATCAAGTAAAGCTAGATCAGCATAAGCAATATAAGAAATACTTATTGAAACAGAAAACAGAAATGAGTTTGAAATATTTGTACAATCAGAATCTGATTACTTTCTAAAGTCTAAGTGTGAAAAATGAAATCACAGAAAAATGAGAGTAAAACTTTATTAATACAAAGGAGTTCCACTTTGTAGATGAATTCCACTGAGGCTGAAAGCTAGCAAAATATAAAAATTGAATACTGGATTCTAATTTAAAACAACCTGTACTTTGTTTTTCTATAGCATTATTAAAGATTCAGATTTTACATCTCGTACTTAAAAGATGCTAATTTCAATAAATTCACTAATGTCAATAAATTAGATTAAGGTGAAAATACAGCAAAAGTTCAGGCTTTAAAGTTTACAGCCTAATTCATATGTCAATGCTTTTGCTTGTTTCCCTATCAAATAGGAGTAAAACTGAAGATCAGCCCTTTATGTCCCATGTGTGCCTGACGTGCTCCAGGGTCTTTGCGCAAAGCAGTGATTTGTACGTTGTTACTACTGCTGTACTGCCCATCTAGAACTTCTGTAGACCAACATTAAAAATGTGTAAAAAGGTTATATCATTCCAAGTAGGCTGAGCTCTAGGATGGCAAAAGAGATTCCCGGAAAAGGAGGGATTTAGTAAAAGACTGGAGAAAAGACTTCCCTCCACTCTAAAACCAGGAAAGCAAATTATTTTCATCATTTGGAAAATTAAGCTGATCCAGAAGATGTTTCAGTAAATAAAACATCAGTGCCTCAGAACACCAAACCCATTCTCCTAGTAATGACAAGTTACTTATTAATCTGTGGCATACCCAGCCTCTATTTTATTGTCTTCTTACGGTGTCATTGGCCATTTAAGGTTTTTTAAACTTCATAATGTTGGGGTGTCAGCAACTGACCTCTTATTACAACTCTCAGAAACTACAGCCAAGAACCAGAAAAAGGCTGAGAAGTTTTACTGCAGCTGCTGGGAGAAGTAGCTAAGAAGGAGCCTTACCAGAGAGTGAATTATTGCTTTCTCCTAAGAGTATATGTCAAATCTGGGTTTTTTTTTTTTTAAATACTAAAAATAACCTCTAAGACTTATCATGGTATTAAAACTCTATTCAAGATGTTAGCCATCACATGCACTTCACTGTCCTTATGCTTCCAAGATTAGAATCCAAATGAAAATACTGGGCCCAAGACCAGCCTGTGAATTTTAGCTCTTCCATTTTATATCTTGACACGATCTCATTATGAACTTCTGGATATGACCTTTCCACCAAGCAACTGCCCTTTCAGCAGTTCTACAGTCAATCCTACGTTCCCCATCCCACCCACCCTTTTTTTTTTTTTTTTTTTTTAATGTTTGAGACTTACCTCAGCCTTCTGGGAAATATCATTCATGTTTGCTCTATGTGGTCTCAGGGTGATTATGGAGCTTTGTATATTTTTGCACCTGAAAAAATATATTAGTGTTGTATAAGAATTTTTAATGATTTAATTTTTCATATGCTATGTATTTTTGTAAACAGAAATAACATGTTAATTGCTCCTCAAAAAATATTGACACAATCCAGGCAAGTAATAAATTGTGATAACCTTCAGCTCCTTTGCCCAAGATTCAGCGTATACGAGGGTACAAGGTGCATGGTATTAAAAGATCCAGAATAGCTTGGTGAATGTATCAAGTGCACTTGCAAAGAATTTGTATTTGACAGTTACTGGGTATATTACTTTATAAATATCAACTAGGTCAAGGTAGTTTATCGTGTTATTGAGATCTTCTGTGTCTTTACTTTTTTTTTTTTTTTGTGGCCCAGTTATTCTATCAGTCTTCAGGTATGTGGGATTGTCTATTTCTTCCTTTAATTCTGTCATTTTTTTCATGTAATTTCAAGCTCTTTTAAATGCATATGCATTATTATAGTATCTTCTTTTTGAATTGACTCATCAGTATGAAATTTCCTTTTTATCTCATTGTCTTGAACTTGATATTAAAATAGCTACACCAATTTTCTTAAGTTTAGTCTGCATGATATATATAATTTTCTAGCTATTTACTTTCAACTTATTATTTTATATGTACATCTCTTGGACACAGTATATAATTGGACCTTGTGAAAAATCAATTCTGATCTTTTAAAAATTTTTAATGTTTATTTTTAAGAGAGAGTGGAGGAAGGACAGAGAGAGACACACACACACAGAATTGGAAGCAGGCTCTAGGCTCCGAGCTGTCAGCACAGAGCCCAATGCCGGGCTTGAACCCACGGGCTCAAACCTATGAATAGTGAGATCATGACCTGAGCTGAAGTTGGATGCTTAACCGACTGAGCGACCCAGGCGCCCCAATTCTGATTCTTTTAATTGCATGTATAATCCATTAACATCTAATGTAATTCTTTATATAAATGGACTTAAGACTACCATTTTACTACTTGTTTCTTGTTTGCTCCTTTGTTTTTCTTCCTCTATTACTCTTTCCCTGACAACTTCTGAATTGAATAACTTTTAGAATTTTATCTATTGGCTTTAAAAAAATTAATAGCTTTACTAAGGTATCCCTGACATACAAAAAACTATGCTTTTAAAAAGTGCACAGTTTGGGGGTGCCTGGGTGGCTTAGTTAATTTCAGCTCAGGTCATGATCTCATGGTTTGTGGGACTGAGCCCCACGTCAGACTCTGCACTGACAGCACAGAGCCAGCTTGGGATTCTCTGTCTCCCTCTCTCTCTCTGCCCCTCCCCCACCAATGCTGTCTCTATCTCTTTCAAAATAAACTTAAAAAAATTTTTTTAAAGTGCACAGTTTGATAAGTTGAAATGGTGACACCATCACCACAATCGAGATAATATATACATTACCCTCGAAAGTTTTCCCAGATCCTTAACTCTCCCCTTTTCTTGCTTCTCCCACCCCCATCTCCAGGCAGGTATGTTTTTGATTGCTGTAGATTCCATTTTCTATAAATGTAATCAGATAGTATGTACTGTTTTATCAGGCCCTGTTATCCAGCTTAAGTATTTTGACATTCATCCGTCAATAGTTGGATCATCGATAGTTCCTTTTTAGTACTGAATATTATTCTATTGTATGAATATACCACAATTTGTTGAATTGGTTGAATACCACAGTTTGTTGAATATACCACCATTCATCTGTTGCCAGACATTCGGCTGTTTGCAGTTACTATTACAATAAAGCTGCTACGAATATTCATGTATAAGTCTTTGTGTGAACATATACTTTTTTGAGTAAATAAAGTATAATGGCTAACCTTATGGTAGATGTATGTTTAACTTTTTAACAAAGTGACAAACTGTCTTCTAAGTGGTTGTACCATTTTATCTTCCCACCAATAGTATATGTGAGTTATACTTCTTCTATAGCTTCACCAGCACTTGGTACGGTCTTCGCAATTTTAGACATTCTAACGGTGTGTAGTGACATCACATTATGGTTTTAATGTACATTTCCCTAATAATTAATGCTACTGAACATCTTTTCATATGTTTCTTTTCTACCTACAAATATTCTTTGGTAGAAGTATCTGCTCAAATCTTTTGCCGGTTTTGTTACTGGGTTATTTTCCATTAACTTTTGAAAGTACTTTATATATTCTGGATACCAAACCTATATCAGATGTATGATTTGAAAAGATATTCTCCTAATCTTTGGCTTGTCTTTTCATTTTCATAACAATGTCTTTTGAAGAGCAGAAGCATTTCATTTTGATCAAGTCCATCTTATCATTTTTTTCTTTTATAGTTTGTGCTTTTAGTGTTGTACTAGCTTAACCCACAATCACAAAGAACTTATCCTATATTTACTTCTACGAGGTTTATAGTTTTAGGTTTTGCATTTAGGTCTTCATCCATTTTGGGTTTATATATGGCAAAAGTTCATTTTTTTGCATATGGATAAACAATTTTTCCAGGGCCACTTATTAAAAAAAAAAAAGTATCATCTCTCTGATGAAATGCTCTTGCGTTTTTGTCAAAAATCAATTGACCATACATGGGTGGGTCTATTTCTGAACCCTACATTCTGTTCCATCAGTCTGTCTCTCCTGATGCCAATACCAAGGGATTCTTCTTCTTTTTTTTTTTTTTAACTACAGTCACCATGCTATATTCTTGATTAGTATGCTTTATCATGAGCCTTGAAAAATTTAGTGTAACCCCAACTTTGTTTCTTTTAAAACCTGTTTTGAGTATTCTAGGTCCTTTGTATTCACATGTATATCTGTAAATAGTTCCATATTTGTTGATACTATTGTAAACGGTATTATGTTTTAGATTTCAATTGATGATCATTTGTTGCTGGTATACAGAAATATATTTTTTATGTCTTTTATTTTATTTTAAGACACAGAGGCAGAGAGCGAGCAGGGGAGGGGCAAAGAGAGAGGGAGACACAGAATCTGAAGCAGGCTCCAGGCTCTGAGCTATTAGCACAACGCCCGACGCAGGTCTTGAACCCACGGACTGTGAAATCATGACCTGAGCTGAAGTCGGACACTTAACCGACTGAGCCACGCAGGCGCCTCCCAGATATATATTTTTGTTTTCTCATATTCTGTCCTGCTACCTGGCCAAAGTAACTTATTAGTTCCATTGAGGTTTTTTGTAGATTCCATTTGATTTTCTACATAGATAACTATGTCATCTATGAACACATTCAACTTTTTCCCTTCTAACCTGTATGTCTTTTATTTCTTTTTTTTGGCCTGACTGTTCTGACTAGAACCTTCAGTACAAAGTCAAACAGAAGTAGGGAGAGCAGAAATATTTGCCTTGTTCCTGACCTCAGGAGAAAAGTGTTTAGTCTTTCACCATTAAATATAATTTTAGCTACAGATTTTTCTTAGATGTTCTGTATGAGATTAAGTTCATTTCTATTCCTATTGTGCTAGAGTAATTTTAGGAATGTATGTTGGATTTAATAAAATGTTTTTTCTGTATCTGTTGAGATTATCTTATGTTTGATATTTGTTATAGTAATTACATTAATTTATTTTCAAATGTTAAATCAACTTTACATTCCTAGGAGAAACTTCATTTGGTCATGATGCATTATCCTTTTAATATATTGATAAATTCAATTTGATAAAATTTTAAGAAGTTTTCCATTCATGTTTATGGGGGACATTGGTCTATAGTTTTTTTAAAATAACATCTGCTTTTGTTAACAGAGTAATGCTGTTTTCATAGAATGAGTTGGGAAGTATTTTGTCTTCTTTAATTTTCTGTAAGACCTCATATAGAATTGATATCATTTTTCCCTTTTTTTTTCAAATGTTTATGTTTGAGAGAGAGAGAACATGAGTGGGAGAGTGGCAGAGAGAGAGAGAGAGAGAGAGAGTGAGAGAGAGAGAGAGAGAGAGAGAGAGAGAAAGAAAGAAAGAGAGAGAGAGAGAGAGAGAGAGAGAGAGAGAGAGAGAGAGAGAGAGAGAATGAGAGTCCCAAGCAGGCTCCATGCTATCAGTGCAGAGCCCAATGAGGGCCTCAATCTCAGGAACTGAGATCATCACCTAAACCGAAATTAAGAGTCAGACACTTAACTGACTAAGCCATCCATGTGCCTCTATATCATTTTTTCCTTAAATGTTTGCAAGAACTTTCCAGTGAACCAACTTGGGGGCTAAAATTTTCTCTCTGAGAGAAGACAATATGATGAAGGTAGATGAGGCATGATTCCATGTAATTATTAACAAGGTTCTAACTTTTGTTGTTCAGTGGGTCTGTGGGTGCTTATTATTAACAGTACTTTCCTAATAAAAGCAGGCAATACATGACTGTGTGTCATTACCAAGGTTTGTGAGTAATCTAATTCTATGTGCCTGAGATAAAAATAACCAGTAGTTCTAGTCTTGAGCTCTTACATGACTCACTCTATCATATCTAGAGTTACCTATTAGATATTTCTTCTTGTATAACCAAGAGAACTTATCCTTCATTCTCATAGCTTCTCAAACCTTAGAGTTATTTCTGGTTCATTATTACTTTAGATCTCCTAAACTATGATAGACTGTCAAGATTTGTGAATGTTTCTTTCAAATTTGTTCTTATATATTACTTCACGGTTTCCATTGTCTTCATAATACAAGCCTTTATCACCTCATATTTTGATTATAACAACTTGGTAATCAGACCTAAATCCAAATTTCAATTCTGTGCTTCCTGGTTAGGATTAGATAACATATGTGAAAAACTCTAGAACAATACCTAACATCAGTAGGTATCAATAATTTTGATTGATTTCATTACTCATGGTCTCCTTCACATTCCTTTTTACCCTCTTCAGTAAAAACGTACATTTCCCTGCCAATGAGCATACATTAATATATTATTTGTGTAATCTAAAAGAGTAATACCAAAGTGTATGAGGAAACTTTGAGCAATCTCACATAGACTGATAAATGTAGCTGTATTAAGTCCAGAGGGAACTTCAAGGAGCTTTTTTGTGGTGAAATGAAAGAAAATTCTGTCATTTGGTGACGGTGAAAAATTAGCCTGTCAAGAGTAGTCCTGGAGAATAAGTGAATCAGCTACCTTCTTCATCTAATTTTTCAAAAAATCTTCAAGTTATATCTTGACTTATTTATAGATTCAGAATAAGTTTAATTTTTAAATTTAATCTGAGTAAAACCAGTTAAAATGGTTTTTTAAATGTCATTTCAGTACTCTGAACTCTCATTCCGAAAGTCTGTGAAAATTTGAATAGTACTAACTTTAACTTTCTTAATTAAAATATAAGCAGGCAATCCTTTGCTGAGTTTGCTCTGTTCTGCATTTTGAGGATAACAAGTTGTAGCAAAATAAGTTTGTTAGCTTTTTCTCTTATAGAATTGTCTTTTAAGGTGTAGGTTATAAATCAATTGGACTCCTATCTCTTATATAGTTTTATGTTAGAGAAAAAAATTTCAAAATCAAGCAGACAACTATCTATTGGATTCCTTTATAATTTTTTAAAGGAATTTAAAAAATTCCTGGTAGAAACAATATTACATTCCAGTTGCTAACTCAGTTGTCCTTCTGTGCTAAAGTTAAAGGTATGAATTTGACTATGTTTAGTTCATTAACTTCACAAGAAAGAAGTCTGTTCCACAGTCATTGATTGTAATGTCTTATTAAAACCAACTATCTTGGGGCACCTGGGTGGCTCAGTCAGTTAAGAGTCCAACTTTGGCTCAGGTCATGATCTCATGGCTCATGAATTTGAGCCCCATATCAGGCTCTGTGCTGACAGCTTAGAGCCTGAAGCCTGCTTTGGATTCTGTGTCCCTATCTCGCTCTGCCCCTCCCCCATTCAGGCTCTGTCTCTCTCTCTCTCTCAAGAATAAACATTAAAAAAAAAAAGTAAAAAAAAAAAACCCAACAACTATCTCACTAACACATCCTTTCATCACATATGAATAAAATGAGGATAATAATCCAAGTTAACATTTATGGAGCCTTTACTGTGTGCCAGGTAATGTACCAAGTGTTTAACAAGCATTATTTCATTTACTACCCTCAACAGTCTTTTAAGGTAAAGACTATTATCAATCCCTGTCTCAAAATTTCCAAGCCCAGAAATCTTAAAATTCTTATATTAAGAGGAGAAGGTCTTCGAGTTTATCTAATAGATGTGAAGTCTGTAAATTGTTACACATGGAAAAACAGAGACTTAGGGGCACCTGGGTGGCTCAGTCAATTAAGCATCCAACTTTAGCTCAGGTCACGATCTCCCAGTTCCCACAGGTTTGAGCCCCACATCGGGCTCTGTGCTGACAGCTTGGAGCCTGGAGCCTGCTTCAGATTCTGTCTCCCTCTCTCTGCCCCTCCCCCACTCATGCTCTGTCTCACTCTCTCTCGAGAATAAACTTTAAAAAAAATTTTAAGAGGGGTGCCTGGGTGGCTCAGTCGGTTGAGTGTCTGACTTCGGCTCAGGTCATGATCTCACAGTTTGTGGGTTTGAGCCCCGCGTTGGGCTCTGTGCTGACAGCTAGCTCAGAGCCTGGAGGCTGCTTCGGATTCTGTGCCTCCCTCTCTCCCTCTCTGACCCTCCCCTACTCACTCTGTCTCTCTCTGTCTCTCAAAAATAAATAAAAAACATAAATTTTTTTTTTAATTTAAGAAAAACAGAGACTTAGAAAGTTAAGTAACCACGGGGGCACCCAGGTGGCTCAGTTGGTTAAGCCTCCGACTTGGGCTCAGGGCATGATCTCACAGTTCATGAGTTTGGGCTCACATTGAGTTCTCTGCTGTCAGCACAAAACCTGCTTTAGATCTTGTTCCCCCTGTCTTTGCTCTTCCCCTATTTGCACACATGCACACTTTCTCAAAAATAAACGTTTCAAAAAATAAAAAGAAAGTTAAATAACCTGCTCAAGACCACACAATTAATGAATGAGTGGTGGATACAGATAAAAGCAGGCAGTTTGACTACAGGGTCTGCATTCTTATCCACTGTATTATGCTGATGCCAAAAAAGCAGTGCAACTGGCATATGTGGTGGGGCAGGGGGAATACCAACCAGCTTATAACGCTTAACCTACTAATGTAATCAACAGAACCTTTAATCAAATTATTTGAGAACCATAATTCTGAGCAGCAGAAATATATTGGAAGCTCAAAAGACATGACTGATAGTATTCTCTACATTTAGCGAATTTGTAGTCTTTAGCTGACAACTGGCAGGAGAACATGGTGCTGGTATTTTAAGTCCCGTGTGAGCACAGTTTTTATTTAAGCAAGTTTATTTCCTTTTAAATTAATATGTGCTAGTATATATAGCTAGAATTACTTGGCATCAAGGAGAACACACAGTTAGGTTATTAAATGATTCTCAAATACTGAGTGAAATGCAGTTAGCTGGCTGTGGTTTAGAATTCATTTAGTGAATTCATTTACATGTGATAAAGTCAGGTGCTGTTTTCTCAGACTTTCAAAGTGCGCAAGTCAGCAACAAGCAAGTAGTAAGTACTTCTATTGTTGTAATTAATCATAGTGAAGAATCAAGTAACAATATTCACATGTATGTCATTCTCTTAAGGAACGCACTGACCTATCTCATCATTCTGCTCAACTGCCAAGAGTATAAAAGGCTTCTGAATTTACCTAAGAGAACATTATCTAACTACTCCTAGAGTAAGCCAAATTTCCTCTTAATTGTATAAGGACAGTGAGAATTCTGGTTTTATGAAGGCTTTTTAAAGTATATATGATTCCAACAAAGTCATGACATGGACTCTGAAATGTTCAAAAATTATTTGAATATCACACATTTTAGTGAATCTCAACACTGAACCATAAATCCATCAAGGAAGTTCCTGTGAAGGGAGTCAACAGTACTGACATTTAGTCAAGGAATGGATCATCATGCTCTCTAAATTGCAGCTGAAAGTTTTGAGTTTCCTTAAATCCTCTCCTTCCTGTCTCCTACCACCCTCTCTCCACCCTCACTCCACAATGCCCTAACTACTCATGCCCTTCCTTCAAGAAGGGCACAATGCGACTCTGCCCAAAGTGCCTCCCTCTCATATATCAGCCAACTAGAGACCAGGTCTTAGACTAAATAATAGCTGTTTAATATGTAAATGATCATAATTATATGTGGTATAATATGTATTATGATATAAAAATTCCACACCATTAATATACAGAAATATGTTGCGTTTCTATACACAAATAATGAAGTAGCAGAAAGAGAAATTAAGAAAGCAATCCCATTTAAAATTGTACCAAAGAGAAAAAAATACATAGGAATAAATTTAACCCAGAGGTTAATTTTTCAGTATGGTGAAAACTCTGAAAACTGTAAGACATTGATGAAAGAAACAGAGGACAACACAAATGGAAAAATGTATCATGCTCATACATTGGAAGAATTAATATCATTAAAACATCCACAACATACCCAAAGCAATCTACAGATTTAATGCAGTCTCTCTCAAGATACCAAGATGGATGCTAGGCAGCTCAGTTGGCTAAGTATCTGACTTCAGCTTGAGTTATGATCTCATGGTTCTTGGGTTCAAGCCCTGCATCAGGCTCTCTACTGTCAGCGCAGAGCTTGCTTAGGATTCTCTCTCTCTCTCCCCGTCTCTTTCTGTCCCTCCCCTGCCCACACTCTGTCTCTCAAAAATAAACATTTCTTAAAAAAAGATACCAATAGTATTTTTCACAGAAGTAGAACAAATAATTCTAAAATTTGTATCAAACCACAAAAGACCTCAAATAGCCAAACCAATCTTGAGAAAGAAGAACAAAGATGGAGGTATCACAATCCCAGATTTCAAGATATACTACAAAGCTGTAGTAATAAAAGTCAGTTAATTTACAACAAAGGAGCCAAGATTATGCAATGGGGAAAAGAGTCTTTTCAATAAATGGTGCTGGGAAACTGGACAGCTACATGCAAAAGAATAAAACTGGACTTTCTTACACCACACAAAAATAACCTCAAAATGAAGACCTAAATGTGAGACCTGAAACCATAAAACTCCTGGAAGAAAACAGAAGCAGTAATCTCTTGGACATCTCCCTTTGCAACATATTTATGGATATGCCTCCTCAGGCAAGGGAAACCAAAGCAAAAATAAACTACTGGGACAACACCAAAATAACAAAGGAAACACAGCAAAGGAAACCATTAACAAAGCAGAAAGGCAACCTGCTGAATGGGAGAAGATATTTCCAAATGAGATATCTGATAAGTTAATATCCAAAATATATAAAGAATTTCTACAACTTGGGGCGCCAGGGTGGCTCAGTTGGTTAAATGTCCGACTTTGGCTCAGGTCACGATCTCGCAGTTCGTGGGTTCGAGCCCCGCGTCAGGGTCTGTGCTGACAGCTCAGAGCCTGGAGCTTCAGATTCTGGGTCTCCCTCTCTCTCTGCCCCTCTCCTACTCATGCTCTCTCTCTGTCTCAATAATAAATAAACATAAAAAAATTAAAAAAAGAATTTCTACAACTCAACACCAAAACAAAACAAAAACAAAAAACAATCCAACTGAAAGATGGGCAGGGGACCCAAATAGACATTTTTTCAAAGAAGATGTATAAAGGGTCAATAGACATATGAAAAGATGTTCAACATCACGAATCATTAGGGAAATACAAACCAAAACCACAGTGAGATATAACCTCACACCAGTCAGAATAACTATCAAAAGGACAAGAAAAAACAAGTGTTGGCAAGGAAGTAGAGAAAACAGAACTCTAATACACTGTTGGTGGGATTGGAAATTGGTGCAGCCACTGTGGAAAAATGGTATGGAGGTTCCTCAGAAAAATTAAAAACAGAAATGCCATATGAACCAGTAATTCCACTACTAGGTATTTAATCCAAAGAAAACAAAAACATAATTCAAAATGATATATGGACCCCTATGTTTATTGTAGCATTATTTACAATAGCTAAGATATGGAAGCATTCCAAATATTCATCAATGGATGAATGGACAAAGATGTGAAGATATACACACACATGCACACACACAGTATTACTCAGACATAAAAAAGAATGAGATCTTGCCATTTGCAACAACCTGGATAGGTTTACAGGATACTATGCTAAGTGAAATAAGAGAAAGACAAATATCATATTTCATTTTTATGTAGAATCTAAAAAACAAAGAAATAGGGACACAAATCTAATAAACTCTTAAAAGAGAGAGCTTGTGGTTGCTAGAGGGAAGGTGGGTGGAGGGATGGGCCAAATCCATAAGGGAATTAGGAAGTACAAACTCCCAGTTATAAAATCACTAAGTCACAGAGATGAAAAGCACTGCATAGGGAATGTAATACTGTAAAACACTGTATGGTGACAAATGCTGACTACACTTATGGCGAGCACTGAGTAATGAATAGAATTGTTGAATCAATATGTTGTATACCTGAAACTAATGTAACACTGTATGTTAATTATACTTCAATTTTTAAAACTGCATATACAAGTTCATAATTTTTCATAAACCCTCTCTCATACAAAAATTTGCAAACATGTATTTTTACATTTAATAAAAGTTTTTTTTTAATTTTTAACATTTATTTATTATTGAGAGACAGAGAGTGAGCAGGGGAGGGGCAGAGAGAGAAGGAGACACAGAATCTGAAGCAGGCTCCAGGCTCTGAGCTGTCAGCACAGGGGGGGCTCAAACTCATGAACCACGAGATCATGACCTGAGCCAAAGTCGGCCGCTTAACCGACTGAGCCACCCAGGTGCCCCTAGGGTTAATACAAATATATTTTGAAGTCTTCCAAAGTATTCTACTAGAGCTTTTGTTGCTTAAGGACTTTTGTAGCAAAATATTCAGAATTATAAATATATTCTGATGACACTTTCTCAGTTAATTGTTGATTTTCTAAACACGTTAAGAAGACCATGATGATGGAGGAAGACTGGAGTTAGAACCAGAAAACTTCTCCTAGGGTTTCTGTTTGGGTTGTTTATTAGATGTATGGTCTTGGGCAAGACAGTTTACTTCTGTGAATTTCAGTTTTATATATAAAATAGGAATAATAATGCTTTTCTCATTATATTGACCATAAAATGGATAGTTCTCTCCTTCAGAATGTCCCTACTACACCTGACATTCTCAGCCACTCCTTCATTCTCAAATCCTTTTTCACTCAGCTCCATGACACCATTCTCTCCCGGTTCTTTTGTGTCTCTGACCGTTCCTTCTGTCTCCTCTGAGGACTTCTCTGCCTCTCTCCACTTCTTTGGTGTTGTTTGCCCACATGTTTCAGTCTTTGCCCTTTTCTTCTTACTCTAATTACATCTATTACAAAGTGATGTAATACACTTTGGTACTTTAAATTGCTGCGTTAGCCTCATCTCTGTCACACCATCCTCCCACTCTATCATTCACACTGAAAAAATGGCACACCTCAAGTCTTTGCACAGCTAGCTCCCTCGGCTTAATGTTCTGCCCATTCCCTTATCTCTTAACTAACTCCTACTCATCCTTTACTACTTAGTCACTTTTCTCCAGGAAGTCTTCCTTGACTCCACAAGACTGGATTACATGCTTCTCCTATGTGTGTTTCCATATCACCCCCATACTTACCCTGACTGTAGCATTTACCACAATATGGTAATGAACTTTCTTGACTACCACCTCTACTAGAATGTGAGCTCTTTGAGTAGAGACTGTAATTTATGCACTACTATATCCACAGCCCATGGCATTTGCCCAGCATATAGAAGATCTACATAATAATTGTTTACTGATAGGTAAATCCTGCCAACTCCAAGGTGAAGCACTTTATAAACAGTTAAGGACTATTGGATATAATGTATCCCTATCATTATGATTTTCATTATGCAATAATGGAATATAATATAAATAGAATACACTATTTATTACACAAATATTTATTAAGCATCTGCCATGTGCCAGGCACTCTGCTAAGCATTGAGAGACACAGCATTGAATAGGCAGACACTTTTCCAATTTTCATGCTGTTAACAGTCTCTTGGCCAAAACTCTCAACAAAAGGCTTGGAATAGGATTTTTAATGGTCCAGTCTGCTCTACTATCTACAAACACAGGTAGGGTTCTAACATCAATTATCTGATACAGAATTGAAAGGAAGCGTACACCATACCCCAACCTTCCAGTCATATGCCTAAGATAATGACTTCTATTAATTCCACCCAGACTTTCACCTGTGTATCTGGTAGACTTTATGCTCCTTTCCCAGAATACAGTGGATTGGTTCCTTTCTAGTGCCTATCTCAATACCTATTAAATAAGAAATTATAATGTAAAATAAACTCCAAAAGCCATCATGGAAAGATTTTCAATATCCATGTAGTAATCATCAAAACCGAGAAGTCTAAAAGATTCCATCCCTTCAACCCAGATTTTATTTTCGTAATGAACTGTCTGTGCTTATTTTAAAATCTGCTATTGGACAGTTACAGAAGATTTTAAAATTAATCTTTTGGGAACATATTCTCAAATTCCAAATATCCAATCTTAGACTCATTTATTATTCCCTCCCACTTTCATGCCTTTTATATGATATTAGTCAACATTCACCTACTCGTCTAAAAACTCATGTGGAATTTGGGGTGCCTGGGTAGCTCAGTCAGTTGAGCATCTGACTTCAGCTATAGTCATGATCTCACTGTTCATGAGTTTGAGCCCTGCATCAGGCTCTGGGCTGAAAGTACAAAGTCCACTTCACATCTTCTGTCCCCCCACCCCCACCCCTCCCCATCTTGCATGTGCCCGCTCTCTCTCTCTTTCAAAAATAAAAAAAAATATTTTTAAAAAAGAGTCTCTCTTAAAAAAAATTTATGTGAAATTTGCAGTTTTATTTAGAGCAGAGACCCCAGGTGCACCTTCAACTACATATAATTATGTAGTTGAAATAGTTGAAAATATTCATATATTTAATATTCACATGTATCACTGTCATTTTAATAAGCCTACAAAATGAGGAGTGCCTGGGTGGTCCAGTCAATTGGGCGTTTGACTCTTCGGCTCAGGTCATGATCTTAGTTCATGGGTTTGATCCCCCTGTTGTGCTCTGTGCTGGCAACACAGGGCCGCTTGGGATTCTCTCTCTCTCTCTCTCTCTCTCTCTCTCTCTGCCCCTTCCCCATTCTCTCTCTGTCTCTCAAAATGGATAAATAAACTTTAAAAAACCCTACAAAATGAGAAGCTATAAAATTCAAAGTATTCACTTTAACAGTTTTCCCTTCCTCAGAAACCAGATAAACATTTTTGCATTATCAAGCCTTTTCAAGAGGTACAAGTGGGGTGAGTACATAAAGTTACCTCAGTTTCTACAGGGAAGCTCTTTTAATGTGGTTTCTTCAAAGTTCTTAACTGATACATATTATCAGAATAATGATTTTAAGTATACATTATTAGTAAAACAAGGTTTAAAACATTCCATAGTAATTTCTAGCCATGATTCCTTTGATTTGTAATAGGGTAACAGTTTACCATTCTTTGTGTCTTCATCAGGCTCACCAGGCTGCCTCCCCAACTACTGCATCCCCTGCCCCTCTGTGCTCCTTAACTCTGGCCTGTCACTCCAGTTCTGAGAACATTACCTGCATAGTGCATCATGGATCAAAATTAAAATTCTCATCCTGGTTTGTAGGCCTTCTGCAGGCTCCCTCAGACCTGGTGTTCCTTACCTTTTCCCATTCCTTCAACCTCCTACCTAACAAATATAGTCAATAGTCCATTTCCACCTCCATGGTGAAATCTCTATACCCAACGTGGGGCTCGAACTCACACAACCCTGAGATCAAGAGTCACCTTGATCCTGACTGAGCCAGCCAAGTGCAAGGCACCTCCTTCCAAGATGATTTTTTTTTTTTTTAGAGAGAAGGAGAGAGAGCAGGGGAAAGGGACAGAGGGAGAGAGAATCCCAAGCAGGCTCCACACTCAGCATGGACCCCGACACAGGGCTCAATACCACAACCCCAGGATCACGACCAGAGCAGGAATCAAGAGTCTAACACTCAATGGACTGGTGCTCCCTTCCAAGACAATTCTTAAGCCACTTTTTTTTTTTTAACCAACAAAGTATTTTCACAAACTAATTATAATAGAAATGGTGAGTTTCTCCACTAAACCCTAAGCATGAATATCTTCTCTCCTTCAGTCTCTGACACCTCTAAATGTGCTTAGGCTTCTAGGTGTACCTGGCATTTAAACTTTTAAATTTTTTATATTGTTAAACACCCCTCCAGACACACAAAAACATCCAAGACATATCAGACTAATCTACTTTAACTTTTATTATAAAACATTGTAGAGACATATACAAAATTAGACTAATATAATATACCCTCATATAACCATCAAGAAGCTTCATCACTTGCTTTTTCCATTGTTTTTGGCAATATAAATCTGTTTCATTCATTCGTTATGCTAGTGCAGCATGACACATAAGCACTACATAGATGTTTAAAACCCTATGCTTTCAGCAGAAATCATCAGGCACCACAGAGTACATGCTCCTGTTCCCTCACAATGAGGCCCAGAAGAACTCTTCCCTTTTATTCTCTCTTGAGAAGACTTTAAAGTAACTACTCAAAGAAAATCAGTACATTCCCAGTTGATGACATCATTAATAAAATTAAGTTACACATATAAATAAAATGTAAGGTTCTTTTTTAAAGCTACAATACATCACGGTAAAGACTTGGAGTCTCTACATTGAAGGAGAAAAGCAGAAACTAACAACTGAATCCCTATTATGGGCCACACAGTAGGTGGTTTGCACGTGTTATTTCCTAGATTTAGAGGTTATGAGTGTGGTAGAATTACAAATAAATGGGACAAGATAGAATTAGCTGAAATGAACATTCAAGAAAGTTATTGAACATCTTTCTACAATGTGCTAGACACAATGTAAGGCACTACATATACAAAGAAGAACAGGATAAAATATCTTTTTTAATTTTTTTAATGTTTTATTTACTTTTGACAGAGAGAAAACAAGTGGGGGAGGGACAGAGAGAGGGAGACAGAATCCAGGAAGCAGGCTCCCAGCTCCGAACTGTCAGCACAGAGCCCAACGCAGGGTTCGAACCCCTGAACCACGAGATCATGACCTGAGCAGAAGTTGAATGCTTAGCCAACTGAGCTACCCAGGCGCCCCTAAAATCTCTCTTTTTATGGAGCTCATAGTGTAGATGGGATGAAAGATAATTACTGATATAACAAGGCTAACACTTTTAGTTAGAAAATGATTCATTTTAATAACATCTGAAAGTGTGGGAATGCATATAAAAATAAGCTTTCTGATATTAAAGAAAAATGCCTCCAGTAGAAGAAAGGCTATGAATTAGAGGACTGGTTCTCAAACTTTTTGAGTTTAGGGCCTCATGTCTACGCCTGTTACTGAGAAGCCTTAGAGAGCTTTTGTATAGATTTTATCTACAGATATTTAATAAATTGAAAATTAAAACACTCCACTCTTCTCCTTTGTCCAGTGTAGAGGTTCCAGCTCTTTCCTGCAATGTACTGTAGCTTTAAAAAAATCCTTATATATGGGGGCACCTGGGTGGCTCAGTCAGTTAAGCAGTTAACCGGTTAAGCATCTGACGTCCACTCAGGTCATGATCTCATGTTGAGTTCAGAGCCCCATATCAGGCTCTGTGCTAATGGCTCAGATTTTGTGTCTCCCTCTCTCTCTGTCCCTCTCTCGCTCATGCTCTGTCTCTCTGAAAAAAAATATTAAAAAAAATCCTTATATTTTACTTATATATGTAACTTAATTTTATTAATGATGTCATCAAAAAGAACTAACAATTTTTTTTGACTGGTTACTTCAAAGTCTTCCCAAGAGAGTCCTTTAAAATAATAACAAACCTATTACATATCAACACAAATATTTTATGAAAATATTTTTCAAAATAAAAATAGTAACAGTGGCATTGTTTTATATTTTTGCACGTCTCTAATTCTGGCCTAATAAAAGTTACATTCTCATACCTTCTGCATTTAAACTATTGTGATATGTTGTTTTGACTGAAGTATTAAAGATATGGCTTCAAAAAATAAAAATAAAGATATGGCATCATACAGATGCATAATTGAAAAAGAAAGGATTTTATGGGCTCCTAAAGGGTCTTGGATACTCCCAGGAATTCTAAAACCACATTCTGAGATTTGTTGAATATAGGAAAGAACATTCTATCAACTCATCTTAGTTCTTTCTACAAAGGGAGTAGTTGGACTGAGCTTTCCCTCACTGTTTTAGAACGCCACATGAATTTATTTTAATAACTTAATTCCTATACTCAGTAACTTGAATGCCAAAGGATTTTGGGAATCTCACAGTCTTTTCCTAATCTAGTATTAACTGACTTCTGCTTGCACAGGCAGCTGCAATGTCTTTATCCACCACAAGGGGGCAGCAGCAACACAATTTAGCCCCTCCGCATTGTTGTGTTACAGATCTCTGCAAGCCAGATGAATTGTTATCAAGAATGAGTAGAAAGAAAACACTAAAGGATCAACAAGAGCTTGGTCATAATAAAGAAGGTTGGAATGATGAAGAGATTTAAGGATGCCATTCTAGCATATTAATCATTCATGTTAAATGAAGACAGCTAAGTATTCATCATAGGTTTTAGAGGGAGTATCGCAATATTACCACAGCCTATAGCATATTACGATATTACTTATCAAAAAGGTTGCATTTTTTTCAAATTCGACATATATGGTCTCTATTAACAATACAGTATTTTTGTGAGAAGGAGGACGTACTTTGTACTAGACATTATGCCTGGCAATCATATACAAAATGTATGAAACAACCTTTGAGATCAAATAGCTTTGTTGGAAGAAATAGATGGGACCACAACTAGTTATTACACAAAGCATTAAGTGCTGTAATAGCAGTATATATATATACAGGGCTGTAGAAACATGGAACTGTTGTGGAAGAGACAATGGTGGGATGAAGGAGGGGCTCGGGGTTACACAGAGATAGTGACATTTGATTTAGACTTGAAAGAGAAATAGGATAAGATAAATAGAATTTCACACATTTAGACAAAAGAAGGAACATGAACAAAAACACCAATTGCCTGATGACCTGTCGCAAATTTCGGGAACTGTAAGTTATCCAGCAAATCTATGATGGAACTAGAAAGACAGGTTGGGCACAGATTGGGAACTTTCCTAAATGTCACATTAAGAAAGTTTGGACTTGATCTTATAGGCAATGAGGATCCAGAATGGGATTTTTTTTAAAGCAAGAATGTGAATCAGATATGTATTCTAGAAAGAAAAAGCACTCTGACGGCCGTGCAGAAAATTGAGGTACACGAAAGAGGACAAATACAGTGGTTCTGGCAAGAGAAGACCTGAATTAAGACAGTGGCGTTACAAATGAAAAATTGGAAGAGACATTTTAGTAGTGGAGCTCACAGGACATGGTGACCCATTCATCCATGTATTTAACACATGTTCATTAAGCTCTTACTATATGCCAGACACTGTCCTAGGCTGTGGAGAGATGAAAGTGAACCAAAAGACAAAGTCCCTGCCTCGAGAGAACTTACCTTGTCGTGGGGCACTACCGCAAGAGCTTTAGCCAGTTAGACTTGGAGAGGGAGAGGAGAGGCAAGGAATACTGTGACAAATTACCTCAGTTTCTAGTTTAAGCAAATGAGTAGAGTTACCATTAATTGAGATTAAATCTGAAAATATGTTTGAGGAGTCAGAATGAGTTCAGTTTTAAATAGGTTTTACTACCTGTCAGAATCACATCTAGGGTCTGTTTATACATAGATTAAAAATCTATGGAGCACTTGGGTGGCTCAGCGGGTTAGGCATCTGACTCTGGATTTTGGCTCAGGTCATGATCTCATGGTTAGTGTGATGGAGCCCCTTGCTGACAGCATGGACAGAGCCTGATTGGGATTCTCTCTCTCCCTCTCTCTCTCCCCTTCTCCTGTGCTCACTCATGTGTGTATGTATGCTGTCTCTTTCTCTCTCTCTCTCAAAGTAGAAAACTAAATATAAAAAAAAAAGAATCATGGATTTTTAGATCTCATTATATAAAGATCTTAAAGATCATTTAGTCCAACCCTTTCATTCACCATATGAAAAAAGAGGCAAAAAGAGATGCAGTGACTTATCCGAGGTTGCAAGTGTTCAGTTGCAGGTTTCTTGACTGTTCCTCAACTACTTATTTTACTTAATCATTCTCCATTTTTACTTAATTTAAGTACATGAGACACATATATAATAGGTGAATGGTAATACTAATATTGGTATCAACAGGTACAGCAATTAGCGAGACAGGCTTCAAGACACTTTTGAAAATGACTTAATAGCCTGACAAAATGTGTTTCAAGAATAGAGTATAATTTGCAGCTGTTATCAAATAATTTCCAGGTTGAATATTAAGGTATAAAGCTCAAGCTGTGAGACAATATGTAAGTCTCACAGTAGGATGTAATATTAAGTACATCGGATCTAAAAATACTCATGCCAAGGCTTCTTTTCTAGAATTTCATTGGATCTATGCTTGACCTCTATATTATCTAAATTTTATTAATTTTCCTTGACTTTTTTTAAGATATTCAATTAAAATATTTCAACATAGCAAATAATCCAGGAATCAAGAAAATAATTTTTTAAGTTTATTCATGTATTTTGAAAGAGAGAGAGAGACAGAGAGAGAGAGAGAAGCAAGCGGGGGAGGGGCAGAGAGAGAGGAAGAGAGAGAATCCTAAGCAGGCTCCACTCTGTCAGTGCAGAGGCTGACCCGGGGCTCAAACCCACGAACCACAAGATCATAACCTGAGCCAAAACCAAGAGCTGGACATTCAACTGACTGAGCCACACAGGTACCCCTCAAGAAAAGAATTTTAAATCATAGCTATAATTTATAATAATGGTTTCATTGTGTTAACGTGTTATCTCCTTTCTCAAAGAACAGAATTGTCAAGAATGACAGCTTTAAATCTGCATTTCATTAAACTCAAGTAAATTCTCTGTCTCAAATTTTAAGAAGGTTTTAGAACACTTAACTATATACAAGTAAATGTTAAAACCTATCTCTTTACAGTCTTTGGAACAAACAAAAACATTGTTTTGAGCTTCATAAAATGTGAGCCTAAATTTTATAATTTTTCACTTTACCAGAAACATATACTTAAATACAGTATAACTTGGGGCGCCTGGGTGGCTCAGTTGGTTAAGCATCTGACTTCAGCTCAGGTCATGATCTCACAGTTCATGAGTTGGAGCCCTGCATCAGGCTCATAGAGCCAGCTTCGGATCCTCTGTCTCCCGCTCTCTCTGCCCCCCCTCACTTGCACGCTCTCTCTTTCTCTCAAAAATAAATAAAAAAACTTTTTAAAAAATACAATATAACTTTATTACATTTAGTTAATAAAGATTATAACTTTATACTTTAAAAATACTATAAAACCGGTCATAAGCCTTGTCACAATTCAAAAATGTTAAATTAGATCCTATTTTATCTGTTTGAAGTAGTGAGACTTTTTTCCTCCTACCAATAAACAATTCCTCACTGGTGACGAAGAATCTTACTTTCAACCTGCCTTGACATTCTTCTGTATTAATAATGTATAATACTTTGCACTCATATGACTGTATATGATAGTTTTCAGAGAGCAATCACTGTACTATGGTACCCTTAAAAGCAAGATGCTGCTCTACTCTATTCTTTTTTTTTTTTAATGTTTATTTTTGAGAGAGACAGAGAGAGTATGGCCAGGGGAGGGTCAGAGAAAGAGGGAGACACAGAATCTGAAGTAGGTTCCAGGCTCTGAGCTGTTAGCACAGAGCCCGACGTGGAGCTTGAACTCACAAACCATGAGATCATGACCTGAGCTGAAGTCAGACACTCAACCCGACTGAGCCACTCAGGTGCCCCTACTCTAGTCTAGTCTTTATCCTTAGCATCTCACACAACTAGGACACAGTACATACTCAACTCATATTTGGAGGAGTGGACGAATGACAAAGAGAGAACAGGAAAACTGTCTAATCCAAAGTCAACCAAATAAAATTTATGATTAACATCTCCAAAAAGAGGGCTGCTGATAAGAATACATGCATGAATGAATAGAAAATAAAGTAAAATGGAGTGGATTTACATTAAACTACGTATCATGGGAAACCAGAAGTTGGCTTCCAGAGCACATGGATGTGGTAATTTCTGGAAGAGAATGGGCTTCCAGACTTTCCCTGCAAGTGGAAGATGGCCTTTCAAATGAAGGACATAGCTGGCAAGGGGCAGACCCAGGCCCTGCCTCCAAAGAAGGGGAGGGTGGAAAAGCAGAAGAGGAACAGTAGTTAACTCCTCTTTATGGGGTCAAAAAACCTCTCCTAAACATTTCCAGGAGGGAGAGGGATTAGGATGATTTAAGAGATCCTAGAAATACCTACCCTATGCTTTCTGAAATCCCACCAGTTAAAATCATTTTACTCATTTTACTTACCAATACATAGTCCCTTCCAGCTCAAAGTGATACTAGCAATTAGTGTCAGCGAATGTTAACCTCTTCTTCTCATTGCCATGATCACATTATTTGAGAGAAGGGTTGCTAACTAAAATATATCTACATTTAACGTCCGGATTCCTAATGCCAGGTCCAGACTTCCCAGCACATCATAGCTTCAGACTTACCCTCATACTTAGGTCAGGGGACTGCATACTCCAGTGTCTAGGGTCATGTAATGTAAATGTAATGTAAGTCAATCTTATGCGGTGTAATTGACAGTTAATGTAAGTAAGTGAGGATTGGTTGTAAAACAACAGGGAATGGTGGAGACAATGTCCAAAGGAGCATGTGTACCCTGAGCAGGAAGTAGCTACTTTGTTCCAGAGGGTTGTTCCTGTACACAAAGGACCCAGCTTTGCCAACATCTTCCAATTTTTCAAGAGAGGCTAGAAATCCATGTTTTATTTTTTAAGCCTGTTTGTGGCTGAGAGTGGCTTTCTGGCTGCCAATTTGTGGCCCCTGATCTAAATGAGCAGGCAGCACTAAGAAAATGGAGAGACAAAGGGAGGTCTAGTTTGGCCTGAAAGGCAGAGGCCCAGTCAAAGGGGAGGAAAGGACAAGAAAGAGGCACAGAAAGAAAGGTGGAAGTCAAATTTCACCAACCTCAAAACGTGGCCCAGGGAGCACCAATCTGTCTTCTAATCTGACAGCAAAAAGGAGATGATAAGAAGGAGAAAAAAAAGGAGGGGCAGGGAGAAAAAGAACCTCTACTGAGAGAAAAAAGGAAATATATCAAAATACTAACCATACATGTGTCACATTTTGAAGGTCCCCTTTTTAATTCTTGATAGATTTTTTTAATGTTAAATTATTTTTGAGAGACAGAGGATGACCGGGAGTGGGGCACAGACTGAGGGAGACAGAGAATCCAAAGCAGCCTCCATGCTGTCAGAGCAAAGCCCGATGAGATGCAGGGTTCGAATCCACCAACTGTGAGATTATGACCTGAGCCGAAGTAGGAAGCTCAACATACCAAGTCAGCCAGGTGCTCCTCCATTCTTGATGATTTTTAACCATAAACATGGTCATATTAAGTTTAGAGCAAAGAAAAACATTTTATTAGAAGTTAAATAAGTTGCATTTCAGGGTAAAAACCCACTTATCACTGAGTGTAGAAAGGATACTACCATAAGCCCAGACAAACTATGCACTGAGTATTTACATAGAAAAAGAAAATATAACAATTCCAAGTGTATGTAAATAATATGTAATTTTCCAATTATAAAACCAGAAGAAAGAGAAGATGAAAAAACCTACACAGGTAATATAGACCCCAAATTGATTAAGTAGGAACAAAAATATGTGAAATTGTTAAGAATGCTGTAGGTCATTTTCCCTCCAAATTGTAAAATAGATGACTAAGATATTTTGTGTGTATATGGCTTACATACTAAAATGTACTGAGTCCTCTCTTCCATAAAAATTTTTAGATAGAGGCACCTGGGTGGCTCTGTCAGTTAGGTGTCTGACTTCGGCTCAGGTCAGGTCATGATCTCACCGCTCGTGGGTCTGAGCCCCACATCGGGCTCTGTGCTGCACAGCGCCCGGAGCCTGCTTCAGATTCTGTGCCTCCCTCTCTCTCTCTGCCCCTCCCCCACTCACACTCTATCTCTCTCAAAAATGAATAAATGTTAAAAATTTAAAGAAAAAAATATTTTAGATATCTGCCCATCTATTACATACTTTTCTACACTTACTGCATGTTTTCTTTCTTGCAGGCATGCGTGTTTTTTAAAAAAATATTTTTAATGCTCTATTTTTGAGAAAGAGAGAGAGAGAGAGAGAGAACAAGCAGAGAAGGGGTAGAGAGAGGGAGACACACAGAATCCAAAGCCAGCTCCAGGTTCTGAGCTGTCAGCACAGACCCTGACGTGGGGCTCCAACTCACAAACTGTGAGATCATGACCTGAGCCGAAGTCAGATGCTTGACTGACTGAGCCACCCAGGTGCCCCTAGGCATGCATTTTTATTTAAATAATACTTTTATTTGCCTTGAGGGTGTTTTGAAGTTAACGGTAGGTTCTATCCTTTTTTCCTAAATAAAGTATGTCATTTCAGGTCACTCAGGTTTGAAGCAGTCTAAATCCCCAATTCATCTCTTCCAAATATACATACTCAGTTTTCATTCTGTTCACAAATGAAACCCTAACCTAAATACTTCAAGTGTAATTTCAGGGGAAAAATACTGTTCAAAAGCCTAGATAATGCATTCCTTTGTTGATGCTAAATATAGTCATCTCAAGATGACACACATTTTGACAATGATCAGTCTTACATATCAAATTTTCAAAAATAGCACAGATTCCATAGAAGGTGAGCAAGAAAAATGGCTATTCACTACATTCAGCTGAAAATGGATTTAGAAGTGTGGATCTTCCATTAAAACCGAATTTCACCAATTTGAGGGAAACTGGGTTTAAAAATTTTTTGTTGTAGTTTTTACTTAGAGAGCTCCTTAAGGGAGTTGTCACATAAAATACACAAATCCCCACATTTTTCTTTAAATTATTCCAGTCAAAACATAAAAGATCTTCAAAAATAGGGGGCTAATAGCTGTAAGAATCTTACCTAATTGTATCAAATAATCAAAGTTGACTTAATCACATCTCAAAAAACAAACAACCCTGTCCCTCAATTTGATTAATTATGCACTTTTCCACCTTGGCACACCTCAAAACTCAAAAGAATTTCAAAGACTTATGTGTATTTTGAGTTTTCTTATGGCAGTAATTCAACCTGTAAAAGGATGGGGCGTGGGTAATGTGGTTCACTTATTGACGTGTGACTAAGACGGTATAAATACTCAGGTTTACTTAATCGTACTACCCAACACATTGTTATGCTGTGACTCGCCGGCCAACGGGCCCGTTACACAAATTCATTAACAAAATTTAGCTGATGAATGATGCTCCCATGGCTTTGCTCATGGAACTATTTCTTATGGCTTCATTTTTTCTACCTGCCTCTTTCCCAAGGACAGACATTTTGTTAGGACATATCCTTATGCTATTTTTACCTTGTTCTCGCTCTCTCTCCACCGCACCCTCCCCCCCACCCCCAGCTCTCTTTGTTTCACGTTGTGGTCCTTAAATAAACATAAAATGAAGATCTCGAAGCCATTGCGATAATCAACTCACCTCTCAACTTCGTTATTTTCTTTACAAATGCCAATAAATTTTTAGCCCTGTAGAGCGTTTCACAGTTTACAAACAGTTGGAATGGCTTAGCGTTTCCAAAAAAGAGAGGGACGAGGGAGGTCCAAAGAGGTGACCATATCATGCATTCCAACTTCCAACTGTAGTTGCGCAACCCCAACATCCCACCTCGGACAAAAAGCTTCCAAAAGATAACTTTGGAGGGAGTGGGTAGATGGTAGGCTGTTAAATCACATTATTACTCCACGACCTCCGCAGGGACAGATCAGAAATGATTTCTCTTAAAAACAGCAGGCATCGCTGGCGGCGACGGAGACCGCGCGGGGGGCACGTGGTGGGTGGGGGACGACACTGAACTTTGAGCCTGTCTGGACCCCATGGGTAGAGCGAAGGGACTGGCACCCACTGCGCTCGCCGAGGGCTCTTTCCTGCAGGGGTAGGGAAGGCACCCGAGCCCTCGCGTTTCGTGCCGACAGGGCACGGACGGAGCTGAAAGCAGGGGAGCCGGGCGAGGAAACCGCCGCCAGAGCCAAAGGCTAGAGGCGCAGACCCGGGCCGGCACCCCGCCGAGTCCGCAGGACGCGCGGCTTCCTCGGGCCGGGCGGGGCGCGCAGCCACAGCTGGCGGCAGCCCCGCGCGCTCAAGGGGCTGCGGCGCAGCCCTGCCCGGCGGCCGGCAACGGGGCGCGTCTTCCCGCAGCCCCCGCCTCCGCTGGGGACCCGACACCTCCGTGTCCGCCGCCCCCGCCCCACGTTCCCCGACTGCTCTCACCCGCCGGCAGCCGACGACCAGCGAGTGTCCTCCTCGCGCGGCGGAGAGGCTGTGCGCGTCCTGCGCCTGAGTGTGGGCGGGGGTCTGGGCGCTCCGGCCGCTGTCGCCGCCGCTCCCGCCGCTGGGAACCCTCTGGCTGCCGCCGCCGCCGCCGCCGCCGCCGTCTCCAGCAGCAAGTTTCCATAAAAGTCCTGGTGCGCAGCCTGTTCCCGCATTCCAGGCGGGCCCAGCGCCGGCTGCAGCTGTTCCAGAACACCAGGCCAGTTCCCCCAACCCCCACCTCCGCCGTAGCGCCCGGGGAGGGGGGGTGGAGTGTCGAGGAGGGAGACAGGAGAGGGGCGGTGGCTGCCAACTTTCCGCAGGAACCTGATGGTCGCCCGACTCTGGGTCCCTGGGCCTCTCACAGGGGGTCTGCCCTCCACCTCCTGGCAGGGTCCGGGTGGGTAAGAAGTGGTGTTGGAATGGGATTCATAGGCTGGAGCTGGCTTCCCTCTACCCACAACCGGGTTGCCCTGGGGCCCACTTCTCTCAGCGACTCTTCCAGTCCTGGTTTCTAACCAAGACGCTGAGCCACCACCTTGTCTTCATCCAAAGCGTGACCTTTGACCAATTTTTCTTTTGTTGCTGAGACCATAGGGCGGCAGTCCCGGGACCACTTCGTCTGGCTGTGGTTGTCTTTTTCTTGGCTTTCGTCTCAAACTCCAAAGAGAGTGGTGATAGAGAAAAGTGGAAGAAGGGGGAGGGAGAAGAGGTTTAAAAAAACCACCACCAACAACTAGACGCAAAGAATACTTATATAATCTACCACCTTTCCCTAGTTAAAGGCACATCATCTCTGGTCTTTTTAAACTAAAGGCACCTGCGAATATTAGCACCCACAGGCCTTTTCAACCAGACCGCCAGCCTGTCAACCCATAAAGGGGGTATGGGAGATCTTCAGTTTTTCACTACATGCAGAAAATAAATAATAAAAGACAGAAGAGAGAGAGCGAACAAACGAAAAAAGAAAAAATATGTAAAAATTTTATTGTGATAGCATCCGCAGAGATACAGCAGGGACAACCACTTCCAACTTCCAGCTCTGGACAGACAGACAATGGTGCTCAGGTTTTATTTTCAGGGATATTGAAAAGGCTTTCTACTCCCAGCTGTAGCTTTTCTTCTCCACCCCATCGCCATACACTCAAGATGGAAATTTATTTTTTAAGTTTATTTATTTATTTTGAGAAAGAGAGAGTGCTCATGCTACAGTGTTGGGAGGGGTGGGGGAGAGAAGGAAGGGGCAGAGAGAGAGAGAATCCCAAGCAGGCTCCACACTGTCAGTGCAGAACCTGAGGCAAGGCTCGAACTCATGAACTGTGAGATCATACCTGAGCCAAAACCAAGAGTCAAACACTTAACTGGCTGAGCCACCCAGGTGCCCAGGATGGAAATTCTTTTAAAAGGTGTAAGCTGGGGGGCGCCTGGGTGGCTCAGTTGGTTAAGCAGCGAACTTTGGCTTAGATCATGATTTCATGGTTGGCGAGTTGGAATCTCACATCTGGCTCTCTGCTGTCAGTATGGATCCTGGGTTCCCCACCCCCATCTCTGCTTCTCTCCTGCTTACACGCATGCACACGCTCTCTCTCTCAAAAATAAATAAACATTAAAAAAATAATAAAAGGTGTAAGCTGAGGCAGCACAAAGCCTGCTTAAGCTTCTCTCTCCCTTTGCCTTTCCCCTCCCCTGCTCATGTGCACGTGTGGGTACTCTCTAAAACAACAAAAATAAAATAAAAATACAGTATCCACTCACCTCATTCACAGCATTCCCTACTTTCCTGCTCTGGTTTTACCCATATTGCAGATCACTAAGTACATGGTTTGCTTATTGTCTGCTCTCTTCTACTAGAATGTCTGTTCCATGATGGCAGGGCTTTTTATTTAGTCAACTGTTATATCCTCAGTATCTAGAACTGCATATTTGTTGAATGAAAGAATGAATAATGAATTGGTGAAGGCAGAAGAAGGCCTTGCATGCCGTGGGTACCTACTAGAGGTTTTTTTTTTTTTTAACTTTATGTATTTATTTTGAGAGAGACAGAGCACAAGTGGGAGAGGGACAAAGAGGGAGGGAGAGAGAGAAAGAGAGAGAGAGAGAGAGAGAGAGAGAGAGAGAATTCCACGCAGAGAGAGAGAGAATTCCACGCAGGCTGGATGACTCAAACCCATGAACCATGAGATCATGACCTGAGCTGAAACCAAGAGTTGGATGCTTTACCAACTGAGCCACCCAGGCATCCCCCTATTAGAGTTTTGTAGGAAGAATGAAGCAGTTTGTTTAATGGGGTGAACCCACTAAGTGGATTATCAGTTAAGAGATCTTCTACTCACTTCTTTAAATCATAAAAATAAATGTATACTTATAAGTTGGAAAGTTTAAGGGGGAAAGGAGTGGAATGAGAATTCATAATAGGGGACACTGACACAGATTAGGAGTGAAAGGAAGGCTTCTCTGAGAAAGCAGCATTTAAGTGGACAGCAAGAGCATATGTTGAAGTTAAGTAGGTGGGGAGCGGGGGAAAGAGGATGTCATGCAGAGAGATCAGCTTGTGCAAAGGCCCTGCAGCCAGAATGACCACGGAAAGTTCCATGAACTGAAGAAGGTCAAGGTAATGGTAGTGAAGGGAGCAAGGGGGCGAGCTGGACCATCTAGGCCACCAGTCTAGATTAGATTAAGTTTAAATAGCTGTTTTAATTACCAATCTAGAACATTTCTCTAATTAAGGAATGAAGAGCTTATACCTCTTATTCATTTTTAATTTTATTTATTTATTTTCAGAGAAGAGGGGGCGGGAGAGAGAGAGAATCCGAAGCAAGCTCTACACTGTTAGCACAGAGCTCGTTGTGGGGCTCAATCTCACAAACTGTGAGATCATGACCTGAGCTGAAATCAAAAGTTGGTCGTTCAACCAGCTGAGCCACCCAGGTGCCCCAAATATTATACAAAAGGGGTCCGGAGAGAGAGAGAAAACCCTGAGAAAGATCCTGACATGTTCTAGGAAGAGCAAGGAGGCTTGCGTGGGTGAAACTGAGTAGGCATAGGATGAAAAGAGGAAGCGGATGGGGGCAGGTCACAGATGGTGAAGAACCCCTTTGTCTAACATTGTAAGGACTTTGGCCTTTAAGATGGGTGGCGTGGTGGATTCTGAACAAAGTAGTGACAGGATCTGACATATTTTTAACATGTTTACTCTGGCTGATGTGCTACAAATACACTAAATGAAACAGGGAGACCAATTACAAGGCTTCCAAAATAACCAGACAGATAATGGGAGTTTGGACCATGGTGATACCTGTGAAGATGGCGAGAACTACTTGGCACATTTTTTTCTTGGTACACTTTAAAAAGCAGAACTGGTAGGTTTTGGCAAAAGATGCAACATGAGGTGTGAGGACAAAGTTTTTGGCCTGAGGAACTGGAAGAATGGAGTTGTCAGTTGTCAATTGCTGGCAGGAGGAGGTTTAGGCCAGTGTGGTCAGGAGCTCAGTTTTGGACATGCTCAATTTAAGACTATTTGAGGGGCCTCTGGGGGGCTCAGTTGGTTATGTGTCCAACTCTGGATTTTGGCTCAGGTCATGATCTCACAGTTCATGAGATCAAGCCCCTTATTGGGCTCTACACCAACAGCTTGGAGCCTGCTTGGGATCCTCTCTCTCTCTCTCTCTCTCTCTCTGCCCCTTCCCCACTCATGCAGTCTCTCTCTCTCTTGCAAAATAAATAAATACATAAATAAAAAGAAAATAAAGACTATCTGAAATCTAAGATTTGCCATTTTTTAATAAACATTCCTCATATACCGATCATGAATCACTTCGGTTTATTCTCAAGCTTGATTATATCAGTTGCACGTTATTGAAATGATATAAACATTACAAAAAGGAAGAGATATAAAAGCAAAATAAGTTATAGTTTTTACAGAAGCTAGGGTAAAAGCTTTGAAGACTTGACAAAGGCAAATAGATTATAAAAATTACCATCAAGCTAGGTGTGGGGAAGACAAATGTATAAAAGTGGATGCAAAATTATGAAAACTAGGGGGATTTGGCATTCATTGCTTTCCATGTAAATTTTTTCTCCTTCAAAGTAAGGGAAACTGGAAATCCCAGATGATGATTTAGATGTATAGTCTATACAAGAAGATATTTCAGAATACCAAATGGATCAATACTCCTAGTGAAGGCCTTGACCCTAATCAAATTATTGCCCAAAGAATACTTATTTATTCATTTAAAATATCTACCTTAACTCTAAATAATGTACTATGATTCCCTGTAGTAGTATCCAGCCACTAAGATGACCTCAAATGATCCTGCCTTTTAATATTCACACCCTTGTGTAATCTCCTCCCATATTGTGTCAAGCTTGGTCTGTATGATCAATAGAACATGGCACAAGTGATGGTGTGCTGCTTCCAAGCCTAGGTTATGAAAGATACTGTGTCTTTGGCCTTGATATCTCTTGGATTGCTCACTCTGGAAGATGCAATAGTTTTAAAGACACTTATGCAGCTAAGAGGCCCACATGGCAAGGACCTAACACACCTTTAACCACAGCCATGTGAGTAAGCAAATCTTGACAGCATATCTTCCAGTCCTGCTCAAACCTTCAAATGGCTGTAATCTCAGGAGACACTATAAGCCAGAACCACCAGAAAGAGCCATTCCTAGATTCCACCCTCAGAAACTGTGAGATGTTTATTGTTTCAAGCTGCTAAATTTTGGGATAATTTGTTATGCAGCAGTAGATAACAAACACACCTGCTTTGACCTACTTTTTTTTTTTTTAAGTTTATTTATTTTGAGAGACAGAGAGTGGAGGAGGGGCAGAGAGAGAGAGAACCCCAAACAGGCTTTGCACTGTCAGCTCAGAGACCCATGTGAGGCTCCAACTCACAAAATGTGAGATCATGACCTGAGCTGAAACCAAGAGTCAGATGCTTCACCAACTGAGTCACCTAGGCTCCCCTAACCTTTTATTTTTTTTTAATGTTTGTTTATTTTTGAAGGAGAGAAAGAGAGTGAGCTGGGGAGGGGCAGAGAGAGAGAGACACACAGAATCCAAAGTAGGCTCCAGGCTCTGAGTTATCACCACAGAGCCCGATGCCGGGCTTGAACCCATGAACCATGAGATCATGACCTGAACTGAAGTCGGACGCTTAACCGAGTCACAACCTACCTTTTTTTTTTTTTTTTAAAAAGAGAGACAGAGAGGAGTGCCTGAATGGCTCAGTTGCTTAAGCGGCTGACTTCAGCTCAGGTCGTGACTCACAGCTCGTGAGTTCGAGCCCCACATCGGGCTCTGTGCTGCTAGCTCAGAGCCTGGAACCTGCTTCAGATTCTGTCTCTCGCTCTGCCCCTTCACTGCTCACGTTCTGTCTTTCTCTCAAGAATAAATAAACATTAAAAAAAATTAAAAGAGAGAGAGCTCACACACAAGTGGGGGAGAGGGGCAGAAGGAGAGAGAGAATTTTAAGCAGGCTCCATGCTCAGTGTGGAGCTCAATGCAGGGCTTGATCCCATGACCTTGGGATCATGACCTGAGCCGAAATCAAGAGTTGAATGCTCAACTGACTGGGTCACTCAGGCGCCCCCCTACTTTTTTTAAATTAGCCATCTCCTAACCACATTAAGGATCCAGTCCTTTTTAAATTCTGTGGGCCTATTTTCTCCGTGTTGTTAAATTAATCAATCATCAACAAAGTTCTGGAAGTCCTATATTTCAGGTGCTTGCAAATGTCAAAGTCTCCTCTGTAGTCAAGTATTATGGTATTATTTCAAACACAGCAAATCATAAAAGTTCTGTAATCTCCTATATATAAATGTACTTTGTGAAAGGCTTTTGTGACACACATAAGGGACAGTTAAAAGCAAAATGTTGAGGTGATATTTGATGTAACAGTTGCTTTGCTGTGGCTTTTAAGCAAAGAATAAAGTGTCAAAGGAAGGTTTTCTTTTTTCTTCTATACTGGAATTCAGTCCTTCCCTGCCCAAATGATGAAGGTTACTTAAAGGTTTTCACTGTTAAGAGGTAGGGAGAAAAAAAAAAAAAACCACACAACACCTCAGCAGACAAGAGAGCTGTGCAGTTGATCAAAGATGTCAGCAGCATGAGGAGAGGGAGAGATTAAAGGAGAAGATGGGGCAGGATGAAGTATTACAGAAAACAGGGTATAAAAAGAAATACTTCGTAATAAAAGTCAAAAGTGGCATAAGAACAGTAAGGAAGATGGTGGGTAAACCAAATGAGTTAATAAAGATTTCCAGCAAAGCCCTATAAATAATGTAAAAATGAGACACTGAGATGCTTGTAAAGATGTATTCTAAACATACCTAAAATTTCAGACATGTTTAAAATTTTTATTTACTTATGTAATCTCTATACCCAGGCTGGGGCTCGAAGTCACAGCCCCGAGATAAAGTCGCATGCCCTTCCAACTGAGCTAGCCAGGCGCCCCCAAATTCAGAGATGTTTAAAATACAAAACATTGGGGTGCCTGGGTGGTGGCTCAGTTGGTTGAGTGTCCGACTTCGGCTCAGGTCATGATTTTACAGTCCGTGGGTTTGAGCCCCGCTCTGTGGTGACAGCTCAGAGCCTGGAGCCTGCTTCAGATTCTGTGTTTCCCTCTCTTTCTGCTCCTCCTCCACTTGCTCTCAGTCTCTCCCTCTCTCTCAAAATAAAGACATAAAAATTTTTTAAAAAATAAATAAAATACAAAACATCTAGTTCAGTCAGCGGGATCGAAGATGGCATGGGACAGCAAGGAGGGTGGCAGATGACAAAGAAAACAAGAGGAGATGGAGACGCTGCTCCAGATCCCTTTCCCTCTCCAGCCCCATTTCTGCGCTGGGAAGACAGTGACCTCGTCCTCGTATGGCGGCTGCTGTTTATGTTCAGACAAACCGTTCTTTGCCCTCTGGTGCTTCCTGCGGTGTCCAGGCAGCACCCCCTCTCCTTGACTGTGTCTGAACTCTGACAAGGAAGTGGTGGGAAACGGGATGTTTGAATAGAGACGGATGCATGAACATCAATTAGATAAATTTTTATTGTGTTACCAATCAAAACACTTTGTCAATTAAAACACAAGTATTCTTGGGGGCACCTGGGTGACTCAAGTTAAGCACCTGACTCCTGATTTCTGCTCGGGTCATGATCCCATGTTGGACTCTTGCTGGGCGTGGAGCCTGCTTAAGATTCTCTCTCTCTCTCTCTCTCTCTCTCTCTCTCTCTCTGCCCCTCCTCCACTTGCATGCATGCTTTCTCTCAAAAAAAAAAAAACAACCCCAACACAAGTACTTTGGCTTTACTCCTCATAAAACTGCCTTTTCTCCCACTTAGTCCATAAAGACTTGATTCCAACAGTTCTGCGGTGTCTGTTCTCTGTGGCTGTGGTCTTACGGAGACAGAAAGTTCCCATGTCAGGCTCTGATGAGACAAGTGTGACCTTGCAAATGTATGTAAGCATTGTATAAAATAGTCAATACATCACTAAGATGGACCATCAATTTTTTATTTGGCAGTAGTAGAAATACATCCATGTTACAGAGTTTTATTTTGGCTAAAGAGCCAGTGCTATTTTTTTCCTGCTACTGTAGTATTTCATTTTTACATAAATTAATAAGTACAGTCCTTACATTTAGGAAATAGACACATTTACTAATATCAGCCAAGTAAAGATAATACATGATTGTTCTCAAACTAAGCAAAACAATAACATAATAGAATCATTAGGAACAAAGAAAGAATGCCCTTATTTCCATTAATCATAGATTATACAAATTAATGAGTCTCACTTAAGAGAAATTTCTAAATATGATTAATCCAAGCAAAACACAAAAGATCTGAATTCAGCCTCATTCTTATAATCACTTTGAAATATATTCTCCAAATAATTTCCTATGTGTGTTCATATTAATTAACATAAAAGCAAATTATGTCGTGAACATACTTTAAAAGTTCTGATTATGAAATGTCACAGAGAAGTATATTAAATGTTACTTTGGCATTCCTATTTCATAGGTTTAAAGGGATAATAAACTAATTTTTTGTGATGCAAATAATCACGTTAGGTAATCATTTAAAGTAGAAAACGTGACCTCTTTTTTTTAATTGAAACAGCTGACTCACAATGTTGCATTAGTTTCAGGTGTGAACATGTTCCATCTTAAGGCAAGAGAAAGTTTGTAAATATTTTTTTATAAAGTCAGATAACAATAGAATCAAAATAAATGGATGCACATAAACAGTACTTTTTTCTGAGAGAAGGTTTTTTGGAGCGGACTATAACAGTATGAAGAACTTGGCTTCTTTTTAAAAAAGTAATCTCAGTTTGATATTTCATAAACATATTGTAAGCCTTCGAGAAGAAAAAAATAGCCTTTTAGTTGAACAAAAACAGAGAAACAAAAATAGAAAAAAAGTTGGCAAATATAAATCACCTGAACACTGATCTTTTTTCTTCCAGAAAACAGGAGGAAAAAGCCATTTTCTCAGGGTGATTTCAAGGCCCTCTTATCATGTACACAGGGGAGTGGATGTTAGTAGGACTCATGGTGGCAATGTTAAGTGTCAAACAGGGTTCCTTCCTAAAAGGCTCCAGACTTAGTTTAATCCTTTTTTATTATTACAACATTGCTGTAGCTCTTTAACCCAACTGCAAGGCAAAATGAAATTGGTACATATGTCTTACACACTCTTCTGTGGTCAAAACCGTTTTTGAGAGATGTTTCTTTTAAAAAATTCAAGTTTCTTCCCTTACAATAGAGAGGTTTTTCCTATACTTATTACCCTGAAGTTGTATTTGGTCACTCTTGTCTCTTTTGTCAAAGGCCACAAAGAAAGCATTTTTGCTAAATAGTAGCTACACAACTGCCCAGAAACTAATCAAACTCACTGATTTTGACAAACTAACCTCTTGAATATGGGTGGCGCTTTTTTAAAGGGGAAATGTAAAAGAGAAGAAAAAACACCTTCTGGAAAGCCATTCATCTTATCTGATGAAATAAATTCCCCAGAGTTTTCTTGTATAATAGCAGCATTATTAAGTAGTGCAATTCTTCAAAATAGATTTCAAATAATATCTTCCTCAAATAAAAAGTAATTAAGTTTACTTCTAGCTTTGTTTGTAAAACCACAGCTTAAAACATTTAGCCTCCCCCCCCCCGCCCCGCAAACAGGAAGATTAACATAAGCAATAACTGTCCTGTCTACACACAATGATGGGAATGTGTGTGTGTGTGTGTGTACACATGTATGTGTGAGTCATTCAAGGCCAGGGGTACCTCAACAAGAAGCTAAAAATACAAGAGATGAATTAAAAAAGAAAACATATAACTGAATTTTTACCTTTGATACTTCTAATGATATTCCTCCATCAATAATAAGAGTTATGAATAGCCAATTGTTAAATTAAGAATATATGTAAGAAAGGTCAGGAGCTAAATATCAGAGCAATATTTCATACTGTTTAACGCTCTAACCCACATATTATGGAACACAGTAACATGAAAACAGCATAAAGACTCTGAAACTCACAGTTTGTAACCAGTATTACATAAATATGGCACATATGTAAATTTAAAACCTTAAAAGATTATGCTTTTACCCCTTGATTTTCATTTTCTATTCATTAATCAGAAACTAGGCACTTTAATCTAAAAATTCATTTTTAAAAAATATACTTTAGATCTTTCTGAGTAACTCACTTCTAAAATAAATAAAGCCCATCTTAGGAGCATAATCAACGAATCCAATCCATTGATTTGATGAGTGAGTCACTTTAAATAAGTGGTATATGATTTAGACATAAAATTAATACAGCTCTGAATGTATCTAATATACCCTGAAGAACCCCTCATATGAACAAGCCATTTGTTCATTTATTTATCATAAAGGACATGAAATATACTTCCATACCATTAAAAAATATTTTGTTCTATATTCAGGGGGGAAAAAAACCCTTTAAAACCTCACTAAGATTCAAAGTATGAATATTTTTCAAATAGGGGCATAATATGACAAACCCCCAGTGTGTTAAGTTCTATAGAAGGAGAAAGGAAAGATTATTTTACTGTATCCAGATTAATACCTTCAGATATTTATTGGGAGATCACCTCAAAACTACACACACAAAAAAATCTTAATTACCTCTCACAGTTAATAAATTTTATCTTTTTAATCAATATTCATTCAAGGGAAAATGCTCTAATCTATAAAAAGATAAAAGGAATTTCTTCAGCCTCTATTCTAATTTATAGGACCAACAATAATATATTTTGGAAACTGCAGTAAATCTAATATAAACTCAAACTTCTCAGTGTCAATTCATTTAAATGTTTCATAAGACAGCCATTACAATTTCTTTGATTCAAACATAAGCGAATGCACAAGCAATCATGTAAGCAGTACATATTAAACACCACTACTGCCCAAACTTGATTAAAAAATGAGTAACTTTACAATGAAAAATATATTTTCAGGCAAAGTTAAACTTGTTGACATGAGGAGTAATATATTCTTACATATGTGGGCCACAAAGGTCTTGGCTCAAGTGTATATATTCAAGGTGCAAAGCATAAAAACAGAGCTTTTGAGAATGATACCGGACATTGCAGACAGCTTCAAGACGACATATCAATTACGTTCCAAGTACTGGTTTCAATTCAAGCAATATTTCTGTAAAATATACAACATTTCACTACACTTAAATTATTACCTAAAGACTAGAAAACGTCACTTTGGATACAGTACACAGGGATTCAATGACAGAACTTCTGTGTAAATACAGTAGGATCACTTGTTCTTTACTAGATTTTTTTTCCCTCCCTGAGTCCATATCCCCCAATTCCTTGTAACGTGTGTTACAAAATCAATAGTTACCTTAAATATTTCATAGCACACTCAAGTTGTATGGTTTTTATGGTACCTATTGTACTTTGGCTTCCAAGAGGCCACTGGACATAACATGACCATGACTACTTATACAACTACTTGTATGCCTCAGTGCATCAGCTCCAAGATAGGCCATTAAGAGTTCAGTGCGGCGAATGAGTAACTGCATGAGGTCTTCGGCCAAAGTCTCTATACTGGAATAGCGCACCTTCTCGAAGTCAAAAATGTCTTTGAGAAAGAAAAGAACTTGATTCTGGAAAATGAACACAAAACAAACTGGCACTTAAACAGACCAAAATTTTATTAATCTAAATAGCCACTAATATTGTAACAAGCATTGAATTAGGAGTCAGAAGGCCAGACTCCCAATGTTAGTGCCATATCCATTGGAAAAGGGACCTTGAACAAGTGCTTAAACCTTTCTTGGGTCTCATCTTTTTTTTCTGTAAAATAAGGGATAATACTACTTGTCCTTTGTACCATTCAGAGCTGACGTGATGGTGAAAAATAAATATTCTATTGGAAATACCTGTAAACCCTGAAAGCACTATATAAATGTTAAGGGGCTATTATTAATTCTTTCCCATTAACTGACCCTTTCATTGTTACCACTGAACACTGGTACTACTTTAAGATAGGAGCGTAAACTATTTCCCAGAGTTGTAACTTTTGATTGTTTTCATTAATTAAATTATTTATTTTTGAGAGAGAAGGGTGGGGGGAGGCAGAGAATCCCAAGCAGGCTCCACATTGAGAGCATGGAGCTCGATGCAGGGCTGGACCTCACGAACCGTGAGAACATGACCTAAGCCGAAACCAAGAGTCAACGTTTAACTGACTGAGCTACCCAGGTGCCCCGTTTTTAAGTGTATATTTCTCTGTACCTAAAAAGACTTAAGATACATGAAAAATACACATTTCAGATTTCAAATCAGTGGAAGATCATGAAAGATATTTCATTTCAGTAAGTTAATACTTCTGATGAAAATCATTTTTTTAAAATTGATGTATAGTTGACATACAGTGTTTTATTAGTTTCAGGTGTACAACACAGTGATTCAACGAGTCTGTACATTACTCAGTGCTCACCATGGTAAGTGTAGTTACCACCTGTCACCATAAGATGTTATTACAATATAATTGACTATATGCCCTATGTTGTATGTTTCATCCCCGTGACTTATTTATTTTATAACTGGAAGTTTCTACCTCTTAATCCCCTTCATCTATTTTGCCCACCCTCCCAATCCCCTCCCCTCTGGCAACCACCAGTTTGTTCTCTGTATTTATTTACTTAAGATTTCTGTTTTAAGTAATCTCTACACCAAACTTGGGCTAAAACTCACAACCCTGAGATCAAGAGTTGTATGCTTTACCGACTGAACCAGCCAGGTGCCCCTCTGTATTTATGATTCTATTTTTTTTTCTTGGTTTGTTCATTTGCTTTGTTTTCTGGTTTCCACATATAAGCGATATGATATGGCATTTGTCTTTCTCTGGCTAACTTCTTTCACTTAGCATGATATCCTCTAGGTCCATCCATGTTGTTGAAAATGGCAAAAATCTCATTCTTTTTTTCTGAAACTCATTTTAGGCAAGTTGTATACTACTATGTATTAAGTCTCAGCCTGTTATGTCATGATGGGAGAAAAAAAGTAATTCCAAAGAACAAAAAATAGAAATACTTTCTATCCTACAGAAATCAAATGTTAAGAAGTACTAAGAAGGCACACTTCATAGATTTGCTTGACTTTATACCTGGACGAGTCATTAGCAATCAACCTATCAAGTCCCCTCATCTTAGAGATGAAGAAAAGGAGGGCAGGGGTACATGGGTGGCTCAGTCGGTTAAGTGTCCGACTTCAGCTCAGGTCATGATCTCACAGTTCGTGGGTTCGAGCCCTACGTCAGGCTCTCAGTGTCTGGAGCCTGTCTTCAGATTCTGTGTCTCCCTCTCTTCTGACCCTCCCCTGCTCACGGTATCTGTCTCTTTTTCCAAAAGGGAAAAAAAGAAAAAAAAGGAGGACAGAGCATGATTTGCTCAGAGTCAGACTGTTCATTAGTGACAAACTTGATTCCCAGTCCAAATTCTCCCCATGAAATACAAACCTTACTTTGGGAGTTCAAGAAAACCATTCAAAAATTGATCAGATTTGAATAACAGTAAAATAAATATTTCCTAAACATTTACATAAATACTACATTAACAGCACATAAACATAATAATTTAACTTTTTATTTATTTTTAATTTTTTAATAACATTTCCTTTTTTTTAAATGTTTTATTAAATGTTTTATTATTTATTTTTGAGAGAGAGACAGAGTGCAAGCCAGGGAGTGGCAGAGACAGGGAGACACAGAATCCAAAGCAGGCTCCAGGCTCCAAGCTGTCAGCACAGAACCCAATGCGGGGCTCAAACTCATGAACTGTGAGATTATGACCTGAACCAAAGTCAGATGCATGACCAACTGATCCACTCAGGCATTCCAATAATTAAACTTTTAAAATCAGCAGTATAAGTGAAACACCCAAACTTACAAACATCAAAAATTTTCAAATTCATACTTGATTATGTTTACTTTTATTTGCTCCTTGAAATTCAGCCTAAATTCAAGACTATGAAATAGTGAGACTTGGGGTGCCTGGGGGGCTCAATCGGTTGAGGGTCTGACTCTTGATTTCGGCTCAGGTCATGATCTCACGGTTCATGGGATCGAGCTCCATGTTGGGCTCTGTGCTGACAGTGCAGAGCCTGCCTGGGATTCTCTCTCTCTGCACCTCCCATACTCGCATTCTCTCTCTCTCACAGACTCTCTCAAAATAAATAAATAAACTTAAAAAGAAATAGACTCTTGGCACTGTGCCAGGCAGAAAATTCTGCAGTGCACTGTAACTTGTGTTCTGTCATACAACCTTAAACTTGCATGTTACTTCTCACACCTGGGATTTTATCAATCATGTTAACCTCGAACCAGAACGTAGCTCTAAATTGCCTACATGTGCATTAAAGACAGATATTTGTTTTATAAATTTCAAAAGGGCCCAGACATGAAGAACAACTGTCTGCAGCAACTTGACTGTAACATGGTAACACCATCCAAACACATGTCTTCATTATAGATGGAACTGAATTGGTAAGGTGAATGGACTTATGATATCTACTCCAGGATAAAGCACCAAATCTATATAATAATGTTCCACTGGCATTTAAACACTGAATTTAGGTGATTTTTATAACTTTACCTTTCATTAATATTCTTTTTTTCTACATAAGCAAAAGCAAAACAATAAAACTTATCTGCTTTTTGATTTAGAAAAAAGAAATGATTCAATGGCTGAACATACCTTAAAGAAGCAACATAAATCATAGAGAGAATTTCTAGGACCCAAAAAGCCCCAGGCTAGGACAGGGCTGATTTGTTCACAAATGGCATAAAAGTGGGCAAAAAATCCATCTGGGATCTGTTGGGAAGTAAATGAGAATCAAGTTATTTCTACCTTCTTGAATTAGCTCTCTCCAGTAGAGAAACTCTAATTGCTACCCATCATATGATCAGCTCTTTTTGAGGCCAGACCAAGAGTTAATGGTGAGCCAGTCTACTAAGGATGTGAATAAGTTTACAAGTAACTATTAGAGTCACAGAATGTTTTATGTAATTTTCATATCCTAGCCAACAGTTTCAAATGTGCTGAGGAACATTATTTCTTGAAGGCATTTTCACCTCATAAAAATATTTCATAAAAAAGCAATCATATGAGTGTTGTAACCAAGCAATAACAAGAATGCTATGGTGTTCCTCAGCAGTGTAATTTTTAGAATGAATGAGATGACAAGCGTTTCAGCTATTAAACAGTTCTCCTCAATCACTTAATTAGATTATCTGAAAAAGATCAAAATGACTTTTAAATGATTAAGCGCAAAAATATGCTTATTAGAATCCTAACTTTTAGTTGAGGAAACCAGATATTACCGAGGCATTTAATTGTGTAATGATCTCTTCTTGTGCAAGAGTAACATATACAGCTGTAATTTAGGAACCTCTCCAAGTTTATTAATAACCTTCTGAATTTCTCTTGCTAAATAACATCCTGTGGGATTTGTCATATAGCATCAACTGGGGATAACTATGCTTTAAGATTCTGTCTCCTGGAGTGGTTATTTTCTATTTTATAGGCTCCAAAATGTCTTCTAAACATCAATTTAAAGAATATAGATATTGTAACAGCAATTACCATTTAATGAGTACCCATTATATTCCAGGTAATGTGCCAGGTTCTATTTAATCTGATAAAAAGTTCCTGAAGAAGTAGGTCATGTTAATATCATTTTAATCATGTAGAAGTGATACTTTGGAGGAGTTAAATAACCTGTCCTAAATCACACACAGCTAACCAGAGAAGGCCATAAAGTTATGAAGGATGCACTGAAGTTATCATTTAGTCTGAGAGGTTCTGCATATATTAAAAGTCTAAATCCCATAGACTATAGTAGGGCTTCAGACAGGACATTAGTATGAGCTGAAGTACAAGGAACATGCTTTGCCAAGTAATAATGTGAGCTGAACTCAACAATGTAAGATGTATTAACTACAGAGGATTGAGTATGGCATTCCAGTTACAGAAAATAGTTCCACAAGAGGTGAGATAAATAGGCAACTGTGGATATGGGTAGAAGACTCGTCTAAGGCACAAGATTTATGCTAAGAAGAAATAAAATTAGATACGTTATTGTTGTCATGATTATTATGGTAACTAGCACTTATTAAACTCATTTCTATATTTGCTCTTTATTTTATGTTTAAATGAAGCTGGTTGATATTATCTTTCACCCTTACAGCGACCCTATGAGGTAGGCACCAACTCCATTCTGCAAAAGGGAGAACTGGAGTTCAGCAGATAGTCAGGAACTTGACCGAGGTCATAATAGCTAGTGAGAGAATTAAATTCAAGTCTACAAGTCAGCTCCCTAGCCCCAAACCAGTGCTTCTCAAACATTTGAGTTTATAATCATCATTTGGAAAGTGTGTTCAAAACACAGGGTCCCTGGAATCATTTTAAACAAAAATTATTCAAATACAGGGTCCCCAGAATTATTTAAAAAATTCTATCTGAGCCGTTTCTAACCCTAAATTCTTTCCCGCATAGCAGAAGTCCCATGCATGCCTCACAAGGGAGAAGGAATTCAAAACAGGAGAAGCCGACCCAGTATTAATAAGTAACTCATCCAGCCTGCGGGACAGTCCTTAGGAGCTGCCACCCCCACCTGAGGGCTGACTCAGCTGTTCCACAGGAGCCTCAAATCACTCAACAAAGAAGTCCAAGACACAATGAAGTTTACCTTCATCTGTTGCCTTTTCTGTTTCAGCACTGACCAACAACTTGAAGCCACAGCCTAAATAAATGCAGATGAGAAAAAGCAAGACTTAAATTTATAACTATAAACTTTGCATTAGGAGTGATTTTTATTACAAATTCATAGGTTATGGCTCTGAGCTGTTCAAAGCATTAACCACTGATAAGAACTAGTCCAGGTTCCTTCCACTGTTTGTAAGTAATAATGAACAGATATTTTGTTTTTATAAATTTTAAAATTAAATGCAAAGACACTACAGGAAAAAGGCTGAACTCTGGTACCAGAAACTTGGTAACCATAATTCAACTTTCAGAGTTCTTCAATTCTGTTTCTATGGGAAAAAGTGAAAATGAAAATATGTGTACAAGAGACACACATATATAACAACTGTTGTCTGTGCAATAATGAAGACAAAGTTTTTTTTTTTCTTCAAGAATAGTACTGCTGGAAATAGTTGTGAGTAGAACTAACAGTTTTCTTCTAGTAAAGATCTAAGAAAACAATCTTAATGATAGGGACTAAAACACCCAATGGATCTTAAAGATTTCTGGCATGGCCCAACTTTGATCAAGGTCACTTTACCAAATCAGTTACAGATATGGGAGAATATACACCTTTTATAGTTAAAATATATTTTAAGGGAAAAGTGGATTTATTAAAACTGCTTTAAAAATTTCCAAAATACTTGTGAAATAGGCAGTTGGAACATTTTTTTGAAAGGCATTCAAACTACATCATGAATATCCATTCTACCTGCTTCCAGGCACACACTTAAAGCACAACAAAAAAACAATGTCAGAGAGATCAGAGTACAAAAAAAACAAGAGAAACTGAAAACATTCAAAGTACAGAATACAGTTTAAACTTGTTTTATGTTTGTATATGCCTATTTCTTTTCCTCCCCTAATTTAAAAAGAATTTTTACAAATTCTTTATTTTTAAGTAATTTCTACACCCAATGTGGGGATTGAACTCACCACCCCGAGATCAAGAGTTACAGGCCCTACCGGCCGAGCCAGCCAGGCGCCCCCTTCTCCCCTAATTTTTGATATTATTTGAAAACACGAATCTCCATATTTCCTCTAAGAAATACATATTGTCTTTTTACAACTGCTGTGTTCAGTTTAGTCACAGAGCCAGTTCAGTTACAATTTTTGGTTAGGCCTGAACTAGCTGAAGCCTGAGTTTATTTCAAGACCTGAAGACACAGTGTATCATACACGCCTGAATCCAATATCAAAGAATGAACTCCGTTTCCACACTAGTCATTCTATAGGTAGATATATAAGTAAATCTTATTAGTCTTCCCAGTTCTGACCATTTTTCATCAAATTGAAATGGTTGAAAAAAAGGTAAACCACCACTTACAGTTTCTTTGAAGGAGGAGTTTAGCCAGCGATTATTTACTACGTTCTGTATGGAGGTGGGTGGGTTTTCTAAATCTTCGAAGGAATCCATTAATATAAAATCCAGAACAACATCATAAAAATTCAGATTTTTCACCTGCATTAAATTGTGAGTTAAAACACGAATTATTGTTACATAGAGCTGAAATAAAGTCTGAGCCATGCTTTATAACAGCTGGGTGTTTTTAGTTGAATCAGATTGTATCTCTGACAAAAAAGAGGAAGAGGAGAGACACATATGAAAAACACTCGCCACCAGAAATTATAATTCACATAAAACAGCTGTTCCTTCCTAGATGCCATCAGGTGAAATTAACCTCTCCTTCACTGTATTCCTTTGTTCTAGTCCTTTGTTCATGCTCTTATTATGGCATATTCACGATGCTCAACTCGCTTTGTTACTTAGTTACTGGCATGTCTGCCTATCTTCCCCACCACATTGTGAGCCTCTTGCTCCTTCACTTATTCATGCATGTTGTGTTGTACCACATGCTGTACCAGGTGCTCAGACTTCTACAGCAACCAAATTAGACGCTTAGAATTTAGTGGAGAAAACAGACAGCAACTAATAATCCCACAAATATACAATTATAAACTGTGATAAACACAGTAAAGGAAAAAGTACGAGGTACTATGAGAGCTTTATGATGGAGATTCTAATCTAGACTAGATGTCAGAGAGGACTTTCTTTAGGGAGCAAGGCATCCCAGGTACAGGAAGTACGTGCCAAAGTATTTAAGCTAGGAAGGAACACAGTGGTGTGGAGTCAAAGAAAATCACTGGAAGTGTGCTGTAATCTGTTTACAGCAAAGAGCACAGGGGCAAGTGGCTGGAGACAAGAGGGAAGTGCTAGGTCCATGTGAATGATTTTGGATTTTATCTAGTATTTTGGAGAGGCAGTGGTGGAGAGGAGATGGATGATCAGATCTGCATTTTTTAAAGACTGGCAGCAATGTGGAGAGGAGAGGAGAGAAAAAGTGATGGGGAGGTGCGGCGGGAGGGGTCACGAGGGGATCCAGGAATGCAAAGACTGAAGTAGTCCAGGGAAAAGAGTAGTTGCTCAGGCTACGGTGGCGCTGGCAGAATAAGAGAGGAGTTGAAGAAAGCAAAAATATTTAAGGGTTAAAACTGACCAAACTTAACACATAAATGTGACAGAGCAGGCAAGGACCAGGGAGGTGTGAGGGGTGGAATCCCAGGTTCTGGCCGCACAACTGCATGGATACCAATTCCTTCACCGAGTGAGGGAACACCACAAAAAGAAAGATTATGTCTCTATCTGTGTACAGATGGTTTTCTCTGCCTAGAAAGCCTTCCAGTCCCTTCCAAACTCATTCTTTAAGCTTCTGTTACAAAATGTTCCAGGCTCATCATGGACTTCCCCTATCCCAGTGCTGAGATCAGCCATTTTTCCAAGGAGTCCTCCTTCCTTTTAGTGAAGAGTGGTACTTAGAAGCCAAGCTCCATGTGCTAGGAGTAATTTCTTTTGAGGTGTTGCTGCTCCCAGATCCATTCAGGGAACAAAACTAGTAACTAGTAACGCAAACCTTTGTATTTATTTCTCCATCTGTCTGTCTGTCTGTCTATCTGGTAAACTACAAATCCACACGGACAGCTCCACCTCCAGTCCTAGTTTTTTATATCTTTCTTCTGTGACAGTGAGAAACCTGGCTCCCATTATTCTCAATAGATTTAGTTATTTGTTTGATCCTGAATAGCCACTCCCCTGGTCTCTCTAAGCAGTCTGTTGTCCCATTCAAAACCATCCTTGCACAGACCACCATGACCACCCTGCTAAGGCCTTTTCATTGATGGAGGGAGGGAGGGAGGGAGGAAGGAAGGAAAGAAGGAAGGAAGGAAGGAAGGAAGGAAGGAAGGAAGGAAGGAAGGAAGGAAGGAAAGAATGGTGAGCTTAAAAAACATCACTTTCAACTATTGCCCTCAAGTATAAAGATTGTGGTTGCTATTGTTTATGACTGTCATAACCACACCACATAATTGGTTTTACTGTCATTTAACAAGGACAAGGAAACAGAGGCCTCAGATAATATAAATATTATATGTATATAACTAAGGGGAATGAATATTATAAAAAATTGAACTTACTCCTCTAGCAGCAAGTTCCATTTCAGTACTATCCCAGTGATCAGTCTGCTCTAAAAAATAGATCATTTCATCAAAAACATCTTCAAACTTCTTTGGATTCTGCAGAAGAAAACACATTTTAATCCTAAACTTAACTTTATAACAAGGTTCAAGCTTACAAAGTAAATGAGTTACTCTTCAACTATGTTTGTTAGATCTTTAGTCTATTAAGTAACTGAGTTAAATCCATTTTCTTTTTTTTTTAATTTCTTTTAATGTTTATTTATTTTTAAGAGACAGGACAGAGCATAAGAGGGGGAGGGGCAGAGAGAGAGAGAGAGAGAGAGAGAGAGAGAGAGAGAGAGAGAGAAGGAGACATAGAATCCAAAGCAGGCTCCAGGCTCTGAGCTGTCGGCACAGAGCTCGATGTGGGGCTGGAAACCACGAACCGTGAGATCATGACCTGAGCCGAAGTTGGACGCTTAACCAACTGAGCCACCCAGGCGCCCCAAAATACATTTTCAAGGTATGCCATATTCACTTGGCTTAATATTTTGTTGTTCCAACATTTGGCAGGAGCCAAGACTAAGAACATTGTCATAAGCAAACCGCTTATTAATCAAATATGTATGCCAATTTAGGTCAGTTCTTGAGATAAAAACTTGGGTTACAGCAGATACTATGTGATGCTTTTGATGCAGTTCTACTCCTTTTAGAGAAACTCTAGTTGAAATCACTGGGTTTAATCTGTCATGGGAAGGCCAAGTAAAGAACATAAGATTTATATTGGGAATTGCAAGTAGTTAATATCACCTTACATTTAATTTTTCACTTATTTACTTATTTTTATTTTTTTTATTTTTGAGAGAGAGAGAGAGACAGCACGAGAAGGGAAGGGGCAAAGAGAGATGGAGACGCAGAATCCGAAGCAGGCTCCAGGTTCTGAGCTGTCAGCACAGAGCCCAACGCAGGGCTCGAGCTCACAAACTGTGATATCATGAGCTGAGCCAAAATCAAGTGTAGGACACTTGGGGCGCCTGGGTGGCTCAGTTGGTTAAGCGGCCGACTTCGGCTCAGGTCATGATTTCATGGTCTGTGAGTTTGAGCCCTGAATCGGGCTCTGTGCTGTCAGTTCAGAGCCTGGAGCCTGCTTCAGATTCTGTCTCCCTTTCTCTCGCCCCTCCCCCGACTCACGCTTTGTCTCTCAAAAATGAATAAACGTTAAAAAAAAAAAAAGAATAGGACGCTTAACTGACTGAGCCACCCAGGCGCCCCTCCACTTACCTTTTAATTAATCATAAGAACCCTCTGAATAGTGTACCATAAATATAATTCTATTATACAAATGAGGTAATTGAGGTTCAAAAAAATTGGGTTACTCTTGTACTGTTGGTGGGAATACAAACTGGTGCAGCTGCTCTGGAAGACAGTGTGGAGGTTCCTCAAAAAATTAAAAGTAGAATTAACCTATGACCCAGCAATAGCACTACTAGTAATTTATCCAAAGGATACAGGAGTGCTGGTTCATAGGGGCACATGTACCCCAATGTTTATAGCAGCATTACCAACAATAGCCAAATTATGAAAAGAGCCCAAATGTCCATCAACTGATGAATGGATAAAGAAGATGTGGTATATAGATGCAATGGAATACTACTCGGCAATGAAAAAGAATGAAATCTTACCATTTGCAACAATGTGGATGGAACTGGAGGGTATTATGCTAAGTGAAATACATGAGCCAGAGAAAGACAGATATCATGTTTTCACCCATATGTGGAAGTGGAGAAACTTAACAGAAGGCCATGGGGGAAGGAAAAGAAAAAAAGTTACAAACAGAGAGGGAGGCAAACCATAAGAGACTTTTAAATACAGAGAACTGAGGGTGGAAGGAGGTGGGGAGGCGGGGGGGGGGGCAGGGAAAATGGGTGATGGGCATTGAGGAGGGTACCTGTTGGGATGAGCACTGGGTGTTTTATATAACTGATGAATCACAGAAACGTACTCCCAATGCCAAGAACATACTGTATATATTGCATGTTAGCTAACTTGACAATAAATTATAAAAAAAAAAAAGAAAGAAAGAAAATAATTGGGTCAGAAAACCAGGTGCTCCAAGTGGCTCAAGAAAGCCCTGTTTTATTTTATTTTTTTTCTCAACATCTGGACAAGTTTGCCTAAAGGGAAGTGGTTCCTTACAGTCTTAATGAAGTTCTTATGATTGCTCTGCTTCATTCAGTCCCATGAGTAAGAGTAAGAGGCAACTCAATTTGTATTTCCAGATTTCTGAGACCTATTCTATTTCCTAGAAACTTACCAACCAGGATTTGAGGGAAGTAAGAGGAAGTATTAGAAATAACAATAGTGGTAATTGTAGCATATCTAATAATGACTCTCAACATGACATTCACAGACTTTACAGCAAACTGGGAATAATTTATGAGTGACAACTTGATCAAAATAGTGTAGACTTCATACGTAGAAACTAAATCAACCTAAGAAGAAATCATGCTCTTTGGTAGTTTATTTTTATTAACTTATTTTTAGTATGTGCACCTTTGCAACGATCTGCAAAAACTTCTTTTGATGAAAAATTCAGTGTACTGTAATCTTCAGTTCAACTGAAACAACAACAATAAAGAAACATGCCAACAAAAACAAGTTTACCTTTCGTGCTTTTACAATTAATGCTGACAAAATTTTCCTTCCACTCTCAGCAAGGAATATCCTGTTGGCAGTTTCCGCAAGTATTACCTGGAAAAATATTCAGCCCCAAAGAAAAAAGAAACCAATAATCAATTTGAACAGACATTTGATTCTACAGCCCCTCTACACACACACAAACCCAACACAGCCAATGCACTGTCTCAGTAGGTAGACCACAGAGAACGCTGTAATTTACTAAAATAAAAAGAGCTCTTGAAGCCTATAATAAAAAAGATTCAAGGGAAATAAATATGAATTTAAATTCTGTTTAATATTAGAAAATCCAAAATAGATGTTATATAGCCCCCAAAACATAGACAAATAAGGATACTTTTTTTCTTAAATAATTTTATTATTTCATTTTAGGAAATCATGATTTTACGACTGATGAAATAAAAAGCAATCTAGAAAACACACTTATTGATAATAAGAAAGGATTTTTATCTTAAGCAGCCATTTGTACACATCTCTAGTATCAAAATATCCTGTTTGACAAAGTGTGGTGGACCTGGGAAGCCACAGCAGAGGACAAAGACAAATGAAGACAAATGAAAGGAAATAGTAGGCAGGAAAAATAAACTTAGTAGATTTTATATTTGCCATTAAAAATAAGGATAACGAAGGGCAAAGAGCTGTTTTGTTTATATACGGCTGGACTCCATAGCATGAGGGTGGGGATGAGTGGCTAGGTGAAGTCACTTAATGTTAAAAAAAAAAAAAATACCTGAAAAGCCTGTCGAATACAGTGAAGTTTGGCAAGAAAATCACTGTCTCCTAGGCACTCCAACATTTCAGTTCTATGTAATAAACAGGGAAGACAACCGTTAAACTGCATTCAAGATCAAGCCCACTACAAATGTGGACTCAAACAAGGCTTAACCTCCAGACCTTAATATAAAACACATGTCTTTTCAATACTGACAAACCATGTAAAAAAAATTTTTTGAGCCTAAAAAACATTTGCCCCCATTTTCATAAACATCTTTGATAAGTATTACACAAACATAGCAACGGCAACTTAATGTTTTTCATAAACAAAAGCAAAACTGAAATGGTACCTAAGCACTCTCGAGTAAATTTTCCCTTCTTCAACTAGATGCATGGCTTCTTCATAAAAAGGGCAGTGGCAGAGCGACTCCAGGCTGTAGGCATGCCGCGCTTCTCGGTGTTCTGCAAGCTAGGAATACAGCAGGTTACAACACATTCCCCTGATACAAGGACGAAAACTTTATAAAAGATAGGAAATAGGATCTTGCTAACATCAGTGTGTACTCAATTAGATTAAACCATAAAAATCATTCAATAAGATTTTACAGCTAAATTTTACAACTGAATTTTACAGCTTTTACAATTCAATTTCAAAATTCAGTTGTAAGAATGAGTACAACTTTATAACAAGCTTTGATTTCAGTAACTTAAATCCAAAGGATACAAAGAAAAGTATCTTACAGTTCCCCAGGACAAATAGCTGAAGACAAAGCATTAAAAAAGAGGGGAGGATTTTATAATCCAAAGAATGCTCAAAAGTATTATAACTCACAATTGTGACTGAAGTAAAACTTTCTACAAAAATACTGAAATCTCAATTTGGCTAATTTTAAGGAATTTTTTCTTATACCCAGTTCTGAGTAACCTTTGTATAACTGAAAAACAGTCATGCAACTTTGGCTCACAAAACAGCTCTACAAATGAAATTCCAGTCTTCTGACAATTCATTAAAAAATAACAACTGTAAACACTACAGAGTAGCCGGGTAAGCAAGAAGGCTTTGGAGTGATTTTTATTTTTCAATACTAAGTGATCCATTTAAATGGCATACTGTTGGGTTTTTGGTGGTGTTGTCTGCTTCAAAATTTTTTTTTTTAATTTTTAAGTAATCTCTACACCCACTGTGGGACTCAAACTAACAACCCGAGATCAAGACTCACATGCTTTACTGACTGAGCCAGCCAGGTCCCCGTTTTGTTGTTTTGTGTTAAAAAAATTTTTTTTTCAAGTTTATTTATTTTTGAGAGACAGAGAGAGACAGAGTGTGATCGGAGGAGGGGCAGAGAGAGGGACACACAGAATCCAAAGCAGGCTCCAGGCTTTGAGCTGTCAGCACAGAGTCCCATTTGGGGCTCAAACTCATGAGCTCTGAGACCATGACCTGAGCCAAAGTCAGACGCTTAACCAACTGAGCCACCCAGACCCCTGTTGTTTTGTGTTTTTTTAATGTTTATTTATTTATCCTGAGAGAGAGAGAGAGAAAGTAAGCCAGAAGGGGCAGAGAGAGAGAGAGAGAGAGAGAGAGAGAGAGAGAGACTGAATACCAAGCAGACTAGGCCCTGTCAGCACAGAACCCAATGTGGGGCTCAAACTCCCACATGAGGTTGAGTGAGATCACGACCTGAGGCAAAACCAAGAGTCGGACACTCAACTGACTGAGCCACTCAGGCACCCCTACTTGTTGTTGTTTTTTTCCATTTTGTTTTTTAATAACAGCTTTATGGAGATATTCACATACTATAAAATTCATCCTTTTCACATACTATGAAACTCATCCTTTTCAGTGTACAATTCAGTGGTTTTTTCACTGGTTGTATTCATGGGGTTATGCGATTAGCACCACCGCCTTCTAGTTCCAGAATATTTTTACCACACCAACAGGAACCTCTGTACCCATTATCAGTCATTCCTCATTCCCCCTTCTCTCTAGCCCTTGGAAACTAAACTACTCGCGGTCTCTGGAGTTTCCTACTTTGGAAACTTCATGTAAGTGAAACCAAACAATATGTAGCCTATTGTGTTTGATTTCTTTCACTTAGCATAATGTTTTCATGGTCCATCTAAGATGTAGCTAGTATCAGTGTGTCATTCTTCTTTATGGCAAAATTGTATAGATATACCACTTTTTTTTTTTTTACTCCATTCCTCAAATGATAGACATGTAAGTTATTTCCACTTTTGGTTATCATGAATAAGTCAGCTTTGAACATTTGTGTAAAAGTTTTTAATGTTTCCAATTCTCTTGAGTATATACCTAAGAGAGGAGGGGTCAGATGGTAACTCTGTATTTAACTTTTTGAGGAACTGCCAAACTGTTTTGCAAAGAGACCACATCATGTTTCCCTCCCACTAGCGATGCACAATGATTTAGATTTTTGCACACCCTCACCAATATTTACTATTGTCCATTTTTTACATTGTAGGCACTCTAGTGGGTGTGAAGTGGTCTTCAGTTTCTCTAATGACTAACAATGTTGAGCATCTTTCATCTCCACACTGGCTTCTGTATATCTTCTTTGGAGAAATGTCTATTCAAATCCTTTGTCCATTTATGGTTGAGTGGTAACCATTCATTATATATTCTGGATATGTGTCTTTATAAGATACGCGATTTATAAATATTTCTCCCAATCTGCTGGGTTTTTTTTTCTTCTTGTTGGTGTCCTTTAAAGCACAGGAGTTTTTACTTTTGATAAATTCCAATTAATCATTTTTTCTGTTTTTTTCTGCCTGAAATTTTACTTCCTACTTATACAGAACATCAAGGTCAGCCAGTGGTAAGGTAGGGACTGCTAGGCCTTTCCTGGATATATGCTTAGTCCTGTGCATGCCTGTGGCCTAGATTCCCAGGAATATGTTGGAACTTTTCAAAGCCCCCTGTTAAAATCTCATTGCTCAATTTTTCCTTTTAAGTGTTTTGATCAGCCTCTTATTAGCCCTGACTGGTATCACCACCTCGGCATATAATGTTAAACAATTGCCACTGACTGTTTTCAACAAAGGCCATAGGGATAGGTCTTTCCTACAGAGCAAGCTCTAAGTCAGATCAAAGAAAGTCCTGAGAATGGAACTTTGTGGGGAGCTGCCACACAGGTCAAAACTGAGAATTTCATGAAGTTCCAAAGCCATTAAGTTTCTTTTAGTGGTTGCCAGGCCCCTGGTTTTTGCAATTAACACAGTTGTGAGATTGCTTGTTTCAAGATTATGGAGGCGAGGGGGATGGGAATAGATCAAATTAAAAATCCACAAGTTCACTGTTCTTATGGAGTCATTTTTCTTGAATAAATGCCCCTTGAATTTCTATAAGTCTTTCATTAATTTTCAGAGTTCTTAAAATTTTGATTTTGACAATTCTTGGTGGTGTTTTCATAGCTTTTGTAGAGGAGATTTTTGGAGGTTTTTAGTCTAGTGTTCTAGAAGTATTTCTCCATGTTGTAGTCTTGGCACTTCATATGCACCCAGAGCTGTGCTAAATATGTTAAGTTGATAATCTCATTTAATCTTTACAACTCATAAAATAGATACTATTATTATCCACATTTTACAGATAAAGAAACAAAGATTTACATTAGCAGAACCGTGCCCCAAGTCCCACAACCAAATGGTAGAATTTAAATCCAGGTATTAATTCCAGAGCTTGCTTATACTCTTAAATATCAACTATACTTTTATCAGCCTTATTCAAAAAGCCAAGGGGAAAAAAGTTTAAGCATCAGCAATACTTTAGATAGTATAAATATGTCTATTAGACCAGAGGCAAAAAACAAAAGAAAAATGTAAGCAGAAATGATAATATCTGATATTATATATTCTCTACTTTAAGTAATAATAGTTCCTCTCATATTTTAAGGAAAATATATTATGCTAAAAGCAAAGTGTTCCTCAGGTTAAAAAAAAACTCTAATAGGTTTTAAAATAACTTAGAAATTCTTTAGATATTAAATAAATTTTTGTACCACTATCAATAGAAAGATCTATGTTCACCTACCAATAGAGAAAATCCTATTTTCAGGAGGAAAATAGGACTCCAATTAAACTTTCTACATAAAATAATTTATACTAATGAGAATGAATAAATACAACAATGAGCGATTCCAGGGTTGAGTCTTGCTTTATTGGTCTACCTTGCTTATTTGTTGATTTGGCTAAAGTGATTGTTGAAATACGTCTCTGGAGATAAGCTTGCAGCTGTGAAAATACATCATACTCAAGATTTGATACTAACTAACAGTATCATTAATCCTTCTTAAGACATGATGATAACTCAGAGACATTAATTTAAATTATCAATCTTACATTTCATAGAGCAAAAAGCACACTATTAAAATGATGGCTTAAATCCTCATTTTAGAATATATCTTATATGAAGAATTTTTTGACAAAATTCACAAAATTTTTTTAAAGTTTCAGAAAAAAGATTAACAATTTACTATAGCTGATATGTTATTTCTGAAGCAGAGGTCAGTAACACAGTTTAATTCCAGCATATGGAAATGTGGAATTTACCTTGAAAAAGGGTTTGGGGTTATTGTTGTTGTTTTGCTAGCTGAAATTTGATTTGAAATGTCCTTTATTTCTAAATTATTCTTCCCCCAAAGGGCACATTTCAAAAACTCATTTTAATATTTTTAAGAAGAAAAGTAATATATTGGTTTATACCAAAGCACCATCCTGCCTCATTAGTTATCTCCCATAGTCATAGTTCACAAGTACTATAAAAACTACCATATAAGAAATCAAATAAGTCAATAACAACAGCAGCAACAATAAAAACAGATAAAACAGACAAAACCCAAAAATGGAGCAACCAGTGAAAACAATGTTTTATTAGCTGCAGATTTCCAACATTCTAAATTATTTCTCTCTTGTTCTCCATGATGTGCAAGAGGGACTTGGTTGGGTCTTCCTTAGCAAGCAATGACTTTGCTGAAAGTGAAGTAATATTTTTAAAAGCCTTAATATTTTTTAAGGCTCTGAACAACCATGAAAGAAATGTCTAAAGTCCTAAAACTATATAAGTTGGGTCATGAAATAGGCTAAGTTCCATTTTAATATGGACTATTTTTTTTATATGTTTATATTTTCCTTTCAAACCAATGACCTAAAATTACAAATAGGACTTACAGTTAAAGAAAGCAGGCTGTTTCCCCTTATCTCACAAAAGAAATTAAAAAGGAAATATACCCACAATAACCACCCTCCAAAATAGCCCTCAGTGACTCTCTCTTTCCAGTACTCATACCTCATTCCACACAGAATATGGCCAACCTGTGTAATCAACAGCATACTATAGAAATGGTGAATGTGAATTCTGAGGCTAGATCATAACAATCACTACTTTCATCTCACTCTCTCTTGGATCACTTCTTCTGGGGGAACTCGGGTCCCCAATGTGATGATGCTTAAGCAGTTCTGTAGAGAAGTCTTAAGTAAGCAACTTAGGACTTGTATCAACAAGCAGCACCAACATACTGTAAGTGAGCTATCTTGGGAGCAGATGCTCTAGCTCCAGTCAAACTATAGCTCCAGCCAACATACTTGATCACAACTTCACAAAAGACCTCAAGCCAGACCACCCAGATAAGCCACTTACAAATTCTTGACCCTCAAAAATGATGGAATGGTAAATGTTTATTGTTGTTGTTATTGTTTTTCAATGGGAAAATACTTCATTTGGGGGAGTGGGCAAGTGTCTAGTCTCACAACTTCTGGAACTGCTTCCTGGTGTCAGTGGCTTTGCTGACCTCAAGCACAAGGTCTTGCTCAAGGGCCAACACTTGCCCAGTGTGACTGTGTCACTGATCTCAATGTCTCCAAAGCAGGAGGACAGGTTAACAGACATATTCTTAGGGCATTTCTCAAAGCAGTTGTACTTTTGGATATAGTGAAGGTAGTCTTGGCAGATGACAACAGTCCCCTGCTTCTTCATCTTGGTCACTATACCAAACAGAATCTGTCTCTTTGACCAATAAAGGGGCATTTCTTGTTAATGTAGATGCTTCAATGGCCTCCCTGGCCATCTCGAAGCCGACCAATATTCTTGTAGTATTACGTAGCTTCGAGAACTTGCTGATTTTTCCAAGCAGGACTCTCTTCTTTTGAAAGATGGTCAGCTGCTTTTGGTAGGTTTGCTTAGTCCAGAAGATACTCCTTATCTAATATATGCAGGTTCAGAATTAAATACCAAAACAAAGGGCTCCCTGGACTAGCCCTTAGGACTCAATTCTCACAGGACTACCCTAAGGCCTAAGACTTGTAAAAAAAACTATCCCATAAAACTTGAATTTTAAGAAAATAATTCCCAGGGAGCCTGGGTGGCTCAGTAGGTTAAGTGTCCAACTTTGGCTCAGATCATGATCGCACAGTTCATGACTTTGAGCCTGGCGTCTGGCTCTGTGCTGACAGCTTGCTGTGCCTGCTTCAGTTCTATGTCTCCCTCTCTCTGCCCTTCCCCTGCTTACACTGTCTGTCTGCCTCTCTCTCTCTCAAAAATAAACATTAAAATTTTTATTATTAAAAAATATTAATATAAAAAAGGGGGCACCGGGGTGGCTCAGTCAGTTAAGTATGTGACTTTAGCTTAGATCATGATCTCGTGGTTCATAAGTTCGAGCCCTGTATCCAGCTCTGTGCTGAGAGCTCAGAACCTGAAGCCTGCTTCGGATTCTGTGTCTCCCTCTCTTTGCCCCTTCCCTGCTTGCACTCTGTCTCTCGCTCTCTCAAAAATGAATATACATTAAAATTTTTTAATATGAAAAATTAAATATAAATAAATAGATAGATAGATAAAAGAAAAGAATTCCCCAAACACTTGAGCCTCTATTAGACCCCAAGCGTTTAGAGCCCTATTAGAGCCCCCAGGATTTAGAAGGCTCTAACTATTAGATTAATGCAAAGATATATGCCCTCTGCCCTGTAAATCAAGGACACCCAGAATTAACCCCCGAATTGGGGTGGAGTCCTGCTATCCGGAACATGCCCCTGAGGCCTGGGGGTTTGTTTTCACAGCTTTGACCTCAGCCACAACACCACACCTGAATCTTATTGTTGTTTTAAGACAGAAAGTTTTAGGTAATTTATTATACAGCAACAGATAACTAATATACATAATGGTGGGAACAATACTAACAGCAAAAGAAAGACACAAATTTCCAAAAATTGAAAAGCAAGTGGAAGTATGTGGACAGATGAAAAAATGTGAGGAACCCATAGTCCAGAATACATTTAAGAGAAGACATAATCAAGGGAGAGACATTTGCTAAGCAGAGTCTCAAAGAGCGCCAAGCTTGAAGCAAGGCAGGTATGATACAGGATAGAAAAAGGGATTAAAAATGGTAGGTTAAAAGAAAGTCTGTGTCCAAACTATAGAAATCCCACAGATGACTGTAATTCCTGCTCTTTCTCCTTCATCACTGAATAGGAGGGCAGCTTGTAGAAAAACAAATTTTCAACCAGATAACATTTCCCTTTAAAAATTATCTGCTCTGTCTGGGGAGAGTAAGTCTGCGAGGGTAAGTGATTGGCTTACCAGTATAAGGCCCTTTTCATTCTGTATCCAGGTGCACCCTGTCTACTAAGCTATTTCCAGACCATTATCTTAAAGAAAAGGCTGCCAATCGTCACACCTCAAAGAAATAAAGGGAGTCTCGTTAGTCTTCCTGTTCATGAGAGAGACAAACATTATAAAACACTGAAATTTACCTAAGAACATGGATCCAGTCACCAATTAAGCTTTCAAATTTGGTAAGAAAACCATCAGCACAAGAATGACAGCCCACAACAGACAAAACTGACCCCAGAGAAAGGAAGATAATTCAAGAAAATAGACATTTTAGGGGCGCCTAGGTGGCTCATGTGGTTACACGTCTGACTCTTGGTTTCAGCTCAGGTCATGATCTCATGGTTTGTGGGTTCAAGCCCTGCGTTGGGCTCTGGGCTTGGGATTCTTTCTCTCTCTCTCTCCTACTCTTTGCCCCTCCCCTGCTCTTTCCTTTCTCTATCTCTCTCTCAAAATAAGTAAATTTTATTAAAAAAATATAAATTTCAAATGGTAGATACAGCTTTCCCTTTTCAGATTATGATTATTCTAAATATTTATCCTTATCATTTTGTATATTATAATTAGTGCATTACGTTGGATTGCTATCAATAAGTGCTATCAAGTCAGAGGTGGGTATTACAAAACTTTCCAAGCTTCTTCCATTTAGCATATGAGTAGAAGTATTTGGATTATAAGAAATAAAATTTTCTCTTTAAAGAGCACCCTATAATTTATAAATTAAATGCAAACACATGCTGCAGAGTGTTAATTCTAAGAAAAACTGAATCCACAGCTAAAAATTACTCTTTGCTGTATTAGTTTCTACCTATTAAATGACAATCTCTTTAACAGATGGGAGAGCTAGGAGCACTCAATGTAGTGGTATCCTGACATTAAAAAACCTTTTCAGAACTTGAAAATGTTATGCTAAGTGAAAGAATATAAAAAAACAAAAGGTCACATATTGCATGATTTTATTTATATGAAATGTCAGAATAGGCAAATCCAGAGAGTAGAGGTAGATTAGTACTTGGCAAGGGGTCGGGGGTTAGGAGAGAACAGGGAGTGATTACTGATAGGTGGGGGTTTCTTTTTGGGGTGATAAAAATGTTCTCAAAGTAGAAAGTGTTACTGGTAGCACAACTCTGAATGTACTAAAATCCACTGAACTGTACACTCTTAAAAATTTTATAGTATGTGAGTTATTCTCAGTAAATCTATTATTAAAAAAAGACCTTTCAGAGAAAAAAGACTGTAGTTCCAAACCAATGTTTGGCTAAGCTTATATAGGAAAATCTTGTTAATCACTTTCACAAATGACTGACCTAGCTTAGAGTAAAGTCTATGCCAGGATTTCTTTAATCTAAATAGGCAAGAAATCTTTCTGGTAATTCTGAATAAATCTTTCAACTCTTCACAAACTGTCTATTTTCCAAGGGGTTCAGATCTTATTTTCTTAAGAACTTTCTTCATTAAAATCATTTTCCCTAATTTAACTATCTGGCATATTGTACATGCAATTAAAAATAACAAACATTTCTTAGAAAAGAACATATCTTGGAACATTTACATTCCAAGATCATACATGTATACCCTAGAAACATTCCTCGGATGTTTCTCAAATGCTGAGCCCTTCTTGTGGTATTCATGTATTTTGTTTTCCATAAAGATTCTTTTTTTAAAAAAAATATTTATTTATTTTTGAGAGACAGAGAGAGAGAGGGGATGAGCAGGGGAGGGGCAGAGAGAGAGGGAGACACAGAATCAGAAGCAGATTCCAGGCTCTGAGCTGTCAGCACAGAGCAGATCATGACCTGAGCTGAAGTGGGACGCTTAACCGACTGAGCCACCCAGGTGCCCATCCATAAGCATTCTTTTTATCAAATCTTTGTAACTTCAACAACAAAGTAAGTATAATGAACATTTGGCAAAATAATATTTTTAAAGTTGCATATTATGAAGAAACTTTGGAGCAATTAAGTACATCATTCCTCATGGCAGAAAAATGCAAAGTGACTAACAATTCTCCTTATAAATCATCTAGGACATGAGCATCTACAGAACAGAAAGATACAAAGTGGATGACAAAGAACATCCTTTTATGATAAAAAAAAATCTCAACAAATTGGGTACAGGAAAAATGTACCTCAACACAAGAAAAGCCATATATGACAAGCCATAGTTAATATCACATTCAATAATGAAAGACTGGGGGCACCTGGTGGCTCAGTCAGATAAGCATCCAGTTCTTGATCTCGGCTCAGGTCATCATCTCACAGTTTGTGGGTTCGAGCCCCATGTTGGGCTCTGTGCTGGCAGTGCGAAGCATGCTTGATTCTCTCTCTCTCTCACTCTCTCTCTCTCTCCCCTCCTCATCCTCATGTGCTCTGCTTTCTCTCTCAAAATAAATAAATAAACTTAAAAAAAAGTCTTAAAAAAAAAACAACCAAATAGTAAAAGACTGAAAACTTTTCCCCTAAGACCAAGACAATGGTGCCCATTCTCACCACTCCTATTCAACATAGCACTGAAGTTCTAGCCAGAGCAATGAGGCAAGAAAAAGAAAGAAAAGGCATCCAAATTGGAAAGAAAAAAGTAAAACTGTTTCTGTCTGCACATGATATAATCTTACATATAGAAAATCTTGGGGGGTACCTGGGTGCCCCAGTCAGTTAAGCGTCCAACTTCGGCTCAGGTCATGATCTCATGGTTTGTGAGTTCAAGCCCTGCATTGGGCTCTCTGCTGTCAGCATGGAGTTCCCCTTCTCCCTGCCTCTCCCCACCTCACTCTCAATCTCTCTCTTTCAAAAATAAACATTAAAATAAAATCTTAAATAAAATAGAAAATCTTAAAAGATTACCAAAAAACTGTTAGAACTAATAAACAAATTTGGTAAAGTTGCAGATACAAAGGCAATGTATAACAATTAGCTGCATTTTTATACACTCACAGCAATCAATCAGAAAGAAAAATTAAGAGGAACATGGCAGAGTAAGAAGATCCTATGCTCACTTCATCCCAGGGATACAACTAAATAATACCCACATCAGTTAAATAACTCCAAAAATGATTGAAGACTGGCAAAACAAACTCTCTGCAGGTAAATGTAGAGAAGAGGCCACATCAAAATGGGTAGGAGGGCTAGAGAAGCAGTCAGGAGCTAAATGGACTCACAGGATTATTCATGAGATGTAGGAATACTACCAACATGGAGAGGGGAGAGAAAAAGATCCTCACACCAAGGACCCAAGCCACCTAAACCTTCAGAGTAAAACAACCAGAGGCTTTGGTCCAAATTTCACTAGTTCTTACAACTGGCGGAGCTTAACACCTGCAACTTTAAAAACAGCAGGCTTGGCTCTGTATGAGCCAGAAGGAAACAGCAAACTGAGCCCTCACCTTTAAAGAGACAGAAACTAAACAGCCGGCTGAGATACTGCATAGAAGCAGCACTTTAAAAATGCCTGGAGTAGGGGCACCTGGGTGGCTCAGTCGATTAAGCATCCAACTTTGGCTCAGGTCATGATCTCACAGCTCGTGAGCTCGAGCCCTGTGTTGACTCCTGTGCTGACAGCTCAGAGCCTGGAGCCTGCTTCGGATTCTGTGTTTCCCTCTCTCTGCCCCTCCCCCACTCACACTCTGGTCTCTCTCCAAAAATAAACAAACATTAAGAAAAAAAAGAATGCTGGCTCTGGAAAATAAAAAATAATAATAATGAAATTAAATTAAAATAAAATAAAATAAAAATGCCTGGAGTACACAGGAGGGAGATTTGTTTACTGATCTTCAAACATGTACTGAAGGGGCAGGGATCTTTGTGAGAATTCTCAAGAAACAAAGGACCTGGCAGGCACAATTTCCCTTCCCCACCACCCAGCCTAGATACATGGACATTTACAGTAACCAGTGAAGCACCAATATTCCACAGATAACTTGCCAACAGTGTACCCTGCCCTGGCATTCTCTTGCAGACACACCCCTCCAACAAGTCCTTCCTCCAAGTCTCCTCCCATAGCAGACATGCACAAACCTTGCTAACACACCACTCTGACCCTATGTTCTTCTGGGTCTTATCCCCTACAATACAAACTAGAATGGAGTCCATCCAAAGTGATGCCATGAGCACAGCAGTCTGTAAGCAACCCTGACAGGGGCCAGCACCACTCCAAAGTGACTCTAGCTCTGGGAGAAGAAAAAACAAAACAAAACACAAAACAATTGTAACAGTCTGAATGTGGCTCCAGCAGTGAGATGGAGGCAGACATCAGGTCTGACTGCAGGACCTGCCCAATAGTGAAAGCTTCTCAGGGGACAACACAGGGAAAGTGCCCTACAGTTCAGTGCTACTGCCATCTCTGGCCCAGACTGGCCCACTAACAACAAAGGGACCAAACTCTGCCCACAACAGGCAAAGAGAGCCACATCACACAACTGGACTGAAGGCAACAGAGGCTTACCCACAACCGCAGAGCACTAGCAATACACATAGGAGACACCCCTGAAGCACCAGGTTCTGGTCGACAGGGAAGATTGCACTCACTACAGGACCTCTTCTTCATAAGCCCACTACTTTTTTTTCTTTTTTAATATAATTTATTGTCAAATTGGCTTACATATAACACCCAGTGCTCATCCCAACAAGTGCCCTCCTCAATGCCTATCACCCATTTCCCCCTCTCCCTCTCCATCCACTCTCAGTTCGTTCTCTGTATTTAGGAATCTCTTGTGGTTTGCTTCCCTCCCTCTCTGTTTGTAACTATTTTTTCCCCTTCCCTTCCCCCATGGTCTTCTGTTAAGTTTCTCAAGATCCACATTTGAGTGAAAAAATGGTATCTGTCCTTCTCTGACTGACTTATTTCACTCAGCATAATACCTTCCAGTTCCATCCATGTTGCAGCAAATGGCATTATTTCATTCTTTCTCACTTCCAAGTAGTATTCCATTGTATATATAAACTACACCTTCTTTACCCATTCATCAATTGATGGACATTTAGGCTTTTTCCATAATTTGACTATTCTTGAAAGTGCTATGAACATTGGGGTACACGTGCCCCTATGTATCGGCACTCCTGTAACACTTGGGCAAATTCCTAGTAGTGCTACTGCTGGGTCATAGGGTAGTTCTATTTTTTATTTTTTGAGGAACCTCCACACTGTTTTCCAGAGCGGCTGCATCAGTTTGCATTCCCACCAACAGTGAAAGAGGGTTCCTGTTTCTCCACATCCTCGCCAGCATCTATAGTCTCTTGAGTTGTTCATTTTAGCCACTCTGACTGGTGTGAGGTGGCAACTCAGTGTGGTTTTGATTTGTATTTCCCTGATGATGAGTGATGCTGAGCATCGTTTCATGTGTCTGTTGGCCACCTGGATGTCCTCTTTGGAGAAGTGTCTATTCGTGTCTTCTGCCCATTTCTTCAATGGATTATTTGTTTTTCAGGTGTTGAGTTTCATAAGTTCTTTATAGATTTTGGATATTAGCCCTTTATCCGATATATCATTTGCAAATATCTCTTCCCATTCCATCAGCTGCCGTTTAGTTTTGTTGATTGTTTCCTTTGCGGTGCAGAAGCTCTTTATCTTGATGAAGTTCCAGTAGTTCTTTTTTGCTTTTAATTCCCTTGCCTTTGGAGATGTGTCAAGTAAGAAACTGCTGCGGTTAAGGTCAAAGAGGTTGTTGCCTGCTTTCTCCTTTAGGGTTTTGATGGTTTCCTGTCTCACATTCGGGTCCTTCATCCATTTTGAGTTTATTTTTGTGTATAGTGTAATAAAGTGGTCTAGTTTCATTCTTCTGCATTTTGCTGTCCAGTTCTCCCAGCACCATTTGCTAGAGAGACTGTCTTTTTTCCACTGGATTCTCTTTCCTCTTTGTCAAAGATTAATTGGCCACACATTTGTGGGTCCAATTCTGGGTTCTCTATTCTAGTCCATTGGTCTAGGTGTCTGTTTTTATGCCAATACCATACTGTCTTCATGATTACAACTTTTTAGTAGAGGCTAAAGTCTGGGATTTGATGCCTCCCGCTTTGGTTTTCTTTTTCAATATTACTTTGGCTATTTAGGGTCTTTTGTAGTCCCACACAAAATAAGCCCACTACTTTGAAGACCAGGAGACAGAGCTGACTTAGACATAGAACTAGACACAGAGAGTTGGAGAAAATGAGGACACAGAGAAATATGTCCCAAATGAAAGAACAGGACAAAATCACAGTAAGTGAGCTAAATAAAATAGAGACAACTAATATGCCTGATAGAGAATTTAAAGTAATGGCCATAAAGATACTCACTGGACTTGAGAGTGGAGGACCTCATTGAGATCCTCAAAAAACAAAGAGAAAACATAAAAAATAATCAATTAGAGATGAAGAACTCAATAACTGAAATTAAAAACACACTAGATGGGGATGCCTGAGTGGCTCAATCAGTTGGGTGTCTAACTCCTGATTTCAGCTCAGGTCATGATCTCACAGTCATGAAATCAAGCCCCATATTGGGCTCCCCACTGGATGTAGACCCTGTTTAAGATTCTCTCTCCCTCTCCTACTCACGTGCACATGGTCTCTCTCTCCCCCCTCCTCCCAAAAAACATTAGATGGAATAAATACAGGACTACAGGAAGCAGAAAATGAATCAGTGACCTGGAAGACAGAATGATGGAAAGCCATCAAGCTGAACAGGAGAGAGAAAAAATAATAACAATAATAAATGAAAACAGACTAAAGGAACTCTGCAACACCATCAAGTGTAATAACATTCACATTATAAGGATCCCAGAAGGAGAAGAGGAAAAAAAAAAAAAGGCAGAAAATGTATTTGAAGAAATAATAGCTGAAAATTCCTGCATCTGGAGAAGGAAGCAGACATCCAGATCCAAGAGGCACAGAGAGCCCCCAGCCCATGATCAATCCAAGGAGGCCCACATCAAGACACATAGCAATTAAAATGGCAAAAAGTAGAGATAAAGAGAGAATTTTTAAAGCAGCAAGAGAAAATAGTTACATAAAAGGGAAACCTCAAATGGCTATCAGCTGATTTTTCACCAGAAACTTTGCAGGCCAGAGGGAATACCATATTATATTCAAAGTGCTTAAAGAATGAAAAAAAAAAAATGCAACCAAGAATACTCTATCCAGCAAGGCTATCATTCAGAATAGAAGGAGAGATAAAGAGTTTCCTATAAAAACAAAAGTTAAAAGGAATTCATGACTATTAAGCCAGCCATACAAGAAATGTTAAAGGGGGCTCTTTGAGTGGAAAGACCATATGCAGGAGTAAGAAAAGCAGGGAGCACAAAAGCAGTAAAAATAAGTACCTCTAAAAAGTCACTCAAGGGACTCACAAAGTAAAAGAATATAAACCATGACACCATATACCTAAAATGTTGGGGCGGGGGGAGAGAAGTAAACAATGGGTTAAACTTTAATGACCATCAACTTAATATAGACTGCTATATACATAAGATGTTATTACAAAACTTACAGTAACCACAAATCAAAAACCAGTAATATGTATGCAAAAAACAAAGAGAATGGAATCCAAGTATATCACTAAATAAAATCAGCAATCCTTGAAAGAAAAGAACAAAAGAAAGGAACAGAGAGGAACTACAAAACAACCATAAAACAAGTAACAAAATGACAGTAAGTGCATACTTATCAATAATTACTTTGTGGGCGCCTGGGTGGCTCAGTCGGTTAAGCATCTGACTTCGGCTCAGGTCATGATCTCAGTTTGTGAGTTTGAGCCGCGCATCAGGCTCTGTGCTGACAGGCTCAGAAGCCTGGGGTCTGCTTTGGATTCTGTGTCTCTCTCCCCCTCCCCCGCTCGTGCTCTGTCTCTCTCTCTCTCAAAAATAAACATAAAAAAAATTTTTTTTAAATTACTTTGAAAGCAAATAGACTAAACTCTCCGATCAAAACACATAGAGTGACAGAATGGTTAAATTTAAGACCCAGGGCACCTGGGTGGCTCAGTCAGTTGGGTGTCTGACTTTTAATTTCAGCTCAGGTCATGATCTCATGGTTCATGGGTTTGAGCCACAAAAGTATATTATTCATCCCTGGTAGAAAAGGAAATCCTGCGATTTGCAACAATACGGATGGACCTTGAAGGCATTATGCTAAGTGAAATAAATCAGACAGAGAAAGACAAATACTGCATTCTATCATTTACATGTGGAATCTGAAAAAGCTAACCCCACAGAAACAGACAAAATGGTGGTTGCAAGGAGCTGAGGGGTGAGGGAAATCGGGAGATGTTGGTCAAAGCGTAAAAACTTCTAGTGAGAAGATGAAAAACTCCTGGGAATCTACAGCAAAGCATGGCAACTACAGTTAACAATACTATATTATATACTGGAAAGTTGCTAAGAGAGTAAATCTTAAACGTTCTTACTCCCCCCATAATCCTGTGAGGTGATGGACATATTAACTAATCTTACTATGGTAATTATTTCACAATATATGTGTATCAGACCATCACATTGTACACCTTACATTTATACATTATATATCAATTATATTTCAATAAAGCTGGAAAAGAATTTTACAAAAGAACAGAAAAATAAAGCTGTGTATATCAAATAGTAAATGGGCAGAGAAATAGCTTTTCTATAAAAGATGTAGATATATTTTTTCTATTGCAAACTTATAAAATATAAGGAAAATGTAAACAATTCAAGAGATAATACTTTAAGCAATAGCTAAAATATACATAAAAAGTTTTTTGAGAAGATTAAAGATTATGATCACTACAGCTTTAAAAAAAAGCAGAATCAGGGGCACCTGGCTGGCTCAGTGAGTTAAGTGTCCCACTTCAGCTCAGGTCATGATCTCATGGTTCGGGAATTCCAGGCCCACTTCAGGCTCTGTGCTGACAGCTGGGAGCCTGGAGCCTGCTTGAGATTCTATATTGCCCTCTCTCTCTCTCTGACCCTCCCCCACTCATTCTCTGTCTCTCTCCCTCTCTCTCGAACAAATAAACATTAAAAACATTTTTTAAAAAGGCAGAATCAAGGCTTAGGGTATAGGGTATTAGAATATATCCACAGCTTTCCACACTACAGCATGAATTACAGATATGTGATACTATTTATATGAAAAAACACAGCATTAATATCCAAAATCTACTATAAAAATAAAATTATTTTTAAATTTTTATTTATTTTTGAGAAAGAGAGAGAGAGCGCACACAAGCCAGGGGAGGGGTAGAGAGACAGAATCCTAAGCAGGCTCCAGGCTCCGAACTGTCAGCACAGAGCATGCTGTGGGGCTCGAACTAACGGACCATGAGATCATGACCTGAGCCGAAGTTGGATGCTTAACCGACTGAGCCACCCAGGTGCCCCCAAAATAAAATTATTCTAAGATAAAATTGGACATATGTAATTTTTAAAGTTGCTTTAAGTAGAAAATAAGTATAAAAAGATGTGCACTCTGTAAGCACTCTCTTTTTCTTTTGAAGAAAATTTTTTAATGTTTATTTATTTTGAGAGAGAGAGAGAGAAAGAGAGAGAGAGAAGGGAGGAGGGGCAGAGAGGAGAGAGAATCCCAAGCAGGCTCCATGCTACCAGCCTACAGCCTGAAGTGGGACTGGATCCCATGAACAATGAGATCATGACCTGAGCTGAAACCAAGTGTTGGTCGCTTAACAGACTGGGCCACCCAGGCGCCCCTGCAAGCATTCTCTTTTGGTACAAAATTTAAATCTCAGTAGAAAACAAACTGCCCATAAATGTATAATTCACTGATCACCATTGTTTACATATTGGTGTATTTATATCTAACCTTCTTTTGTCTGTCTAAACACTTACACAATATACTACATACATGTTTTTCTGTTCTCTTATTACTAAATTACAATCCTACTCTCTATATAAAGACTATATACCACTCTTTTCATTTAACATACATTCCCATGCCATTAAAAATAAATGGAAACATGTTTTTGGCAGTACAATATTTCAATTATGTTTGCACTGTAATTTGGCATTAGACTAGTTCCAGTTTTTCATTATTGTTAAAATGCCATAGTGATTATTTTTATAAATAAATCTTTGAATCTGATCACCTTCTTGAAAAAAAAAACATCTAGAAGTATGATTTCTAAGCTAAGATTTCTAAGCATTTTTAAGAGTTCTGATTATATTACTTTCTAGGAAGACACTTAACATGCCTCACCCATAATCTATAGTATATGACAGTATAGCTCTAAAGTATGTGTTTACATGTTCACCTCTCTAAAATGACTGTAAGCTCCCTTGCAAACTCATGTTCATGTTATATTCATCTTTGTAGCCTGGTATCTACCACATAGTAGATGCTACATAAATGGCAACTGATATTCAGCACAATGGCAAAACTGTACTCTCTAGGTGACAAAGAATGAGGAATTCTCAGTCCTACCTCTGCTGCTGAAGCAAAGGAATCAGTTGATGCGATGCTCAAGGTGTCTCGCAGGCCAAATTCATCCACATTCCCCTTCATGGTGACATCTGTATCTTTATCTTAAAAGTAAAAGAAAAAAGGTTAAGAAATTGATATTCTTTGTCATTGATATTTTAAAGTATGCCTGTCTTTTCTTTCTTTTTCCCTCCCTTCTTTCCTTCCTTCCACCTTTATTCAGGCTGGAACCTAAAAGAAAAACAATAAATACAAATCAATGGGATATAATCTGATGAGATTCTCAAAGTGTATTCACTGTTTAAGTGATTCTGAAACGCTGCCAAGCAGAGGAGAAAGTGCTATAAAGCAGGCATTTTTACTTTGAAAGGGGATTAATTAAACTTAATATCAGATTTAAAAAGCTTTTGAATATGTAACAACTTAAACTAGTAAATAATAGCTATAAGCTGGATTTTCTATGATATGTTGTAAAATCAGCACATACCAAAGATACTCTGAAACAAAGCAAATTAGTTGCAAGTGGCCTTGCCCAAATTGTGAGAACTCGTAGGTTCATTCAAATTAAATGAATTATTAACACGAAATGTTGTCTGGTCAGTTACTTGTGATAAATTGATCAATTAAAACAATTCAAGAAGAACTTATTCTGCGGTCCTTAAGGCCTATGTTAAAGGACTGAAAGGCCAAAAACAATCAGAGCTGTTGTTTACTTTGGTTACTTGAAGGTCAAATACAACTGTCCCAATGATTATAAGGGCTGACAAAGTTTAAATACATTGGCAAATGGGGGCGCCTGGGTGGCTCAGTCGGTTAAGCGTCCGGCTTCGGCTCAGGTCATGATCTCACGGTTCGTGGGTTCGAGCCCCGCGTCAGGGCTCTGTGCTGACAGCTCAGAGCCTGGAGCCTGTCTTCAGATTCTGTGTCTCCCTCTCTCTCTGACCCTCCCCTGCTCGTGCTGTCTCTCTCTGTCTCTCAAAAAATAAATAAAAAAACATATTAAAAAATTTATAAATACATTGGCAAATGGTTAATCTGGCCCTGTCAAGACAGTCTACCTATTAACATAGAGAGCATTTGAATGTGGGTACCAATATCTTCACATATTATCATCAGGATAATTTCCAAATAAATACTGTACTTGCTTACAGACGTGACCTTGTAGCAAACAACTGATATGCTTTAAAATTTATCACAAGTATGAAAAAGCAAAGAACAAAATATACACCGATTTTTTTTTAAAGCTTATTTATTTTTCAGAGAGAGAGACAGGGCATGAGCAGGGGAGGGGCAGAGAGACAGGAAGGCACAGAATCTGAAGCAACCTCCAGGCTCTGAACTGTCAGCACAGGGCCCGATGTGGGACTTGAACTCACGAACTGTGATATCATGACCTGAGCCATAGTCAGGTGCTCAATCGACTGAGCCACCCAGGCGCCCCCCTCAGGTTCTTTTTTAAAGAAGATAAAGTCTCTGACAAATTTAGCAGACAGAGAATCAATAAGAAAAATCGGTATATAGGGTGCCTGAGTGGCTCAGTTGGTTAAGCATCTGACTTTTTTTTTTTTTTTTAAGCATCTGACTCTTGATTTTGGCCCAGATCATGATCTCACGGTTTAGTAAGATGGAGCCTTGCATCAGGCACTGAGCAGGGCACCGAAGGCTGCTTGGGATTCTTTCTTTCCCTCTTTTTTTTTTTTTTTTGTTTATTTATGAGAGAGAGTGTACACCCATGTGCATGCATGTGCAAGCGGGTGAGGAGCAGAGAGAGGGAGAGAGAGAATCCCAAGCAGGCTCTGCACCACCCATAAATGAGGAGCCCCATGTGGTGCTCAAAGCCACCAACAGGGAGACCATGACCTGAGCTGAAATCAAGAGTTGGAGGCCCAACCAATTGAGCCACCCAGGCACCCCTCTCCCTCTTCTTCTGCCCCTTCCCCAATTGCATGTGCTCTCTCTTGCTCAAAAAAGAAATAAAAATAAAATAAAATAAATAAAATAAAATAAAATAAAATAAAAGGAACCAGGAATCTTTTAAGCTTTCATTCATCCAAATTTCTATTCCATCTTTTTTCCCAAAATAAAATTCATTACCTTTACCAGAAATTTTCTAAGTCCTGTTTAAAACCCTCAAGTACCAGAAAACACATACATTTGTGATTCTATACAGGAAATGTAGTTTTCTTTTTAAAAGGAAACCATTAATTCAGTTTAATCTCAGAAGTTTTGCAACAAATTTATATTCTAAACTCTAAACCAAGCAGAAAAGTGAACAAGCCATAATTGGTACAAGGCTCATTCCTATTAGGTATCTAAAATAACTGTACACAGAGCATATTTTCTCCCACACTTTATATTTAGTGGGCCCATACTTGACAATTTAACCATTTATGTTCTAAGTATAAATTATAATTGTTTTCAGATGAAGGTTACATCAATCATTTTAAAGTACCTAACTTCACAACTTAAAATCCTTCTACTACTAAATGACTACTAATGGAACACAATCAGAAGTGATTCTATTTTCCAAATACACATTCTTTTAGAAATTTAAATTTTTTCATTGAACTTGAGAACAAAACAACATAATTGGTTTTACACTTATAAACAGCTATAAGTCTGGTACTTTTGGACATTCAATTATACAGAAAAATTCCCATTATTCTCTTTTTAGTGCCTGTGTGATTTAAAAAACTGCACACAGAAATACAAACTTATTTACAAAACTAAACTGGCATTTACAACTTTCAAACCTTTATCTACTTAGTTATTTTTCCATTGTTAGTATTAATTATGCAAAAAGAAACCACAGTACAATTCTCATTATGCCAAACCACTTTTAAAGTAGATTAAATTACAAGTCAATTAAGTTAAATCTTGGTTCCATATGACTTTTGCTATTTTCGGAGTGGAACACAGACATTTATCTTATGTCACTTTACCTTTCAGACATTACCCATGAGCTGTTAAAAGTCTGTTTTATATCACTCAACAGTAACCAGCTAGTACTTTACATAAAAAAAAAAATCTAACAAAGAAAAATGGCTCAGAAGAACTGGAAAGATTTATTCATTAAATCTAATTTCGTAAACCACAGACCATACCTTTCATTTCAGTAATTGTTATGATTCACTGGAATGGCAACTTAAAGTATGAACAGAAATAATACATCTGTTTTTTAGATTAAGCCAATAAAAAGCATGAAGAAAGAATACTGAGTAATATGTCAAACTACTTGCTCTCATGAATCAAATTAAAATTTAAACTCTTTCACCTAAGTGTCTGACTTTTGATTTCGGCTTAGGTCATGATCTCATGGTTCAGTTTGTAGGTTTGAGCCCTGCTATTAGCACAGAGGCTGCTTGGGATTCTCTCTCTCCCTTTCTCTCTGTGCTCTCTTACTCTCTCAAAATAAATAAATAAACTTAAAGATAAAATACTCTTTCTAAAAAGTATAAACTCCTGATTGTAGTACTGAAAGACAGGGACAGCATGGAAAACTGAAAACCAAAGGCTTCATTTTGGTCAGTATTTTCAGAATCTACTTACCAAGTTTTTCTTAGCAGGAAAAAAAAAAACACATTATCATTACACACTTACCAGAATGATATGAATTGGAAAAATGGTAATTTTTTTGTTACATATGTATAATATTGAAAACTTACAGATCTCTGGTAGAAATGTCAATTAGTAGAACCACTTTGGAGAATTTGGCAGCATAATGAAAGTTCAAGGCTGTATTGTCTCTGACTAGCAGTTCTATCCTTAGGTGCTTTTTTTTTTTTTACAGAAATGCATGCTTATATGCATAAGAATATTCATAACAACACTGCTTACGACAACTCCAAACTAGGAAAAAAACACAACTGTCCTTCTACCATAGAATGCACAAACTAGGATATATTCAGACAATGAAATAAGTATACAACAATGAAAAGTGAATGAAATGCTGTTCTATGTAAGAATAAAGACAAATTCCACATGTCAAGTGAAGAATTATATGTATGATTTCATTCAAATAAAATTCAAAAACAAGCAAAACTAAACTACAGTGATCAGGACTATAATAAGTTGGTCAAACTAAAAGAAAACCAGGAAGTAATTAGCATCAGCATCAGGACAATGGTCAGTTTTAGGTATGGGGGGGAGGGGTGTTGATTAGGACCAGGTATAAGGAACCTTCTAGGGAGTTGGCAGTATTTTATTTTTTTATTTTTTCAAAGATTTTATTTTTTTTAAGTCATCTGTATACCCAACATTGGGCTCGAACTCACAATCCCAAGATCAAGAGTGATATGCTCCACCAACTGAGCCACCCACACACCCCAGCAATGTTTTATTGATAGTTACACAAGAGAGTGAGATAAATCACTGTTTTTTGTTTTTAACACTTTCCTCTACCCTCTAAAGGTTTACACAGAAGGAAAGGAAACAATATATCTATGTATCTTGGCCCCAAATGGCTGACAGCAGAAAAGACAATGAAGTACTTCTTTTTTTTTTTTTAAATGCTTATTTATTTTGTAGAGACAGAGAGACAGAATGTGAGCAGAGGAGGGGCAGAGAGAGGGAGACACAGAATCTGAAGCAGGCTCCAGGCTCTGAGCTGTCAGCACATAGCCCAATGCGGGGTTCGAACTCACAGATTGTGAGATCATGACCTGAGCCGAAGTTGGATGCTTAACTGACTGAGCCACTAGACGCCCCAATGATGAAGTATTTCAATACTGGCAGTGAAGCTGTAAATTATTAGACATGAATTTTATTCCCTGATAGAGGAAGCACCTATAATAATGCTAAGTTCAAAAAGTTAAAAGATCTGATGAGTCTGTTAAGTATACTAACAAATTAAAAACAATCTGCACCCCATAGAGGAATACCAGTAGTTGTGGGAGACTCTAATGCTATGCATAGACCACTCATAACCTTTTTCCTCCTAGTTTACCCATCTTTCTTTGCTATTTAGTGATTGGTTTAGAATTTTAAGTGGGAATGTTTTAGTGGGGATAATCAACTATTTGCAGGAAAAAGACATGGAAACTAAGAGATGTTTGGTATTTAATGACAATAAAAGTATGATGAAACCAACATGCATTTATTTCACACTTAACTACTTGCCAGAAAGCAAGTTACATGCTTTACATGTATTATCGCATAATTCTACAATAGTCCTTTGAGGTAGGTACTCTCCTTTTTTTCATCATACATATGAAGAAGCTCAGGTATAGAAATGTTAAGTAATGGTCCATACTCACACAGTTAAGAAATGGAATGGCAGGATTCAAAAGAGGTCATCTGACACCAGATTCCAAGCTACGAAACTATGGAGCTGTGGTACCCAGTACAGTATCCGCTAGCCATGTGTGTCTACTGAGCGCATGAAATGTGGCTAGTCAGAATTGAGATGTGCTGTAAGTGTAAAATACACAATGGATTTTGAAAACTTGGTAGCAAAAAATATAAAATCTTTTAAATATAAACTAGGTTTAAGAAAAATATATTATTAAATTTAATTTCACTTCCTTCATTGTACTTTTTCATGTACCTACTAGAAAATTGAAAGTTACATTTGTCAGTCACGCTAGATTGCTATTGGACAGTACGACTAGGTCATTCCTTTTTCATATCTTATCTAGGGTGCAAAGAGTTTACAAGCTCTACAGGATTCAGGCTCAACTCACATGTTTTGAGTGACTAAAAGTAGTACCCAAGGTATTCTGCTAAATGCTTTCACGGACTATTGCATTTAGTATGTGTAACTGTTAGACAGGAATAGCCTAATTTTGTATAAGAATGCTTTATTGTAAGTAGCACAACAAAAAAAGCCATTATCCAGTCAAAATCCTCAATGGCTTCTTGTCTGGTTTTCAAAGCTTTCCGTAATCTCTGTTCACCCTACCTATCTAATCTAGTTTTCTATTAATTAATAAAAGACTCCTCAGTTTTAACTATATTACATGTTATATTATTACACTGTATATTTATTATCATACTATAACATATACTCTATGCCATATAGTATACTCTATTATATACTACACATACACTATTATATATTATACTGAACTATTATACTTACACTATATTATATACTATACCATTCACTATACTCCCACTTGCCATAGTAATGCAATGGGTAAAAGCTTGGGATTTCGAATCAGCCAGCTAGGATAGCATCTGGATCCCAATTCTGATCTTAGTTTTGTTAACTTGCTATCAAGGTAAACTAGGAATAGATAACAATATTGATTTCATAGAGTTGTCATAAGGATTAAATGAGAGATTTCTGGAGGCATAGTACTTTGAATATAGTAAGTGCTAAGTAATTTTTCACTGCTATTACTATTGCCATATACATTCTTTACCAAGCCTTTGGTTCCTCCCGCATCTTCTCCAACAAACAAATTTTTCCTTCTGCTCTCTTTTCCCATGCTACCCAGAAACACATGTGGTCTTACAATGCAACTCAAGTACTATCACCTGTAGGTATCCTCCAAAAATTATCTAATTTTTTGCTTCTATATAAGGCAGTGCAGCAAAAGTGTTAAAATCATGGGCTCTGGAGCCAGACTATTTGGATTCAAATTCTGACTCTGCTACTTAGCTGGATAACAATCTTGGATAAATTTATCTTCTCCATTCCTCAGGGTTCTCACTTGGAAAATAGGAGTAAAATCTACCTCATAGAGTTGTGTAAGGATTAAATGAGTTAATACATGTCAAGTAAGTGTTCAATAATTGTTAGCTATTCATAATATTATGTAAAAGATAAATATGTACAATTTGATACACTATCTGAATTTTTATTTAATCATTGCCTGAATATATAGCCTGTGTGTCTAGCTGAACGGTGACAATCATTCATGGACTTTCTCATCTTTTTTTTTTTTCTTTCATTTTTTTTTTCCTGGTAGTTCCTACAGTTCTTAATAGAGCATTGAACACACTGTAAACACGTCAATATTTGTTGATATAAGCTAAATAAAACTTGTTATATAAAGTGACCATACCCAAGACATGAAAAATCCCTATTTTTAAAAAGACTCTCATATATATTTTGTCTGGATCATTTGACCTGTTACATTACCTTTACATGTTTTCAGAGCCCTGTTATAATTCTTATTTTTCTAATACTCGGCTCTAAATTAATTAAATTTATGATATTTTCTTATAAACTTAAAATATGCAGCTTATGCCCCATAATGCCTAATCTTTATCCTTAGAAGTGCCTAAAAGAATGCTTTCCAGGGACAACTAGGTGGCTCAGTCAGTTAAGAGACCATCTCTTGGTTTCAGCTCTCAGGTCATGATCTCACAGTTCATGAGTTTGAGACCCACATGGGGCTCTGGGCTGACAGTGTTGACCTTGCTTGGGATTCTCTCTCCCTCCTTCTCTGCCCCTCCCCTGCACTCTCTCTGTCTAAATAAATAAACTTTAAAAAAAAGAATGCTTTCATATAATTGGAGGACTAAATATTAAAAATATACGCCCCCCTCAAAAAATACATGCCATATGTTACCACACTGGCTCTCAAGAGAGTAGTTCTTTTTCTTCCTCTTTTTTCTAGTAGGCTCTATGCCCAACATGGGGCTTAAACTCACAATCATTATATCAAGAGTTGCAGCTTTACCAACTGAGCCAGCCAGGTGCCCCTTTTCCTAACCTTTTAAAATAGTAAACCTAAAACATTATTTTTTAATTTTATTTTACTTTAAGTAGGCTCTCACCAAACATGGGACTTGAACTCATGACACTGAGATTAAGAGTAGCTAGCACGCTCTACTGGCATCTGGATGGCTCATTCAGTTCAGCATCTGACTCTTGATTTCGGATCAGGTCATGATCTCACAGTTCAAGAGTTCAAGCCTCACATCGGGCTCCATGTTGACAGTGCAGAGCCTGCTTGGGATTCTCTCTCCCTCTCTCTCTTCCTCTCCCCTGCTCTTTCTTTCAAAAATAAATAAATAAGCTTAAAAAAAAGAAAAGAGCATGGTCTACCAACTGGGCCAGCCTGGAGCCTTAAGCCTAAAACTTTTTTTTTTAAATGTTTGTTTATTTTTGAGAAAGAGAAAGACAGAGCACAAGTGGGGGAGGGGCAAGAGAGAGGGAGACACAGAATCCGAAGCAGGCTCCAGACTCTGAGCTGTCAGCACAGAGCCAGATGCAGGGCTCGAACTCATGAACTGTGAGAGCATGACCAGAGCTGAAATCAGACACTTAACCGACTGAGCCACCCAGGCACTCCTAAAACTTTTTAAAACGTTGCTTTACCTGTCTCGATCACACAGAACTTTTTAAAACATTCATGCATAGACATAAACTATGTTCTTCTTAGGAAAGATACTAAAAGTATGTTTACTTTTAACACAACAGTCATACAGTTTAGGCCAAAAATCTGACTGGATTCAAGCCTTGTTCCTTTCACAATCTCATAATTCACATATTAAGTTTTTTTCAAAGCAGCATTTGCTTGAAAGTTAAAAAAACAAAAAAAAAAAAAAAGAAAAAGAAAAAATGAAGACATACTTCAGCCTTAGAACTTGGAACTTCAGGCCTATATCTACTTCTTTAAACCAATCCAAATGGGTTTTCTACAGGTCTTGCTTTTGCCATCCCTGCGCACATTCTATTTTCTGTCACTTAGAAGCCATCAGGTCTATTTTAACCTCAGCAGATCCAGTGGAGATTCCAAAGATGCCACTCTTCTTTTAAAATCCAGGCTGTCCACGGTGGATTTTATAACACCAGCAAGAGGAGAAGCTGCCAAATGTCTAATGTCATCTGACTTCTATGTCAGCAACTATTCTCCAGATGATTTTTAGCAACTTAAATATGATTTGGAACCTTGTCTTTTCTATGGTTTTATTGAAAGTGGAAAAGTTCCTGCTGCTGACAAGACAAGCTATTTTCCAGTCTGCTATAATCTGTTACAATAATTAAGAAATCTAGAAGACTCCTGCTGTTCTTTGTGCATCTTACATGACTACCTGCCCCATCTATACTGCAAACAGCTTTTTATTTTGATTTGTTTTAAAATGCTATAGTATGAGAGGAAATAAAAAAGTTAAATACAAAAATTTAAACCATCATAATTTCAGAAAGCAAAAGAAGAGATGATATTTTCTTGATTTTTCCCTCATTGTACCTTAATAGTGAAAAGGGTAACAATGAAATCCAGTGAAACAAAAAAAACTGATCAGTTCTTGATGTGTTATGACTTACACAGTTTTAATTATATGAAATACATACATGTACAAAAACAGCCTGATACCACTGATCTTTCCAAAAGAGATTTCCATAACAGTTGTCTCTGGGATTCTCTATTTATCAAAACTTTTTATATGCCATATCTGCCCAATATAACAACTGTGATTCCTAACTGGGAAATACAGCTGCCAATGCAAAATGAGTAATAGAAAGAAAGAGGAAGGAGTAACAGCATTTTTTTACCTTTTTTTTTTTTTTTTAGCAGAAGAAAGAAATGACTGGATAACCCAAAGTGAAACAAAAGTAATTAAGGTTAGGCCTGCAGTTCTAGAGATTTTAACAGGATCACTGGCAAGAATTGGTCACTCTGTACACCACACGAAGGCCACTGACCAATGGGACAAGTCAGCCCATATCCTGGGCCTGCCTCTTCTAGAAGGGGAACCTTTTTCTTACCACAAAAGTGCCCTTTCCTAAGAGCTACATGGGCCCTTTTCTAAGTCACACAAAGGTCTTGAGTTAGTGAAGTGCTAGACTTAGTAATCCAAGCTAGTAAGATGTAACTTGAAGACAAAAGAGGCAAAGGCAAGTAGCAGGGAATTTCTCTTGTTTCTGGCACCCAATGATTTTCATTACACTGCTTTCATCTCTGAACCAATTTTGACTTACATATATAATACCAATTTGTAGTATTATTAAACACTTTGAAATTAAGATTATGAGCTTTAATACATAGGAGGAAATTACTAAGCCAAATTTCTTATATGTTCTGCAATTTGTACTCTGTATATTTAGAACTCTGATTATACAAATTAAGCCTGTAATTCATGTCACTCCCTAAAAATAAACCCTTAGGGAGTTTATCCTCTGACCACAGTGATTCTGCAGAAAAGGAAAAGGACAAGGTCTTAGAGTGTCAACTCTGGGTTGTCTGACATTTGACTCAAGATGATAGGTTGAGGTATTTCCTCTTGCTGCCAAGCTCTTTCAATATTGCTAAATGTTCTATCTGGCTGCTTATCAAAAAAGAAGAATAACATCTCTTTAGTGGTCAGGAGGTCCCATTTTACAGTTATTCTCTGCCAGAGAATTTGTGCAGTCGGTACTAAGCTGGAAAAACCTCTAATTTTCCATTACAGGATATGTCTCTCTCTCTCTCAATGAAATCCTCAGCATAAAAGAGCAAGCAGAAAGATAGATAAAATATTTAAACTTTACTACTCAACACTTCCACAATCTCCTCCAAATACATAAATTTGATTATGACTTCTTATAATTCTCAGTGGCTCCATTTTGCCTAAAGGTATAAAACAAGGACCTTCATGATTTATCTTCTGTCCACCTTTCTTGATTTACTTCTCACCACTCCCTTACATATGTTGTATTTCCAAGACATAACAGGCTCCAGTCTACACCTTGATCCTTGTTGCTCGCTTCGCCTTAAGTGCCCTTTTCTCAATTATCTTCCTGGTGGATGATCTTTCTTCAAATGTCATGCATATGAAGCCTTTCTTGAGCCCCCTGATGAATAATCTATGCTTTTCTTTAGTTTTTTCATAGCACTTTCTGAACGTTATTATCATAACACTCCATTGTGCTTTGTAATTTTTATTTTTTTTAATGTTTATTTATTTTTGAGAGAGAGAGAGAGAGACAGACATATAGGGCATGAGCGGGGGAGGGGCACAGAATCAGAAGCAGGTTCCAGACTTTGAGCTGTCAGCACAGAGTTGGATGTGGGGCTTGAACCCATGAAACATGAGATTCATGACCTGAGACAAAGTAGGACGCCTAACCAAATGGGCCACCCAGGCACCCCTGTGCTATATAATTTTTAATGCCTACCTAGCTGCAAAACTGGACTCTGTGTTGCTGAAAAACAAGGATGGAATGTCCTTCATCCCAGTCTTTCCAGTGCCTTATAACATGTTTCACATATATTAGGTGATCGAATGTTTGCTAAATAAATATTGAGACCTAAGATTTTATGAGTTCATTCTGCTAAAAAAATAGAGTATAATGAGGCCTAAACATGCATCTGAAATATGAAAGCAATACTGTAAAACTATAAAAATTCTTGGTTTGTTTTTAAGGGCTAAATTTGTTCCTACACATCAGTATGAAAGAATCTCAAAGTCCTCTGCTTAGCCAAAAAAATAGTATTTATCAAACTTATGGCTTCAGAGTTGCCTGCTAATACAGCTACTGCAAATACATACTACTCTTTATAGAAAATGTAAGCAAACAAACTATGAAGCCCAATTAATTTTAGGAGAAATCTAATTGAAGTGTAGATTAACAAGATAGAACTTAATTTCCATAAACTGTATCAACTAAATCATGTCCCCAAGAAATTGTAAGCAAGCTTCATTTGCTATTAATCAGGTTTATTTTTACACTGGTATTAAATTCAGCAATTTAGTACAGCCCCAATAGCCTAACCAAAATAATCTTAATCTTGAATGTACTGTTACTGAAATACATTACCAAACCACGTAATGATGTATACCCTGCATGATATGATGATAAAATGATAACAGAAGTCTCCCAAAGTATAGATCATTCCTAGGTGTTAGGTTTTAATACCACATTTTCCCAACTTCTCACTGGTTGTTGTAACCAACCAAAGTCTAATTTTTCCCAAAATACTTCAGATAAAAACACAAATTTCTGTTTTATATGAAAGATAAATATACTTTAACAGTACAATATTTGATACGTACAAAAATTATGTATGTAGCATAGATGTGTACTTTGAGTCAAACTACACAAGTATTTGTGAATGTATCATCCATTTACAGCCACTCTTCCAAGTTTACAAAAATTATTTCCTTAAAAGGAAAAATAATATAGTCATGTAGTACTGTACATATCTTCTTACCTGATACTCATAATACTTATATGGGTTTCCAAATGAATTTATAAGATGTTTAGAATATTTTAGCAGAAAAACAACAGCAGATAGCCAAAGATAACCACATGTCCCAAACCAGATCTCCTTACTTTCAAGTTCTTATCTTAGGCTCTTAAACAGGCTGAGAGCACTTCATTTGGGAAGTACAGAAAAGAATGGAGATGGGAAGGAAAAGTTAAAAGAAGGATCTTGTGCTTTGTGGAAGGAGTTTAGACTTTGAGTCTTATGAAATAGCTCAGTCTTGAGGTATATATTAACCTATATTGCTTTCTAACTGCTTCGTAAGAATAAGTCTTTAACTGGCCAATCATACCACAGGCAACCTGAAGACTGGGACTTGAGCCCTTATTTATCTATCATCACATGTAAGGAAAACAGTAAAGTTAAATAAATAGTACCTTTTTTTAAAATTTAAGTTTATTTATTTATTTAAACAGAGAGAGAGCAGGGGAGGGCCAGAGAGAGAGAGAGAATCCCAAGTAGGCTCTGCGCTGTCAGCACAGAGCCCAGCATGGGGCTTGAACTCATAAACCGCGAGATCATGACCTGAGCTGAAACCGCTTAACCACCTGAGCCACCCAGGAGCCCTAGGATCAAGTTGATTTTTAAGCAATCATTGCCTTCAGGTCTTCATGAGTCCCTGCCACGAACACTCCTGTATTGCACTGGGAGGCTACAAGAGGGTAGAGACTGCTACATAGTCTTTGATTCTGTGTGGTGTGACAGCTAACTTGTAGTCCTTTCTACATAGCTCTCTTCAGAGGCAAAAAGAACCATAAGAATCTACCCAAAGCAGTAAAATAGGGGGGAAGGGGGAGGAGGGAAAAGGAAGAAGAAAAGAAAAAGAAAGCGTAAGTGTTGATAAGAAAGAAAAAAAACAAACATGTTCTCATCCACAGGTATATGTTCTAGATAAAAATTCCAAAAGAACCTATAACAAGTTACTGGGGGCAGAAATAATAAGAGTTTAGAAGAGTTGCTGAGAATATTCAAATACAAGTATCAGTAACATCTTATTTATTTTTTTAATGTTTATTATTATTTATTTTTGAGAGAGACAGAGCACGATTATGGGAGGGGCACAGAGACACAGAATCTAAAGCAGGCTCCAGGCTCTGAACTGTCAGCACAGAACCCAACGCGGGGCTCAAACCCACAAACTGTGAGATCATGACCTGAGCCAAAGTTGGACCTTAATCAACTGAGCCACCCAGGTGCTCCTCTCAGTAACATTTTAGATACTGACAATAAAAATCAGAAAATGTAAATTTTAAAAATGTACTATGTACAATGACAACTAAACTGTAAGGGCCCTAGCAATAAAAATATGTAAGACCTTTATGAAGGAAATTATAAAAAGTTATGAAAGACATAAAACAAATAAATGAAGAACCATACCACATTTCTAGATGGAGACATTAAATTATGAAAACTAAATTCTCCCACAGGCTGACCTATAAACACAGTGTAACAATCAAAGTCATAAGAGAGGTTTCATGAAACTTACGAGGTGTTCTAAACGTCACATGGTAAAGCAAAGGACTAAGAATAGCAAAGGCAATTCTTAAAAAAGAACACAGTGAATGGACTCATGCAGCCAGGTGTCAAGACTCATGATAAAACTATATAAAGCTACAGTAATGAAGACACTATGAAACCAATGCAGGAACAAACAGACTAACAACAGAGTCCACAAATGACATACATATAAGACAACCTGACTGAGAGAGGGACTCCAAATCTGTGAGTAAAGCTCTAGAAAACAGTATGGAGCTTCCTCAGAAAGTTAAAAATAGAACTACCCTACAACCCACCAATTGCACTACTAGGTATTTATCCAAGGGATACCGGTGTGCTGTTTTGAAGGGACACACACACCCCAATGTTTATAGCAGCGCTATCGACAATAGCCAAAGTATGCAGAGCCCAAATGTCCACCAACGGATGAATGGACAAAGAAAATGTGGTATATATATACAATGGAGTATTACTCAGCAATCAAAAAGAATGAAACCTTACCATTTGCAACTACCTGGATGGAAGTAGAGGGTATTATGCTAAGCGAAAGTAGTCAGAGAAAGAGAAGTATCACATAACTTGACTCATATGTAGAATTTAAGATACAAAACAGATGAACAGAAGGGAAGGGAAGCAAAAATAATATTAAAACAAGGAGGGGGACAAACCATAAGAGACTCTTAAATACAGAGAACAAAGTGAGGGTTGCTGGAGGGGTTGTGGATAGGAGGATGGACTAAATGGGTTAGGGGCATTAAGAAAGATACTTGATGGGATGAGCACTGGGTGTTACACATAGGGATGAATCACTGGAATCCACTCCTGCAATCATTATTGCACTATATGCTAACTAACTTGGATGTAAATTAAGAAATATATAAAATTTAAAAAAATCAGTGAGAAAAGGATATATTATTCATTGAATGATGCTGAGGCAACTAGTTATCCAAATGTTTTTTTAAAAAAGTAATAACATAGATTCACACCAGGGGTACCTGGGTGACTTAGTCAGTTGAGCCTCTGACTTCAGCTCTGGTCATGATCTCAAGGTTCATGAGTTCAAGCCCTGCATCGGGCTCTCTCCTGTCAGCAGAGCCCTCTTCCGATCCTCTGTCCCCCCTCTTTCTGCCTTCCTAGTCATGCACTCTAGCTCTCTCTCTCTCTCTCTTTCTCTCAGAAATAAATAAATATTAAAAAAAAAATCAGCTCCTGGCAGATTAAACACCTAATTATGAAAAGCAAAGTTTCAGAGAACTTCTGGACAAGACTGGAGAGTAGAAGGATCCTAGGCTCACCTCCTCCCACAAATACACTTAGATAACACCCACATCAATGTAAATAACCCAGAAAATGACCACACACTAGCAGAACAGACTCTCCATAGCTAAATGTAGAGAAAAGGCAACGCCAAAGATAGGAGAAGGGCAGAGACATGGTCAGGAGCCAAACAGACCTACAAAGTGTGTGTGGGAGGAGCAGATCCCCCACCCCAGGTACCTCAGGCACTGGAAAGATGACTTTCCATTACATTTGGCTTTGAAAACCAGAGGGACCTAACTTCTTGAGTTCTTACAATCAGTGGGGCTTTACACTTGGAACTGGAGCATAAGAAACTGAGTCCCCACTCTTAATGAGTCCACAACAAATAGCCCTGATGGGATACAGCATAGAAGATGCAATGTGAAAAACACCTGGGGTATACAGGAAGATTTATTTACTAATTTCAGGGCATGTGCTGGAGAGGTAGGAATCTTTGGGAGACTTCTCCAAGAATAAAGAGTTGGCAGGTACCATTTCCCTCCCCTGTCCCACAGCCTAGATACAAGGATGCCTGTGGGAACCAACACAGCCTGAACAAGCTCTACCTAGCTTGCTAACAGTGCGACCTGCCCAACACTCATCTGCAAATCCACCCCTCCGCCCTGCTAGCCAGAACAGTTTTCTCTGCGCCTTCAGGTTCCCTCCCAAGCAGACCTGCACAAACCTTGCTAACACCCCATCCCAACCCCTGCATTCTCCTGCAGACCTACCCCCTACAATAGGCCCTTGGCCAGAGTCTATCCAAAGTGGTGCCAAAAGCCTGCCAGTGTGCAAGCAGCCCAGAAACGGGCTGGCACACTCCAAAGTTAATCCTGCATTGGAAGAGGGGAAGATAACCATACACACCAGTCTAACTGATGTCCCAGCTGGGGACAGATACGGGGTCTGACTGCAGGTCCCACCCAACAACAAAAGCTTTTCAGCAGACAATACAGGGAAAGCCCCCTGCAATTTGGTGCTACTGCATCTCTGGAAAAACCTGGTCTGACCCAACTCAAGCCCAAAGTGGCCACACACTGGCCCACTAGCAACACAGAAACCAAGACCTGCCTATAACAGGCAAAGAGAGCCACTTCAGACAACTGGAATGAAGGGAAAAGTAGCTTAGGCACAACAGCAGGGTACATGGAACACACACAGGAGATACCACTGAAGTGCCAGGCTCTGGTGAACAGGGGACACTGCACTGCAGGGCATAACAGGACATCTTCTTCAGGAAGCCACTACTTTTAACAGTAGGGGACAAAGCTGACTTTCTTAACACATAGAGACAGACACAGGGAGTTAGACAAAATGAGGAGACAGAGGAATATGTCCCAAATGAAATAAAAGGATAAAATCACAGCACAATAAGTTAAATGAAACAGAGATAAGTAATACACCTAATAGAGAATTTAAAGTAATGGTCATAAAGATAGTCACTTGAGAAATAGTGGAGGACCTCATTGAGACCTTCAACAAAGAGAAAGAAAACATTAAAAAAAACAATCAAAGATGAACTCAATAACTGAAATTAAAAATATACTACATGGAATAAAGAGTAGACTAGAGGAAGTAGATCAGCTTCCTGGAAGATGGAAGAATGGAAAGCCATCAAACTGAACAAAAGAGAGAAAAAAAATATGAAAATAAACTAAGGGAACTAAGAGACATCATCAAGTGTAATAATATCTGCATTGTAGGGATCCCAGAAGGAAAAGAGAGGGGGAAAGGGGGGAGAAAATTTATCTGAAGAAATAATAGCTGAAAACTTCCTGAATCTGGAGAAGGAAACAGACATCCAGATCCAAGAGGCAAAGAGGCCCCAACAAGATCAATCCGAGGAGGCCCACACCAAGACACATAGTAATTAAACTAGCAAAAAGTAGAGATGAAAAGAGAGCCTGATGTGGGGCTTGAACTCAGGAACTGTGAGATCATGACCTAAGCCAAAGCTGGACACTCAACTGACTGAGTCACCCAGGCACCCTCCAGAGAATTTTTTCAAAGGAAGAAAGGACAGTGTAGGAAGCCTCACCAGCTTTTCCAATCCAGACATTAGCGATTAAAGTTCTAAATAAAATTAATGCTATTGTATAATCAACATCAGGTTCTTTTTGTGTTCTCAATTCAGAAATCAGAGAGACAGATGAATCTTTTACATGGTACCACTAAGAACAACATATGTTATTATTATGGAACAGAGAAATGTATGAGGGGTTTCCTCTGGTTGGAAAAGCAGAGAAAAATACACAGAGGAAGTAGTTTTGAACAGAGTTGTGTTCTAGAGGCAGAAAAAAAAATGCTTCAGAGCATCTTGAATTATGCAAAGGAACAGTATCAGAAAAAGAATACAAAAAGAAAGACAAGAAAAATTTACTAAAAACCTGGGGTTGATTATACAACTGAAATCTTTGGGGCGCCTGGGTGACTCAGTCGGCTAAGCATCTGACTTCAGCTCAGGTCATGATCTCACGGTTCGTGGGTTTGAGCCCTGCGTCGGGCTCTGTGCTGACAGCTCAGAGCCTGGAGCCTGCTTCTGCTTCTGTGTCTCCCTCTCTCTCTGCCCCTCCCCTACTCCTGCTCTGTTTCTCTCTGTCTCAATAATAAATAAACATAAAAAATTTTTTAAAAATTGAAATCTTAGAGAAGAATTTCAGTTCTGGAAGAGATTTTGTTCAGTTTGGCTGGAATATATGGGAGAAAGTAAAATAAATAGGTCAGAAAAGTTACTGAGAACCTGGGAGTCACAAGATGGAAGTTTTGCACCAAGAAGATAATGCTAGAAACAAGGTGTACATGTACCAAGGTGCGGAGAGAGACTGGAAGAAGGAACCCAATTAGGAGAATATTAAATCCAAGCAAAACAATTTTTTTAATGTATGATTATTTTTGAGAGAGAGAGACAGAATGTGAGGGGCAAGGGAGGGAGACAGAGAATCCAAAGGAGGCTCCAGGCTCTGAGCTGTCAGCACAGAGCCCAATGCAGGATTTGAACCCACAAACTGTGAGATCATGACCTGAGTCGAAGTCAGACTTCCCAGGTGCCCCAAATCCAAGCAAAATTTAATGAGGATACAGAGAAAAGAGAATGAATGAGAGCTATACTATGGAGTCAGAATCAAGAGAATTTGCTAAATAATGGTATATGCTGGCAAAAAGAATATCCATTATTGTTGTTTTCCTCCTATGCATATGCCAAGATCAAAAATCAAAGAAACCCAGTAATCTTAGCTATATCTAGAATAAATAGTTTTACAAAGTATTTGTCCTTCAGGATGGCATTTTCTTTTCTAACACAGAGAAAAAGGATATTTATAAAGAGTATCTTCTTTACTTTTTCAAATAATTTTAAACATGATAAATAACCTTGTTTCAGGAAATGCAAATTTAAGTTACTACGATAACATAAGAAAAACCAAATTAATTCCCAGAAACAATGAATGTTGCCTGGAGAATATGATTGAACAATATCATTGTAAACCAAGTTATGAACATGTGACACCAACCTACCTGTAACCATGCAACTTTAAAATAATCTTTGGTCTCATAAAAATGCTAGACTATAACTAGAATATGAATAGATAACAAGTGTTTCCCATGTGCCTATGCTAAAATGGACAATGGGATGTTAAATGGGTGATGGGTTAAGGAGGGCACTTGTTGTGATGAGCACTAGTTATTGTATGTTAGTGATGAATCACTAAATTCTACACCTGAAACTAGTATTACACTGTATGTTAGGTGAGATTTAAATAAGACTTAAAAAGGAAGAAAAAATAAATACAATGATACATGTTATCTCACTTAGTCTTCACAATTCTATGAAGTTGATCCTAATATAGACCTTCATCTTACAGATGAAGAAGCTGAGTGTAAAAAAGGTCATGGCTTGTTTAGGTTTCTTAGCTAGTAAGAGTGCTAGAGCCAGGATCTGAACCCATGTCTGCTTAACTCCAAAGACTATGTTCTTAATCATTAAACTATACTGTCAATAATTGAAATCATATTGGAGTTTTTTGGTTGAACCTTCAAAAATTACAATAACTAAATTATAATTTAACAACTGTAATTTAACAATTCTCTAAAAAAATTGCATATAAGCATAACACAGATGCTATTAGCTAGAACTTGTACTGTATACTAATGGAAATGTACACTAATGTTATTTCAGGTCTGTGCATCATCTTCATGCTCTCACTCTGAGTTACAGTAGCAGGTGTATACAAAACATGCCAGAAAAAAATGTGGTGACCTAAATTTAACTTCCAGTGCTAGGAGCAGCACAGAATGCCATTTATGAGTCATTGGCTTTTAATATGTAGATATAATGTGCTGCCCTCTAGTGATTTCAATACCTAGCATTTATTGAGACTGAAGAGCCTCAATAAGAAGGAAAACATTTTTTTATTATTAGAGAATTCAAATCTTCATTTTATAGTAGGAATAACAGAACAAATAACTATTGTTTAAGCCCTAAATAAACTTTTGACGTGTAAGAGCACAGGAGTTAACCCTTAAACAATGTGAAGGTTAGGGGTGCTAACCACCCTACACAGTCAAAAATCTGCATATAACTTTTGACTCCCCCAAAACTTAACTACTAACAGCCTACTGTTGACCAGAAACCTTACAGATAATATAAACAGTTGATTAACACGTTTTGTATGTTATATATATTATATACTGTATTTTTACAATAAACCTAGAGAAAAGAAAATGTTATTTAAAAAATCATAAGGATTATGTTCGCACTCATAGGTCTAACAGGAGAAACCCAATAGAGGACAATGGGGAGGGGAAGGAGGAAAAAGAGTTAGGGAGAGGGAGGGAGAAAAAACACGAGAGACTCTTGAATCCTGAAAACAAACTGAGGGGGGAAGGGGAAAAGGTAAAGCGGGGTGATGGTCTTGGTGGAGGTCACTTGTGGGGAAGAGCACTGG